>JANDJT010000168.1:2987182-3007668 GCA_024331685.1 Stegophilus panzeri
ACCGTGATAACATCATGATTTGTGGACAAAAGTCAGCAATACTTTTTCCATACAATAACCTGGTTGCATAAGTGTGCACACCCATTTATAACTGGAGATGTGGAAGTGTTAAGAATGAACCAATCACATTCAATCTCATGTCCAGTATATAAAGGAATAATAATACAGCTGTCATGAATGAAATTATTCTGATTAACTCCAAATAAAGATCAGCTGTTTCGGCTGCCATTAAAGGAGCTGCGGGAATATCTGACAAGTACATGACAATCTCTCGTATTCTTCACATGTCTGGGCTTTGCGGTAGGATGGCTAGACAGAAGCACCATGTGGCAAAATGTGTTATGGTCTGATGAGACCAATTCCCAAAGGTATAATAATTCCAAAAGGTTTGTTTGGTTAAAAAAAAACAAAAAAAAAACATCATCAAAAGAACACCATACTCATGGTGCTGAAGCATGGTGGTGGCAGTGTCATGCTTTAGGGCTGCTTTTCTTCAGCCAGAACTGGGTTGTTTTTTTTTTTAATCAAAGTGGAAGGAATCATGAATAGCTACAAATACCAGTCGATTTTAGTCTAAAACCTTCAGGTGTCTGCTAGTAAACTGAAGATGAAAAGGAATTTCACCTTTCAGCACAACAACGACCCAAAGCATACATCCAAATCAACAAAGGAATGGGGTAACCAAAAGATCATCAATGTTTTTGAATGATCAAGCCAGAGCCCAGATCTGAGTATAACTAAAAATCTTTGGGGCGACCTGAAGCAGGCTGTGCACAGGACAATCCTTTACAGTTTGATGGATATCTAGAATGTTTTTGCAAGAAAGAGTGAGAAAATATCACCAAGTCAAGATAGACTCTTATGCAAAAAAAAAGCCTGAGTGGTGTAATAAAATCAAAAAACTGCTTCAACAAAGTATTCGTTTAGGGGTGTGCACACTTATTCAACTTACTGTACGTTTTTTTTTATTTTCCTATTTTTCCCTAAAATGTTTCTTATTGTTTTTCACTTCATTTTTATACATTGTAATTTCATGTTGAGGGTGGGAAACGTTCTGACATGATATATCTTACTTTCAATATTTTCCGTCAAAAAAACTGGTCCTTTTTGCGCTGCATTCTGGAACTTTGAGTCCAACTGGAATGAAATGCAAAGGATATGAATCATATCAAACAAAACAATTGTAATGTCAGTCTGCTGTCTACTTCCTGTTGTGTGTGTGTGTATGCGTGTGTGTGTCTTTTCCTGTTTACGTCCAAATCAACTGGCAGCATGTTGGGTGATAACAGAGACCTTTCTGTGTTTTTGTTCTGTCATCGTAGTTTAAAGGTGCATTCGGTAAGATTATTATTATTATTATTATTATTATTATCTTAAACAAATTTTTTAATGCCCCACTGATCCAGTGTCATTTATGCCATTTATGTCCCACTAAATCAATTTCTCATGCTTGCAACATACTTTTTCCATGACTCATCTATTACAGGTTATGTAATAGATGAGTATAGAGAAAAATATAGAGAAAAATGCACATTCCTTAAATAAAGTGTAGCTGTACGTGTCAGCGTGTGACGTACTCACGTAAACAGTCAGCAGCCGAGGAGCAGCAATCACTAATCTCTGATCACAGAGATTCTGTGTCCCAGAACATTGTTCTGGGGAAATATCAGATAACGATCAGCGGCTGTCTCTACACAGGAAGTTATGGGAAGCCAAACAACTCAAAAGCTGGCCCAAACTGAGCTACTCAATAGAATGGCGCAGTTCCTGCCCTTTAAAGATAAATGACCTGAGAATGAATACACTTTAGTAAGACCTTTGAAGTCTGAAGAGTTTTCTTCTGCTCATAAACTGTTTTCCGTTGTGTGCCTGTTCTTGTTTCTTTCAAGGGCTTCGTCAATGCCGTTAAGAATTTTAGGCTTATTTAAAATAGTTTCAAATATTCTCCTAGCCCTGTTTTCTATTTGTTATAGGAACTGTTGATTGCCGTGGTATTTTAGAGTAGAAGTTTGGTGAAGAATTATAATAAATTTGCACCGCGCTGTCCAGTGGGTCGCGCATATCAATTGATCCGCCCTGTGCTTTTCGGGTATTTAGTCCGCACGGTGTGGTTCTTCTGAGTAGCTCAGTTTGGACCAGCTGCTCTTCAGTGGTTCGTGCCATGCTACCCAGTGGGTCGTGCAGGTATTTGGACCATGCTACGTGCTTCTTCTGAGTAGCTCAGTTTGGACCAGCTTTTGAGTTGTTTGGCTTCCCATAGGAAGTGGTAACTATGAGATGGCATTCATTATGGGTTTTTTTTTTTTGTCCAAATAAGATTCTAACACACTTTTTGGTGTATTCCTGCCTCATGCCCAGTGTTTCCGGGACAGGCTCCAGATCCATGGGACCCTGTTCAGGATAAAGCTCTTACTGATAGTGAGTGAGATTTACTTCAATAGAAAACAGGTTTCTTGTGTGTGTTTAAAGTTTTTGGTGTAATACCTCAAAGGACCACAAGGTGGAGGTAAAATACAGTACATTGGTCTAAAGCGGTATGTTTATGTCCTAACATGCTGGGATATGCAAAGAAAAATGAATTTCACTGTGCTGTGCTGTAATGTATATGTGACCAATAAAGACTCATTATGTTTAGCATATCCATAGGCATACATCTAGAGATATACTGTACATTGTCATATACAAATATAGCATATAGAACCTGCGTATATAAAATGAAAACCTCAGAATATAAAATTAAACTTTTACTTCATCCATTCATCTTCAAGAACTACTTTATCTTGGTCGAGATGGTTCCAGATCTTACCCTGAGAATACTAGGTGCAGTGTCGGAATACACCCTGGATGGGATGCCAGTCTATCTCAGGGCACAGTGCATGCACACACACTAGGGGCTATTCAAAGTAGCCAATCCAGCTTCTGGCACGTTTTTGCCATGTGCGAGGAAAGCCGGAGAACCTAGAGGAAACCCACAGACATGTGAAGAGCATGGAGAATGACCCTGGAGCTCTAGAGCAGCACCGCTACCAGCTGCGCCTTCATGCCTCGCTGAATGAAACTTGGAAAAATAAGATCTAAACCTCAGAATAATAATTGAAAGTTAAAAATGAGAACCTGAGAATATTATATGAAACCTAAGAATATAAAATACAAACAGGAGAATATTAAATAAAACTAGAGAGTCAGTATGTACACAATATAGAGTTATACATACAGTATATAGTTTGCGCTACAGGTCCTCCAAAGCTGGGAATAGCCTCCTCCCATCCTGTTCTACTTAGGTGAGTGTATTATTTTTTTTCCACAGAACCCCTACAAAACCGACACCATGTGATTAGTCAAAGGAGCCATGCTGCAAGAATTGTACTTATGCAGCCATTGTGTGTACCCATTGATAGCTGAAGATGGGCACCAGCTACTGTGTGTGCTGCCTCACTGCCTCAGCATTGACCATCATAAAAGGACAGTGTCTGCACAGCAGTGCCCGTGTGGCATGCTCAGAGGGTAGATTTAGACCCTGACTCGATTCACACCCAGAGTCAAAGCGCAAGCCAAGCGCAGTGGTCTCAACAGCCAGAAAGCAGTCTGATTTGTTGTCAAGGTGAATTAATTACCAGGAGGCAGATATTGCTCAGATAAAATCAATGATTTAGGAGTTATAATTTAGAGCTGCATCAATCACATCCTGTGCTATATCTATAACTGCATCCCGGAGATTCATCCAGGTGTATAACGACCTAGCAGTTGAACAGTTGGCCTCAGGAGTACCTGAAGAAGAGTCTTGCTCAGCTCCTGCTACCTCATAGGTAGCATTGACGGGCTCTACACTAGCTGTGGCAGCCAGTCTAAAGATGTAGCATATGATTGGATGGTACTATCCAACACCCAGCACCAAATGCATTCTTTTGCACAACAGAATTCACTAAACAGTGCAAAGATTGCTTTAAAGAGGGACTTCCACATGCCTTAGCTCAGCTGGACTTGAACTCAGTGGCATCCATTCTATCTAATATGATGGATCACGTGCAGGTCGAGTGTGGCCGCATACCTGCCAACAAAACCTTCAGTGGTGGTGTGACCCGATGGATGCACTGATGATGCTCTACAACAGTGGTCACCAAACTTCTTCCTTGAGATCTACCTTCCTGCAGGTTTCATCTCCAACCACACCTGTGGTTCTAACACACCTGTTTTAGTTGATCAAGAACTTCTTAAGGCAATGATTAGATGGCCAAGTGGGCACAGGTATGGCTGGCGCTACAGGAAGTCTACAGAAAGGTAAATCTCCAGGAGCAGGGTTGGTGACCACTGCTCTACAAGATCAGTACTGCCCCTCCCAGTGGTGTGAGTGCAGCAGGCTTTTCTGGGAACCTTTCCGATTAGCTGAATTCTCTTCCTCATGATGTTGTTGGCAAACATTTCCAAGTGTTTATTACTGAGAAGACTAATAGAATATTAATCTCGATTGGCCATGATCCTACAATAAACAAAAAAAATAGCAAGGCTAATAAAATAGCAAGGCAAAGAGTTTGATTCCAAACCTGAGTTTTAACCATTCGCCATAATCTATGAGATGTAAATTATTAGATATACAATATTGGTAAAAAAGAAAAGATATAGCTACGTACTCATATAGCAACACCTATTTGTATTGTACAAGGTCTGTGTGTACTCTGTACATACGTGCACAGATAAACCAAAGACATGCGAACCAGCTTTTATCATGTGTATCAAAGTTCTGTGATGTGGCTAAAAATAGACTTTTGAAACGCTGACAAAGTGGTGCATGAAATTAAAAAACAAGTGGAGGAAAGAGAATATTGAGAAAGACACAAACCCACACAACATGTCAATGCAGCCAGATGTGCAGGTGTTCTGTTCCTGTGGCATCTCTCATGTTCAGAATGACACAGCTTTACATTCCTCCTTAAAGAGATCTCTGTATGTATGTATGTATGTATGTATGTATGTATGTATGTATGTGTAATAATAATAATAAAAAGACTAAAAACAATAACAATGACACATGTATTCTTTTGTAAACAGCATTTCTTCTAACCTTGTAACCTTAGGTGGGTAAGGTTAGAGATGGGTTTAACACTAAGAGATTCAGGAGGAGAATGTTTCATGTGCAGAGGCACTTTATTTAAAAAAAAAAAAAAAAAAAAAAAATCCAGGTAATCACGGTGGATAACACAATCCAGATATTAAAGCAAAGCATGAGCAGACAAGGGAGTAACCCAAAATGAATAGGAACTTGGCTTAGAGTATAATAGGAATACTTTGCAAAATTATATTAAAGCTATAGAGATGTTTATCATCACTAATGAAGAAACCATTTCAGTCATGTAGGTTGTTAGTACAGCTGTACCTGAGAAATTTTCTTATTTGATGTTCTACCTGAAAGTCTGTGGGTTGTACCCAGATGAAAGGCTGACACTGATATCGAATATTTGACAGAATGCTTTATAACATGAATTGCTCCCCCTTGTTTATAATGTCAGTGTCCTGTGGGATACCATATTATTGGAACACCACAATATACAGTATATATAATTTTAACTGTCTACATGGCAGTGGGGATTTTGGGGAGTGTCACAAGATGACAAGCTTTCAAGAAGCAGTCAAGGATGAATACTATTGTGGTAAAGCCTTGGGATTTTTTCTATAGTCAGCAAGGATGTTTGATAAGGGCTTTTGCCTTGATTAGGGATGGCCACCAAAATTTGTCATAAACAAGAGTGATTGGTCTTTAGATGTTAAGTTCTATGAGATGTCCCACTTAATCTGAGGAACAAATGTCTTGTATTGGGGGTATTCAGGCTTGTCATTTTGGGCTCTGGTGATGTCCTCCATGATCTCCCAGTGAATAGATGTAAGAATGCAGAATTCTTCGTTTGGACTGAGGTTCAAGATATCTTTCACGAATTCACAATATAGCATCTTGTGTTTTCGCAAGCTGAGAGGATTTGAACAGGGTGAAATGTCCCAACAAGCTTGGTAGGAGTTTAACTGTTGTGCTAATTTCACATATCTAAGATTTCTGTGATCACTGGGAATTTTCTGCACCCTCCAGCTAGTACCTTTGTTGGGCTACATTTTCTGGAATAGAAAGCACAGGGCTGTAATTTCAGGGGATTTTATAATGCTGTGCCAGAATTGCCCTTATTCTGATCTCTGAAGCGTCTATCTCTACTACGAATGGCAATAATGGGTCAGGATGATCCCAGACATCCTTCAGGTGTCTGAGGCAGAGTCATTCCAATTGAGAGATTTGGATTTGCCCTTAGGCAGTGAGAAAATAAGGATGCAATTGATATATTGAGAAATATATCAACTGCACTGAGAGGGCGCTGACAAATACATAAGACCAGATACTCATAGCAGTCTGGTGCATTGGTGGAAGCTGTATTCCACTTTACCACCGCTTCTGCAACAGTAATGGGTCATGGTATTTAATTATGTTCAGATTAAGCCTACAGTAATCAACGCAGAGTCATAGACTCCCATCATCTTTCTCCACAAACAAGAAGCCTGCAATAGCCAAGAAACTGGAAGGACACCTTCTGCACATATTTTTCCATTACACAGGCCCCAGCAAATAATAATCAGTAAACATGACTGCATAGGGGTAATCCAATAAATTAATGGCACTGTCCCATGTGTGATGTGGGTGTAATTTTGAACAGCGTGTGCAGTTATGGGACTTTTGACTTGTTCCTACATGGAAAGGAGTTTACAGTCCCTGTAATGTTGGGTGCACTATGCTTTTAATTCACCCATACTCCAGAAGATAGAAAGCTTGTGAGCTGTTAGACATGGAAAGCTCAGCAATATAGGGTTGTGAAAGGACTTAGTGGTTAAGGAGATGGATTTATTATGTAGGAGCCTTGGGAGATGGTCCTCAATTTTACAATTCCATTGCCCAGGGGGTCTTCATCTAAAGCATTGGTCAGTGACCAACCCTGATCCTGGAGCTCCACTTTCCTGAAGACTTTAGCTCCAACCATAATCGTGACCAGCTGACCATCTAATCATTGCCTTCAGAAGTTCTCGATCAACTAAAACAGGTGTGTTTGGAGATTTGGTTGGAGATGAAACCTGCAGGAAGGTATATCTCAAGGAAGAGGGTTGATGAGCACTGATCTAAAGCATGAAGGATTATTACATTGGAACCAGTGGAGCTTTTAGCTGCTTTTCTACATCCTTATCATGAAGTTTCTGGCATTCGCGTGTGTAAATGTTTTCTGTGGACTTGATTTGCATTCAGCATTACATCGACCTTTCTCCCCAAAACACCGGGAATCTGAAATATCAGTTACTCAGTATTAATTTCTTGTTTATACAACTGTTGTATAAAACTGTTGCATAATTTCAATGTTGATCACTTAATTTGAACGGTGCCATTCCAAAATTGTTGGCACCCATTAAAGAATTACGGCTTTTAACCCCTAGGGATATAAATATTTTTTACAATATTATTGGGACCAGTGCAAGGCATGTTGGTAAAAATAATTTGGGGTACGTGAGCTTCTAGCTGTAAGATTTTTTTATGGTGTTACATTATGCAAGAACTTCAACCAGTAATTAGCATTCATCATTTCAAATATGAACTCTCAACAGACATTTCCATCTCCCTAATCACATGCTCACACAATTTATTCTTACACACTTTTGCTTTCTGAATCTAGTTCTCTGTATCTGATTTAATCACAGCTAACCTTTCTCTCTTTCTGAAACACGTACACACATCGGAGGCTGTAATCAACCACATAGGCAGCTCTTGTCATTCAAGTACATATCAGAATGTTGTTTTTGTCAGTAAGTTTTTATTACCATGTTGTAAAACAAGACTAGGCATGCCTAGTTTTGGGCTGAGCAACACTTATTATGTCCACAGTATGGAATCTTGGACTGCAACAGTTGTGTTAGTGCTGATAGAAATATGGGTACTTTGTACATTCCTTGTATCAGTCAGGATAAATAGGTTACAGTGGACACCCCAACCTTAATAAACATCATGAAGTAATATATTTGACTCCTGGGCAATCCTGTTTGTCCTAACAGTGGTGTTATGGTGCTATACAATTATAAAAGTTAAGGATATTAATCAAGACAATTAAGATATTAAAAAAAAAAAACCCTTTTTGAAGCAATTGTTAATCTATATGTGTCCATTTCTAATATTTTATATATAGTATAATTACCCATTTTAATATTTACCTTCATATTTAGTTATTTAGCAGACGTTGTTATCCAGAGCAACTTCCAACATACGTGTGCAAACCTTGTGTTGAAAGTAGTGATACAAAGCTTCCAGCACATCGGCAAGGTTTTATAATCCAAAAGACAAGACTTGAGTTCAAAAGTTATCTGTGTTTATGCTGGGAAAGTTCTTGGTATTAAGAATCGGCTTACGTTGGGGTTTGGGTTGATTTTCTTGATGACCTGTGGATCAGAGGCCTGCCTGGACACACAGTTTCTCCATATGATGAGAATCCTAAAAAAAAAGAAAAAAAAAAAAAAAAAGAAGGGAACCTCCTAAACAACACACACAGATATACACACCTCTTAATAACAGACCCTTGTGCTTCCCCTGTTTTGAAAAGCCACTGCTCTGGATCTTACAGAGATGACATTAATAATTAGTGAATAGTTTCATATTTATTATGTGATTAATATTGTTCTTGAATGGCATTACATGTATTTTTTTTTTTTGTAGTTACATGCCCAAAACATGATTTTCAGCATTATGAGACTTAATCACTGATTTAGTATGCAGTACTCAATGTACTGTATGTACTGACCCCTAAGGGAGTCCAGTAGTAAGGCTGTGAAGTATTTTAAATTGAGGTAGGGTTGATTCTGTAAATATAATAAGACCCTGGTCAGAGTGTTACTCTCAGTCTCCAAGTTGGCAAGAGTGGAAATGAAAATCTGGTGGTTCACAGTGTCAAAGGCAGCAGATCATTCAAGGAGACGGAGGATAGATGGCTTTGTGCAAAGAATGTGTGTCCTTGTGACTAAAATGAACGGCATCCAGGAGGTCATTCAGCTGAATGCATGAAGACACCTATCTGAGAATTCCACATCCAGGCTCTTGGATAGGAATGTAAGGAGGGAAATATGTCAGTTGTTATTAACCTTTGTGGGTCCAAGCATGAGTTTCTTAAGCAGACGTGTGATAAGAGCAGACTTGAGGGAATCAAACACATACAGTGCAGAGAAGTGTGGATATTGTTGGGTCAAACGAGTAGGTCATTGGACGATTTGTAGTCATCAGCATGATAAATTCTTCCTCAGTGACTAACTTGATTGCGTGAAAGTTTGGGCCAAGATTATTTACACTTTACATGAGTCAGGGTTACTTGTATTGATTTTAGAGTGAAAACAGGCCATCAAGTCACGCCTGCAAGGCAAGATAGGTGGCGCTGACCGAGAATGCATTTTATGCCTGCACACTAGGTGGCGCAACCCACTGTTCAGCTGATCAGCCTATCGTCTTTGACCACTGAAAAGAAGAATCACGTAAATGTTGACGCATAGCACCACAACATAAACTGTTAAGAAGCACAGTAACAAACTTTTCTTATTTTATGTGTATTCTACCCAGAAACGGAGGCAGAAAGTTTTTTCGTGTGTTTTTTTTGAACAGCACCATCAAGCTGTTTTAGTATGAATGAAATAATGTGAAATATAATGCAATAACACAGTAGTGAGACAAAACCCACTAAAATATAAAAATATACAATATATGTATATATATATAGATGAAAGAACAATAATTACACCAATGATAACAAGAACTCAACATCCATTCTCTTCTCTCTTCTTGAGTACTCTTCTTCTTTGGTTTTGAAAACAGCTTTCTGTGCTATAGCGTCACCTATCTTGCCCTTTTGTGCAACGGGGGGTGGTGGATTGAGAGATAGACAGTGAATCCCTTCTCTTTGTGCAGCTGAAGGCTGAGGGGGAAAAGGCTATTGTGTGTAAATGTTTGCATAAGCCAACCCAAACGGAAAATTTCCAACTGATTTACAAATTTTTGGGAAACACTGATTCGCTGAGCACCCATAAAGTGCAAAGCGTGTTCCTGACCCAGCTCATTTGCATTTAATGATGACCACAAAACTCCATAAAAGGTCACATGCACAGAGGGCTGGAAACATGAAGTGGCTACTAAGTGGTGAAAGAAAAGGCAGAAAGCAAGAAATGGAAGCTATTTTGACTCACTTCAAGACCAGTAAAAAAAAAAAAAATGTAGCAGTGCAATTACAGAAAAGATGAAAACGGTGTGACATGAAATCAGAGGAGAATGAAAACAAGATCTATACTGTATCCAGGTGATCATGCATACTGAGCAGGTCACACAGGGAAACTATTATAAAATTGTTTTAAGTGTCTCGGCCGATGTGCTAGAAGTGTTTCGCAGTGTTAAAAGAAGATGAAGTGGCGAACGGAACCTATTTATAAGCCAGTTTCGTCCTCTAAAAAAAAAAAAAAAAACACCTCATACTGATCTTTAAACATCCTTTCACTTATAAGAGTGACCTGTACTAAATCTTCTGTCAACCGAGGTATTTGTTTATAGCTTACGGCTGTGCTCAGACACACCGGCCCATCCTCCGTTTATACAATAGCATTTCGTTTGTAATAACTGAATGAAAGTTTTATTTGTCTTAATATATGGGTTTGTCCTGGTTTGTTTTCTTTTCATTTTTTTTTTTCATATTCTTTAATTAATGCAAATTCTATAAAACAAATGGATTTCACTAAACTTTCTCGATAGTACCTTTAGTCCCAGTCCCTGCACTTCTGTAAATTGCTGTGGATAAGGGCATCTTCTAAATGCTGTAAATATACTCCATATATATGATTTATGAATAAATCCATTGGTATCCAGTTTGATAAATGAGGCCCAATTCAAATGTAAATACTTGACAACTAACTAGCTTGAATTGCCCCCTGCCAGAAGCGCCGAATAATGGCTAATTGAGCAATTTCAAGGTGCTAAGAATACTCTTCCACTTGTAATATGAAAAAATAGCCAGAAACTAGAACCTAATCTGGAGAAAAATTGAAGCCTGGAGCTTCGATTGCTCCTTCTGCTTATTAAGAAAAGCGCTAAACTAATAATAAAGAAACACCAGCGTCCACAACGACATTAAACTACAAAAGTATCCTAAAGAATCTGTCTACAAAGTACTGTCCTTTTGTATGTATGCTAACCTGTGAATACTTGCTGAATGAGCTAATGGTGCTAAGAGTGATTATTCACATAAGATTATTGTAAATACTATATAGATATTTACAGAAATGCATTTATGTCTAATTTAAAGAGAAAGGGGGGAAAAAAGAGTACAGCAGCAAAAGTCAGTGCCCCCACTCTACCCGGCAAACTGACTACATCTCACTTCATCCTCATGATAAAACACTCCAGTTATTAGGAAATAATTGCCGGCCATTGATTAAAGAGTGTTCGTGGCTGTGCTTGGAATCCAGGCTTATCGTGATTTGCATGCCTGCTTCATCCTTCTGAAGGATTTTGTTATTGGTCTCTTCCCCCACAGCTTGAGTGGAACCATGGCGGCTGTTTATGAAATCAATAACATAAGACGTTGCAAATTGGGAAGCACTTCAAAGGACTGTTAAAAGAACACTGTGCTCATCTGGGCCTTCTTCAGAGTAGCTCATTAAACATGGAGCAGACTCACGAAAACACAGTCTGGTGAAAAGAGATCACCTTGGTACCCTTGCAAAATATCATCTATTTACACGGCTTCCAACATCCAGTCAGTCTTTGGGTGACTGCAACCAGTCAAGTGGGTTGCTTTTAAAGTGGATGCTGTTGGAAAGGTTGATTGATCACACAATTATCGTTACTGTTCCATTCAGCTGTAATTTTGTACTACTGCTATTTTTACATTAGTGATTAATGTCTTGTCAAGTATAACTTGAACGGACTATATCATCCACAGCCCAAACTGATTATTCTGTGGGAAAAAAAACATTTTGGGTTTATTATAAATCTACAGAAAAGAAGTGCAACAGTTTTAAGTCGAGTTACAATTACCCATCTGCTATTTCAGAAAATGAGCATTATCCTAATTTGCTATGCCATATGGACAAAAATATAATCCAATTTATCAGAAATATCCAGCATGAAGCTATCTTTTTACGTCTAAGTTCAGCAATACAGCCTCCATTTATTTTAGTATGCAGGCTTTTCTGTCCGTCCTCCCATCTGTCTCTTTTGCATATTTCTGCTTGGTTTCTGTAGTTGTAACATCAGTGGTTCATAAATTTACCATGTGACACAGGCACTAGTGCAACTGTACATCCAAGTCAAATAAACATACAGTATGACTCAGACTGAAATGCAAACTATTCTAAACACCTACATGAATCAATCAATGTTGTAGTTCTGTTTATAACACACTTTAAAAAAAAAAAAAAAAAAAAAAAGTGCATGGGAGCATGTATTTATAATTTTTTTAGAACCATATGTGACCATATGGAAATAATGTTTAATGTTGTGGAGACATTTGAAAATGCTAGTCCAAATGAAAATGAAAAATAGAATTTCCTCCAAAAGCGCTTCTTAAAAGATATCCCATGTGCAGCATCTACCCTCTAAATCTGCCATGGCCTTACCATAGTGGTAAGAAAACCCATCCATCCATCCATCCATCCATCCATTTTCTGTACCGCTTATCCTACACAGGGTCGTGTAGGAACCTGGAGCCTATCCCAGGGGACTCTGGGCACAAAGCAGGGGACACCCTAGATGGGGTGCCAACCCATTGCAGGGCACACACATTCACACACTACAGGCAATTTAGAGATGCCAATCAGCCTACAACGCATGTCTTTTGACTTGAGGAGGAAACCGGAGTACCTGAAGGAAACCTCCAAAGCATGGGGAGAACATGCAAACTCCAAGCACACAGGGCAGAGGCGGGAATCGAACCCCCAGCTCCAGAGGTACCGACAAACAGGACAACTTTATAATTAATGTGATTGCACAAAGGCAGCTATGTAGCCCATTTGTCTCATATAACAATACAATTGCACCTGGGCAAGCGACAAATTCCATCTGTAGTAGGAATTTTAAATATGTACCTATAAGTCATGAGTAATTCTGGATCAGCTCTATACAACCATTCATGAACAGTTGCTTTACAAAATGTCAAAGCGTATGCACCTGAACCACACATTTGTTGCTTGAGAGCAATAATTACACTGAGCAACCCAGGCTGTCAGGCTCATGTGGGGCCAGATAAGCAAGCAGTGCACCAGAGAAAAAGATGGAGAAAGTAAATGAGCTGTATTATACCATGCATTAATGCTTCTCCTTCTATCACATCACTGGAAGTCTTCTTTACAGCATCTCCTGATGACCACTGTGCAACAACAGCGTGTCACATAGGAGCTGGTGGTCTGATTGAAAACATTCACCAAGGATTTATTGAAAGTCAGGATGTCCAAGGCACAAGAACTCACTAAGTGTACCCTTGATAATGATATAGACATGTTTTAGGATCTTCAAATGGGTTGGGTGGTTTTCCTAACTCATGGTGGATGTGTCTTCAATAGAAGACATCAGTTTATAACCATTAAACCAGTGGTCTGGTGGAGTGGCAAAACCAAATGCTTAGTGAAATGTGCCAACTAGCTTATTGGCTAGAGACCTGATAGTCTGTTCCATAAATTTCTGTGAAGAACTATCCCCAATGTATCCAACGAATGCCCAGATCTACAAGAACACATGCAATAACAACCTCAGAGGTTTTCATGTTCTTATAAGTTTTTTGCCTCCGTTTTCCCCCATATTCATATTTTTCAGATCTGAACAAAAAAGTTGAGCTTAAGATGGTGAAATGAATTCCAGTGGCTGAAAGCATCGTTCAGCAGAACAGTGGGACTGGTGCTAATAAACCTAGACAGTCAACCATTTGTCCTGCAGATGGATGCCTGTGCAACCACTGTAATGGTTGTGTTGTCACAAGAATGTGTAGGTGAGGAATACCAAATAATTTTTCAAACCCAGAATCATTTGGACACAGCTTGCAAGGATAGAGATCCTTCATCACAGATTTTCAATCCACCAATGGACGGTCCAAGCAAATGATGCTACTTAACTTGGTTGATGTCTGGCAATGCGGGAAGCAAGCACAACAATATGAATGGCCTCTTCCACCTGCGGACACTGTGATTGAAACCCCAGGCTTGGCACTGAGGCTGGGTCTGTTATGCTTGGCTTGTTCTGCACTACAGACAGACAGACAGACAGACAGATAGATAGATAGATAGATAGACAGATAGATAGATAGATAGATAGATAGATAGATAGATAGATAGATGTACTAGATCTACACAGAAGACGAGGCCTACACTGTAGGTTGGAGACTACTAAACCCATATACACTTTGTTCCAGCAGGTATGCACCAAAAACAGATATACACAGGGGTGAAGACAATGATGAATGCCTCGAAATTGCCTCAAAGAGTTCACCACACCTGGAGCATTAATGGCACAGACCACAGTGACCAGGAAATTTCATGAAACACAACACATGCACTCAAAGCCAGACCTATTCACTTACGGCTTGATTGCATACAATAATTACGTTGAGTAACCCGAGCTGGCAGCGAGTACATGGCTAGATAAGAAGGTGACACACCAGGGGAGAAAATTGAGGTGCTGATTGAGCTGCACTAGAGTGGTACCATGCATTAGCTTTACTCTCCCTCACAAGGACAGGTTCACTGGAGGAAGTATCTCCACTAGGCTTAGATCAACTTAGATTCTGATCCTGCTGCATGCTTCTTCATGAGCCAACTCCTACATGGCTGCCCCAACACCAAAGACACTCACTACAACTATTCTCTTTTCCCTTTCCTGCAGAGAGCAAATGTGAACCCCACCTCATGACATTACTATGTTACCACTCCTTATCAGCAGAGGTTCTGCTCTCCTGAGCTCTAGAATGACCTCTAATGCTTCATTTCCTGTTCTCTTCATCATTTCACATATAAGCTCTGAGATTTCAGTAGTCCATTGCGAAGTCTTGTCAATTCACCAGTTCTGTACATTTTGAACTTTATTCATTCTCGTTAGCCTTGAATGTGTCTAGACCCCTTGCCTGTTCAGTTGACTATTCTTCTGGTTCTGTAGTTTGATGCCTGGTTTGGGTTTTGTTTTGTTTTCAATTTTGGATTGTGTATTGTCAATAAAGGCTTCCTGCATATGGATGCTAAATCTTCTCCTGGAGTAAAGCCATCTCTCTGAATTCATTTCAAGTGTTCGTGTTCATGCTAGGCTCTTTTACCTCGTCATAAGCGATTATCACAACCTTTGAATTATGTGAATTCTCTGTAATCGTTTTTAGACAGCCAGCCTTTTGCACTAACATTAAGAATAACTTCAAATATTCTCTTTGAATGGTTCTTTTTGTTTTGTTTTTTTAAAAACCTTTTCTTTTCATTTTATAACGGATAATACAAATATGTTTTCTCTTTAAATGCAGATTATGAAATATTAAACAATCTGGGTTTTTTTGTGTGTTTTTAAAAAAAAAAAAATCAATTACATGTTGGCAGTATTGTGGCTCAAGATTGCCTCCCTTATAAGATGTTTTTTTGTGATTGTCTGTGGGCTGACACTGGCACCACTTTCTAAGCCAGCAGCAAGCTGCTCTGTCAAACACTCATACACACACGCACACACACACACAACACACACACACACACACACACACACACGCACACACACACACACACAATGAAGCCTGCCAGAGGGGACATATTTTTCTGAGGGACACTTTCTTTTCCAAGCATGTGTGATGGGAAATGTCACTCCGTCTTAAGACATATGAAGGTTTCGGTTCAATAGATGGTCTAGACAGACCTTGTAGGCACACAAATAGATAACTCTCTTCTCTCTGTCTGACGCATACACGTGTTAGGTTTGTATCTTAGTGATCCTAAGCCATAACACAGATATGGCCCCAAATCCCTAGCTTTAACTTTAATAATTCCTCTCAGCATGGAGTGCAATTTTCCTTGGCAGCAAACACAATACATAGTAGCTGAAACAATTTCTTTTGTAGACTCTATTTCCTTTTATCTATTGGGCAAATGATCAATGGTCAGCTGTCATGCATAGATAAAGTATTTGGCATGACTTCTCATTTGAACATCTTATATTTTGAAATCGTAGTGATTTTATTGCTTTTATTTACATTTACAAACAGGTTTATTTGTCTTCTCCGCTGCTTCGTATAAGAAATGGCTTCTGTTCGCCATGCCTTGTGGCCAAGTTCGGCTCTTGAATTCGACAAGCATGGGGTTTATCAAACAAACTGTACAGGAACTGATAAAGTACTAGTCATTAACCTGGGAAAGGGGGTTTCTCCAACAAGGGCATGTTAAAATGCAGACAGGTGACAAATTAAAGTGGGGAAAATGCTGGCTCTGTTTTGCTGTGAGAGACACTGGTATGGTTTGGGAAGAGTAACTGCAAATCGATACAGCTCTTGATTGATCACCTCGATCCTATAATGAAACCTTTCTATCCTGGTGACCTCACTGGGTACAGTGGTAAATCACATGCACTCACCAGATCATAAGTCAGTCGTACACCAATGGGAGATTTTGAAATGAAATGTTAGATGTCGCTCAAGTACAGTTCCAGACATGGTGTAGAATCAATGCCACCGTGCACTGAAGCTGTTCTATTGGGTTATTGTGGTGACCCAATACCTTATTAACACTCTTTATGCTGTTTTTCCTTTCATTTGTCACCTGTCTTTAGTAGAGTAATATCGTCTCTCTCAGTCTCTCTGCTGTTTCTCATACATTTTTATGAATGCACAAGATATACAGTCCAAGTTATTATTCTATATAGAGTAATACTCTATATACATTCCACTACACCATACCCAAACTTAACCCTGTATTATCATTATATCTGCAACCAAAGAGAAATATTTCTGGGGGTTTTTTTAGCCGTTAAATGAATTTTGCCAAAAATAATCCCAAGGTCGCAAGGTTAACACGTCAATCCTCACAAATAGAGCAAAATAAAGTGTTCACACGTACATGTACTCTTTTACACCACAGTACTCTCGAATTCTTGAATTTGAATGGTCAGAAGGTAGGTGTTAAATACTTTTCTACAACGGCAGCTCTGACAGTAGTGCATTATAGTTTCTATAGAAACAGCTCATTTAAAAAGTGCCGTTACTGAACGTGTGTTATAATTCTCGATATGGTGAAGATTTCTGAAAGGAGATTTCATATTTATGGTCTCCAGTGTCTGCGATTTTTGAACACTCAGTGGTTAAAGCGGTTCCTTTCAATTTTCCATGACAGAACAGACTTCAGGGAAGAAGACTTGAGGTTTTCCGGGTTCTCAGTAACATGGCAAGCTGGGGTTTCTTTCATATTAGCCACGAGCTGCATACACTAATCCAGACTGACAGCTGATAAGTATCAAAGAGGTCAAAGGTATTATCTAAATGTTATCTCAGCCATCTTTATTTATTACTCTTCCATTGCACTCACTTACAGCCGGTATGAAAGAGTGTGTAACCTTTCGGAGCGAAACACGCCTCAATACATGATAGCAACGAAGGGAAGACGCAGTCGCTCTTCCCTCATCGTCTTCATTTCGTCTCTTACCAACAATAATTTCACAATTAGTAATAATATTAATAATAAACGATTAGAGGAAAAAAAACAACAACACGCTTTTGTTCTTTGCTAAAGCAACATGCGAGAAGTAAAAATAAAACAGTGCTAGTAAACAGCCCATTGCACACCAGGAAGCCTGTGTGGGTTGTGTAGGTTGGTGTGATACCCACTGGTGACTATGACTGAGAATGTGCTTATTATCTTGTTCGTGTCTTATTATATCGATTTGTGCACGATAATAAGGTCGGCCCATTGCAGAGATGTAGCTTCACATTGTGTCTGCCTTCATGCATGCATATACAACCACACACAGCCAAAGTAACTGACATACTTAGGCTACCATGATGAGTAATTTGAGGGTAGAGAAAGTCTCTCTCTCTCTCTCTCTCTCTCTCTCTCTCTCTCTCTCTCTCACACTCTCTCTATGTTACTATCACGTGTACATTTTGCATCACAGAGAAAGAATGATTGCATTGATGTTGCCGCTGTCACGCTTAATACAAGCCAATAAGGCTGTCATCAGAAATATATTACCTCAAAATATGACATACACATGCATACGCACCCTTAATCACACAAAATATAATCCAAATTGATTCGATTTTAGATCACACACAAAAAAAAAACTTCAAGTAAATCATTTTTGCAGTTATCTGGGAAAACCTGTCAGATGTCGCTGTGGCTGAATTCTGGCAAACTATCGAAATATTTCGGTGTAGAAATGTTTCTAAAGTTGCCTAGGCTTTCTGCAAAGATCACTTTAAGCCATCTGGACAGAGATCAATCGAATAAAGAGTGTTCACTTAATGAAATAAGGTTTTCCCAGGCCACCATGCAATTAATTATGTAAGTAAAAACACTCTCTCTTCTCTCTCTCTCTCTCTCTCTGACTCGTTAGAGAAAAAGAAAGAGAACGTGCTGCATTTGAAATGAAGAATACTAGGACGACATCCGTGTGCTGTCAGAATGCCCGAGTCCCACAAGGCGCCCGTTCAGATGCTGTGAAGTAAACATAAACCCAGCATGAAATATTAATTCGGTTTCGTAGCCTAGCTGGCTCGAGTGCCATCAGAACAAACCAGGGCGTAAACACCCAAAAGTACTATTTCAATAAGTGACAGCCAAAATCTCGCATAGTATTTAAACATGGGGAAATGCCTGACAGACTGTGTTCCAAATCACGGTTTAAGATCATCATGTGCTGCCTCACTGAACATGCATACTGGTTAGCGTCGCTGTGGATCCAGAGCCTATCCTGGGAATGTTGGGTATGAGACGGGAATACAACTTGGAGGACACTGTGCCCACACACACACACACACACACACACACACACACACACACACAATTGTTCACATCAAGGGGAAATTTTCCATACTTAATCCACCCACAAGCGTGTTTTAGGGAGATATGAGGAAACCAGGGAACGCAGAGGAACTCCATATAGACACTGTTCATAGATAGGACTGGGAATCCTGGAGTTGTGGTTGTGCTCCACCATGCTATTCCTGTTATTTCATGTCTTTACATTTGCTTTACGTTTGTTTTCTTATTCACTGCAGCAGTGCTTGAAAGTATCTAGAAATTTCTAGATATCTGCATAAACATGATCTAAAACATCATCAGACTGTCATCCCATTCATTGAAAAACACCTGACTCGAATTTTACCTTCAAATGCTAATCCTAGATGTTCACATACTTTTGCCTCTTACAGATATGAAATATTGGATCATTTTCCTCAATAAATAAATGACCAAGTATGATATGTTTGTCTTATTTCTTTAACTGGGTTCTTTTTGTGTACTTAAAGGACTTCTGATGATGTTTTAGGGCATATTTATGCAGATACAGCATATAGACCGTTCAAGCACCACTGTAACTGCATTTAATTTGTTTTAATAGCATTCGCTTCCCCTGTCTCGTACTGCTCATTTCTTTTTTTTTTCCTTCTTTCTTTTTTTACAACTTTGAACCGTTTGATATTTCCCACCTCTTTGTTGCTAAGCAACTAATTCTACGAGCAAAATTCTACGTTTTTTTCTGTTTGAGAAGATTTGGTGTCATCCAGCTCATTTTAACCTTTTCTTTCAAACAGATATCCCCTGAGACATTCTTCTGCAAAACTGTCTCCCTTTAGCACACAGGTTGTAATGTGGAAGCAGCTACATTAAGATAATTGTACCTAGCAGAGCTCGTATTCTTTGACAAGTTTATAAAACACTGACATACTATTTCATCAGTAGTGTGCGGTCTGGGACATAGCAGACCATTTGTGTTTTATTGTTATCTTTTAAAAGTCATCTTGTATCACCCCGGGGATATTCACGAAGCAGCAGTTATTGGGAAGATAAAGCAATACACATTACAAAACTATTGGTGAAAATATTTTAACCCAAGGGTTTACAGTGAAAAACTGACAAATTGTGGTGGCAGGTCTTCATCCCAACCCAGGAGAAACACTGATATACAGTAATGCGTTTCTGTTATTTAATATAACAGAACTTATATATTGCACATCTATACACTTCAAATTGCCATACATAATGTATTTAGTCTTTTTAAAAATGTATTTTTGTATATATGAGTATATGAATATACTTTGTTGTATGTATTCATAAGCATAAAAAAGAGAGGTTTTAAAAACTGAATTTATATGGAAGAAAATATGGAGAAAATATGGCCTGTTTCCCGTTTTTTTTTTTATTTCCCGCAATTTTGAGTTTAAGTCTCGCAATTCTGACTTTTTTCTCACAATTTTGAGTTTAAGTCTCGCAATTCTGACTTTTTT
>JANDJT010000168.1:3008024-3020524 GCA_024331685.1 Stegophilus panzeri
AATTTTGAGTTTAAGTCTCGCAATTATGAATTTTTTATCACAATTTTGAGTTTAAGTCTCGCAATTCTGACTTTTTTCTCACAATTTTGAGTTTAAGTCTCGCAATTATGAATTTTTTATCACAATTTTGAGTTTAAGTCTCGCAATTCTGACTTTTTTATCACAATTTTGAGTTTAAGTCTCGCAATTATGAATTTTTTATCACAATTTTGACTTTAAATCTCACAATTCTGACTTTTTTCTCACAATTTTGACTTCAAATCTTGCAATTTTGACTTTTTCCTCAACTTTTTTTTACTTTACATCTCACAATTCTGACATTTTTCTCACAATTTTGAGATTAAATCTCACAATTCTGACTTTTTCTCACAATTGCAAGTTCATATCACACAATTTTTACTTTATTTTGCAATTACAAATTTAAATCTTGCAAGTCTGATATTTTTTCTCACGATATCAAGTTTAAATCTCGCAATTCTGACTTTTTATTCTCGCAATTTAGACGTCCACTTGACATTTAGTGAGTTACACAGAATGTACAGACAAAGCATCAATCATTCTCTATAAATAGGCTTTATACAGTAAGAACAACACGCATCGGCTAGTCAAGACAAGGAAATCCAGACGTTAGCACACGCTCATTACATGAAGTTAGTCGCATTTCCGGTACTGCGTCAAGTGGACGTCTAAATTACTATGTGAGAAATAAAAAGTCAGAATTGTGAGATGTTAACTCAGAAATGAAGAAAACAAAATGAGATATGTGAGATATAAAGGTGCAATTCTGAGAAATAAACCTTTTTTATTTTTATTTTTCTCTGTGGCAGAAACGCCTTCCATAAAAAAGCATTCAGGCACTATAGATAAAATATACAATATACATAGTATGTAAAGATGACATGTTCTTTTGCAAATTGCACCTAGTGCCATTATAAAGTGCGATGCCATTGGGAAGACTGGGAAGATTTTACATAAGTGTCAATCGTGGTGAAGGTGAAGAAGCTTCCAAACGTTCTCAAGGACCGCATTATTAAACAATACTCAACTGGAAAGAGATACAGAGCCATAGCAAAGATCTTTAACATCCCTGTCAGTACAATCGGTTCAGCAATATGCAGGTGGAACGTTCACTGTACCACAACTAATCGTCACCAGACATGTGCGCCAATCAAGATTTCACAACCTGCTCTCAGACTAATAAGGCAGAGGTCACTCCAAAAAACAAAAAAAAAGTCCCGTGCACAACTTTCAAGTAATATGACAAACCATGCTGAAAGAATTCACAGGCCATGATGACAGTGCTGACATTTCTAATTCTGGTTGTTGTTGTTTTTTTCCTTCTAGTGTTTTTCAGATACTGATAAAGATAGCATCATTGTGTTATACCTCTAATTCATACATTCTGCCAGACTCTCAAGCTGTGCAACCGTTAGTATTGGCACCATTCTTCACCTCGCGAGCGATGCCACAGCTGTTGTTGCCATGTTTTCACCTGCAGCAATGTAGTTATTTAATTCTGTCACAGGGGTTTAAACACTGGGCTAGATTCAGCTTAGCTTGTTTAGTCCTGATACTTTCAACAATCTGAGCATCATGTTTCAGCTCAAAAATCAACCATCATCCAGGGACTAGATCTAGTGATCAATATTGTTTACTTTCATTGATACTTAGCAACAAAATCTACTTTTAAAGTAGGAAAGTTAAATGCACAAACAGTTGAAATAATTGAAATTGGGTGGCAGTTTTTTGGTTTTTTTTTGTTGTTTTTTTTTACCCATAATGCTACGCTTGATCATGCAGACATGAATGGAGTTCATGTTTCTCAGTGGCGCCTGCCGTCATGGTTTTTTGATGTTAGTTATTCCTGACAGCGACTGTCAGAAGCATTTAACTATGCTGAGCTTTAAACAAAGAATGAAATGGCATTGTTAGGGTCTATGCCCAAAAAAACGTTTTGTACTTTAATTTTTTTTTCATAGAAAACTCAAAGTTTAAAAAACATTGTCTTAATGTCTATTGGATTAATGCCTAAAGCACTAACACCGCATCACCTAATAAAACATCAAATGAAATGTGTTTCTGCATGCACAGGAATGTATGAAGTAGAAAAGATAATGCTTGCTGTACTTGTGACCACACTGCATATTCACACGTATGCGTGTTTGCAGTCTCACGGCCCTCGTTTACCCACGTGCAACGTTCACAAAGCTGCAGGGTTTTCCGCTATTTGTATTCGAGGGCTGTCTGTGCATCCTTTGCGTACCCTTTGGTGTATCCTGCATTGATGCAAATTGAAAAGCAGTCTCTTAGGCAAAAAAACGTTCAATTACGCTGGCTAGGATCTATCGTAGCAGACAGGTTGTTGACATTAGCGATTGTGTCAACATCAGAGTCAACAATCTAGAACATTGGTTCTCAGTATAGTGTCTGTGAAGCAAAACCAGGGGGTCATTTAAACTTGAATGGGTTTAATCCCAACTTCAATAACTCAATAACAAATAGGCCTATAAATAAATAAATAAATATATATATATAAATATAAATATATATATATATATTTTTTAAGAAAAAAGAATTGCACCTAATGTGTTCTGTTGGCATAAAGTTCAGGAATGAAAGGCTCCAGTCAATAGACATATTTAAATAATGAACTTAATATTTAAATTGTTGTATTATGGTGTTTTAAAAAAAAGGGATATGTGGAATTTATTTGACAGTTAAAGGAGTTCCTACGTGCAAAAAGTTTGAGAACAGCTGATTTAGAAGATCAGCCATAACATTAAAACCACTGACAGGTGACGTGAATAACATTGATTATCTCATGACAGTGGCACCTGTCAAGGGGTGGGATATATTAGGCAGTAAGTGAACAGTCAGTTCTCGAAGTTGATGTGTTGGAAGCAGGAAAAATGGGGAAGCGTAAGGATCGGAGCGACTTTAACAAGGGACAAACAGCAGGTCTTGAGGGGTGTTCCCGTTATGCAGTGGTTAGTGCCTACCAAAAGTAGTCCAAGAAAGGACAATGGGTGAACCGGCGATAGGGTCATGGGTGCCAAGGCTCACTGATGCGCATGGGGAGCGAAGGCTAGCCTGTCTGGAAGAGCTACTGTAGCACAAATTGCTGAAAAAGTTAATGGCTCTGTCAGAATTGGACCATGGAGCAATGGAAGACGGTAGCCTGGTCTGATGAATCACGTCTTCTTTTGCATCATGTAGTGCGTGTGTGTCGCTTACTTGGGGAAGAAAAGGCACCAGGATGCACTATGGGAAGAAGGCGAGCCGGCGGAGGCAGTGTGATGCTCTGGGCAGTGTTCTGCTGGGAAACCTTGGGTCCTGCATTCATGTGGATGTTGCTTTGACACATACCACCTACCTAAACATTGTTGTAGACCAAATACATCCCTTCATGGCAACGGTATTCCATAATAGCAGTGGCCTCTTTCAGCAGTATAATGCGCTCTGCAACACTGCAAAAATTGTTCAGGAACGGTTTGAGGAACATGATAAAGCGTTCAAGGTATTGATTTGACCTCCAAATTCTGCAGATCTCAATCCAATTGAACGTCTTTGGGATGTGCTGGACAAACAAATCTGATCCATGGAGGCCCCACCTCGCAACTTACAGGACTTAAAGGATCTGCTGCTAACGTCTTGGTGCCAGATACCACAGCACACCTTCAGAGGTCTTGTGGAGTCCATGCCTTGATGGGTCAGAGCTGTTTTGGCGGCTCGAGGGGAACCTACACAATCTTATGCAGGTGGTTTTAATATTATGGCTGATTGTTGCATATCACTGTATGTTAAAGTGTTGTGTCATTAATAGAACTTGTCATTGAGCAGCCTTAAGGTTGCAACATGTGTGGGGAGAAAAAAACCCAACATAAAACAGCTCATCAAAGCAAACACAATCATTTCATTTAGTCTGTGATCTGCATCATTTGACATGGAGCTTCTGTGTATACAATATGTAGCTGCATTACTGGTATGGTTGAGTCCTGCCACATTAAGCATGTGACCATGCCTTGTTTTTAAACTCATGCAACCTTAAAGAGCAATGCAGGATGCCAGTGGACCAGCACTATAACCTATTATAGTTAGTACTTCAAATAAATACTCCTACATGACTGTTTGTCAAGCTATGAATCAGTTTGCTAAAATCAGTCAGGTACATGGGGGGGGGGTGAAAACAACACGAAGAACAAAAAGACAGGACAGAGTGACGTATACAGTGACTGAAAAGACAAAGTGATGAAGTGAAATAAAATGTTGCATTTAGATCACAGGTTTCAAGGCTCATGGGCCAGACATAGCCTGCTGCCTTGTTTCATTCAGTGCACTCAATGTTTTCACACTAAACCAATAACATTTCGAATTCACACCAGGCCTAGTAGCTCACATCTCACAGGGCTGAAATGCTAGTTGATGGGGTAGATGCAGCAGCACAACGCATAATATCATTAGGTCAAGCTCAATAGCTTCATTTAATGTTCACATCAGAATGAAAAACAATGAATGTGGGGAAAAAAGAAAAACATCTGGTAGATAGCAGTTCTGCAGATGGAAGCACCTTATTGATGAGAGACATGAATGGTCAGAGGAGAATGGCTAGACTGGTTCGAGCTGAAAGAAAGGCTACAGTAAGTCTTTACAAACGTAGTGAAATTTCAATTCACCCTGTACTATATTGAAAACACATTATTAACACATTATTTGATGTTTTACTTTGTGAATTTAATTGATTTTTGAAAATATACACTCATTTCAAATCTGATGACTGCAATACACTTTGGGTGCTGAAGACACCAGTTGGTTAAGTTTAGCAAGTGGAATTTTCCCCCATTCATCCATTTTTTCAGTTGTGCGACTGTACGGGGCCTTCGTGCCTTATTTTGCGCTTCATAATGCGCCATACATTCTCAGGTCAGGACTACAGGCAGGTCATGTTAGCACCCGGACTCTCTGCTTACGCAACCACGCGCTTGTAATCCGGGCAGAATGTGGTTTGGCGTTGTCCTGCTCTGGATGACAGTATGGGTTGCTCCAAAATGTGTACATGTCTTTCTGCATTAATGCTGCCCTCACAGATGTGTGCAAGTTACCCATCTGTGTATTCCACTGTGCTACTGTCCATCTCAGATGAGACCAAGCCCAGAGAAGTGGGCGGAGCTTCTGGACAGTGTTGATGTACGGCTTCTGCTTTGCATAGTAAAGCCTTAACTTGCATCTGTGGATGTAGCGGCGAATGGTGTCGACTTTCAAAGTTTTACCAAAGTATTCCCGAGCCCATGTCAGGATCTCCATTACAGACTCATGACGGTTTTTAAGACAGTGACTTCTGAAGGATCGGTGATCGCAAGCATTCAGAAGTGGTTTTCGGCCTCGCCCTTTACGCACCGAGATTTGACAGGATTCCTTGAATCTTTTAATGATATTATGCACTGTAGAAGGTGAAACGGCCAAAATCCTACCGATTTGTCTTTGGGGAATATTGTTCTCAAAGTGTTAGCAGATTGACGAGCCTCGACCCATCCTCGCTCTTGAAGGACTAGGCCAACCCTTTCCATTTCGAGTTATTTTACTGTTGCATTTTCACATTTGTTGTGGTGATTTTGGTTTTGCAGTTACATTTTTGGTTTGCTAATTTATATTGCGCCTACTGGCCACCGTAGATGCCTTCAAAATTTATTTTCAGTTAAAACGCTGCTTTATACTGTATATGGAGTTCTATATAAATATGTACTCCTTTTTGTTACGATACTACGATATGGGAAATCAGGATAGAAGGGTTCATGTCTCTCAGAACTTCCAGTCCAAGCTATTTAATGAACATGCATGGATTCCATGCTGAAAGCCAAACTTTGCCATTGTGTGTGTGTTTGTGTGTGTGTGTGTGTTCCTGGCATTTAAACACTGAGGGTTGGAGTTCAAAGGTCAGTGTTTAATCTCTAAAGTGAATGTCTTGAGATCATAGTCACAATGAGAATTATTTTGAATGAACATTTGGGCGGGGAGTGTTTTGTGTATGTGTGTGTGTGTGTGTGTGTGTGTGTGTATTCCTATGGAAGAATAGGTATACAACACTAAAAAGAGATGTAAAGAGATATTCTTTAATTAAACTCGACCTGTGTGAATTTGACACAATGAGAGAAATCAGTAACGTTAAGTCATATAGAGACTACATAATCAAAATGGTTCGAAGATCCATAGAACATCATTATATAGTCCACAGGAAATCTACACTGGAGTAAAAGCTACCAAATTGTACCATAGAAAAACAACTCTGGACACTGGACCAGAGATGAAAATGAGTTTCAATTCTCACTGCAAGTACTTTAACAGGTTAACCCAAGAGCATTGTCAATCCTGGACTTATATTATGGTCTACTTCCACCTCTGGAACTCTGCCCCTCCTGTACACTTCCTTTAAAAACGTTGACACAGCACATGTTTTCTAATATTCTGATATCCTATGATCTTGCATGTAGACATAATTAGACAAATTGCAGCTAATTAGGAAATGTTTTAATCAAATCACGCTGTAAGCCATAGATTTAATCTGTTCTGTGCCTAAAAATATCACCTTCTTCAGAACAGTCGACATGCTTGTATGCGCATGTACGAAGAAGCGTTTAATGTCAAATTCATGGTGCTTACAGACTAAAACACGCACACACACATGTTGTGTCTATCGTCTGAAAAAAATCTGTCTGACATGATTGTCTGTGTTGTGGCATGTTAGAAAAAGTGTCACTAAGCTCTTGTGGCAGGGTTGAAGTGTTCCCTAAATCAGCATCTCATGTTTAAAACATTATTAATGATACTTAATAATTGGTGCTATCCAATTAACTACTTTATAGCAGTTATAAAAGAAAAAAATTCAATAGAAACAGAAAGACATGATTTCACACACTGAAATTCACAATATGCACAAGAATTCTGTTTATAAATACCTCAATTATACCTCATAATCCTGCAATATCCTGTAGGCATTCTTGTTTAAGACTAGTCTTAAATAAATAGTATTTGAATCTAATCCAAATGCAAGTGCTAAATTCACTACATTTCTATACCCAAAAAGTTACCTGAATATGGTTCCGAGTATGAAATATACGCTCACTGCTCACTGTATTAGGAACACCAGTACACCTGCTTATTCATGCAGTTATCCAATCAGCCAATCTTGTGGCAGCATGTTCATATCAAACATCAGCGTAGGGGGAAATTTGACCATGGCATTGTTGTTGGTGACGAATCAGACTGTTTTATTTTAGAAACTGCTCATTTCCTGGGACTTTCATACACAACAGTCTATAGCGTTTACACAGAATGGATGCAATAAACATCTGTTGAGCAGCAGTTGGGTAGAAACACCTTGCTGATGAGAAGGGTCAGAGGAGAATGGCCAGATTGGTTCGAACTGACAGGAAGGCTACACTCTAAAAAAAACACTGGGTTAAAAACACATTTTAGGCTAAACTAACCCATCAAGTTCGGTTGTTAATTTTAACCCAGTAAATGGCTTGTTTTTCAACCTGAAGTATGGTTTCATTTTTTACAAAAATGCTGGGTTAATTTTATTTCATAAATGGGTTAATATTTTCAGGGCTATTTTTACCCTTCGAAAATGTAAAATATACCACATTATAAACAAATATGTCAACATGGTATCTCCTTTATTTCTACACAAGAAGGTGTTCAGAAATGTATTGAGCTATGTCTAGAGCTGCTAATGTGGTGTTTATATACTCAGCAAAAATAGAAACGTCCCTTTTTCAGGAGACTGTATTTTAAAGATCATTTTTTAAAGATAAACATAAGCTTTACAGATCTTTATTGGAAAGGGTTTAATTGATGTTTTTCATGCTTGTTCAATGAACCAGAATTGATTCAACTGTGAGTGAAAAGGACCCCACCAATTACCCAGTGGGTGGGTTATACAAAACTACCCAATAACTAACCAGACTGAGAAAATAACCCAGTTAAATGACCCAAAAGGCTCAACCCAGTGTTTGGGTAGAAAAATAACCCAGCATTTCTTAGTATGTATGGTAACTCAAATAACCAGTCTTTAGAGCTGTGGTGAGCAGAAAAGCATCTCAGAATGCACAGCACGTTGAACTCGAGGTGGATTGGCAACAACAGTAGAAGACCAGTGAACAAAATTTCTGTGGCGAAAAGGCTCACCGAAACTGGACAGTTGAACATTGCTTGGTTTGATGAATCTCGATTTCTGCTCAGATGGTAGGTTTAGAACTTGGTGTCATCAGCATGAATCCACCAACCCAACCTGCCATGTATTAACAGTTCAGGCTGGTGGTGGGGTGGTGTAATGGTGTGGGGAATATTTTCCTGGCACACATTAGGTCCCTTTATACCAATCGTGTATTGTTTAAATCCCACAGTCTGTCTGAATATTGTTGCTGACAACGTGCATCCCTTTTATGACCACAATTTGCCATCTTACATTATATAATGGGTACTTCCAGAATGATAATGTGACATGTCTCAAAGTCCAAAACTGGTTCCATGAACATGATGACACAGACACAAAGATCTGAATCCAGTAGAGCACCTTTGGGATGTAGTAGAACCTGAAGGTTGCTATATGAATGCGCCTTCATAGATCAATCACCATAGTCCAGAATCTCAGAGGAACTTTCCAACAGGTTGTAGATTCCATGCCATGAAGAACTGAGTCCTCCTAGTATTAGACACCAGCGAGTGTACATTAAACATCTCTATACCGTAAGTATCAAGATTATACCAATGAATAACTCTAGAATATTAAATTACTCAGACCACAATGCTCTAAATAACATTACTGTCAAGAATGAACACTCCTAAGCAATTACAATACCAAACTCATGTCATTTACATTCATAGCTGGTTACAATAGACAAACACGAAGTATTTATGTTTTTGTCTTACAATCATCTGTCTTTCTAAATCTAACATTTTTTAAATTCTAAATTGGTTATAAGAATGAACAAATATAAACCAGTAACATTCATGAGTGTATAACAAGTACTGCTCTGTGGTAACTCTGTTCTGAAGATTTGGCTACAGTAAAACCAATATTGATATTAAAAAATACAGAACTGAAATAAAAAATCCCATGTAAAGTAAGGACTAGTCTCCAATAAAGCTACTCCTATTTTAACTCAGTAGCCTTGCAACTCAATCAGATCTTGTTCAGTAAAATCCAGTAATCAAGATTTCCTACATTTCAATCCACTCCTATATTTGGAGCATCTCTAGAGGACTGACATTCAAACCAACATTGTTTTTGTAGGAGATCCAACACTATGAAGTCAGTCTCCTAGGAGAGTCCTTTATCTGGAAGTTTTCCATTTGTTTTCCGAGATGGAAAGCACTGGAAGGCTTAAACTACTTACTTAAGGTCCTACGCTGTCCCAGTGAACCTTTGTATATCTTATACGGTATTTCAGCAAGCACTGCTTTTTGCAAATCTTGCGTAGGATGTGATCATCGTCGGACACGACCACATTCAAATATAGCTTCTTGCACCTTTCTGGTGGCACCCAAATGACGTAGTGCCCAAAGAGCTGCACCTCGAGAGCTTCTCTTAGATATCTGTGCTGCTGAGTTTCAGAGACGCCTTGGACAGGTCGCTGTGGATGGTGGACATGGCGACGGTGTCGTATTCTTCCTCTCTTGTAGAAAGCCTCTTGCAGAGCCGGAAGGAATGCAGGTCGCGCTGGAAGTTGCGGTTCAGGAAGCCGTAGAAGATGGGGTTGATGCAGATGGAGCACATGGCAGTCAGATGGCACAGCAAGAACAGGGGGTTGTGGGTACAGTTCATGGTCGCTTCGTGGTTCCAGTCGACGACAGCGTTGAAGACGTTGAGCGGCAGCCAGCAGATAGCGAAGGCCACCACGATGGAGAACAGCATGACGTTGATGCGCTTTGTCTCGTGGCTGCGGTACTTGTTCTCACGCATTCGCTCCATCACACTCTTCCGCTGCCTCAGACGGACGTAGATCTGGGGGGGAGGTGGGTTTGAGAGTGAACGTCAGAGAAAAGGAGAAAAGTAGTAGAATGAGAAAGATAGAAAAGGGGAATATATTATTTAATTGTATATATTGTATATGGTTCAGTGTCATATTAATGAGAAATCCAGTGTAGAAGTAGTGGAGATAGCAACTGCTGACTCAAAGTTACAGAATGCAATGCAGCTACATAACACCGTTATGGCAGAGACTCAACTCGGCTGGTTAGCGATCTACGAGATGACAAACGTGATGGCGTTGATGTGGTATTAGCATGAACGTTCAAGCTTTTGGGAGCTGATCTGTTTGAGCAGAGTGTACAGATGAGGAGGTGATAGCGGGACAGACTAAAAGACTAAAGTGCTGCTGCATCGTGCTCATTGTGGGGCGTGTACGCCATTGAAGATCACATGGTAATTCTAAGGATTGATCTGCAAGTCATTCAGGGTGGATTTTACCTTTGAATTTATGTGTGTGTGTGTGTGTGTGTGTGTGTTTTATTGAGAGTCTCTGTCCTTTTATCCTCCTCCGCTCTTGCTTCATCAATCTGTCGGTCCAATTCCTGGATCTCAAAATGACTGAATCAATTCTCTTCAGCCGATTTGTTTGGCAGAAGCTCTTGTTATTTAGAGCAACTACACAGCAGGATTCACAGAAAACAGTATTTACTAACAGGTCTTATGCTGTTGGCTAATGTGTCTCTCTGTATCTCATCCACCCCTTTTAATCTCTCATTATCTTCCTCTTCGCAGTGGTTTAACGTGATTCGAATTGGAATTGTTTGGGGGTTTTCGCAGTTCCGCATGCTCTGGGGTTGAGTTCACTGATTCTCTATAATCGGGTCTTTTAAAAGACGCAGAAAATCCCGGAGGGATTGTGGCGCGGGTTAACGCAAAATGACAGTCACTGACGTCATCGGGGGCTGTATAACCTGAGCGTATTCTTACACGGGTTAGTATGTCTTCCTAATGAGTCACAGTTGCCATGGTATTTGTAGTTAATTGTGTAAGTCTTGAGCTGTTCTCACTATTTGGTGTGTGCCGCCAGCGCTTGTGCAAGAAGCCTTAAGAAGAAATAACAGATGACAGTGCAACACATTTAGATCTAGTACATCCTCAGCCTAATGAATTGGATGGAAAAAAAAAAGCTCATAATAGAAGCATTAACATCATTATCAAGACTTACAGATGTAATCTTGAGTGGCTACAGGATGTTGTCTGGCTAATTTATGAAAATGACAGAGAGTGTCAGGAGGCACATTAGATTATTAATATGATAAACTGTGTCACCCAGGGTTCGTACAGCTTTTCTAAAGTACATTTCAAGCATTTTTTCCACTTGACTAGTTGTGCCTTATGTTTGAGATCGGTGCGATTTTCATTCTACTATTAAATGTTGTTGTAACTGCACTAGCATTGTTCCCTTGTGACATCGGTGCGACAGACAAACCATAATATAAACATATTTCATGTGTTTTAGGTTATACTTAGACCACAACACCATTGACTAGCCACTTCTGGCCACTATTTGTTTATTGAGTCACGTGATCCTGTTTGGTCATATCTGCTGTACGTCCTCACACTGGCTATGTTTCCATCCACGTATTTTGACGCGAATTTTGGGATATCGCAAAAAAACACCAAAAAAAACCTTGGGTGGAAACACCAGACGCAAATAAAATGTCCAAAACGTGCATAAAAACCAAATGTGCTCAATTGAGTTGGATACGTTTTCTATTTGAGAAGACGCCATGCGCATAGACTATGTTGGAAACACATTTACGGAATAAATTCCTTGACGCATATCAAAAAAAAAAAAATAGTCACATGACTTTGCCTCACCAAATCACGCGATTGGATAATTGGCTCCGGAAAGTAAAAATGGCGGAGAGCGAGATGCGGCAGTTTATGTTTTATACGATATTCCAAGTTAAATTAGCAAACATAGCTACTCACAGGAGAACATCAAGCTGCATGAAGAAAACGTGAATGTTTTTTTGAGGCGTCCCACCAATTTTGACTATTTAATACACTTTCAAGCAGCAGCAAGCTAAGGTATGCACCAGAATGGCCTGTATGGTAGTTACCCACCTGTAGCAAATGATTTTATATGTCATCTTAAAGTGAGCTTTTCTACCACCATTGCTATGTACCCTGTCATTCAGCATTTGAATTTTCTGACCAGATACATGCCAAATAAAAAAGAAAGTCCTTGAGCAGTGGAAGTTGAGTGTCTAAGGTTATCCATTAGCGCCTGGAAGATTGTTGCTTCAAATCCCAGGGCTGCCAGGGAACCACTGTTTGGGCCCTTAAGCAAAGCCAACTTATCCACAGGACACTTTAGATAAAAGCATATTTTGCCATATTAGCTTTTAAAAATGCTGTGTGGTATAAACAGTGACAAAAAATACAAATGCCACGCGAGCTGTAATTTAGGTTCAGAAGAACAAAAAGTGTTGTTTTTCACAGCTTGCGGTTAATTAAGTGCAAA
>JANDJT010000168.1:3023024-3060139 GCA_024331685.1 Stegophilus panzeri
TGAAAGTTCATGCACAGTTCCAAGATGTGACTTCACAATATCAGTGTCTAGATCAGGGATGGGCTGACTGTCCTAGCAGGTCAAAGCTTAGCATGTTTTTGGTGTTTGCCTTGTTCTAATAGACCTCATCATGCTGATAAAGAGCTTCATAATTAGCTGATAAGGTGAAGACAGTTATGTCTAAACTGTGTCATATTCTGGGAAAACAACCATCCATATTCTCCACTGAGCTAGCATCACCATGGTTTCTTTCTTTTCTCCATGTAGTTGAATTCAGAGCTGAACAAACTGCTCACTGGGAATGACGCACTTTTCAGTCTAGATGCTTAAATCTAGATAGAATTGATCACATTTTGTCTTTACTTGTAAAGTGTTGTCCCTTTAATGTGTTTTCAGAAAAGAAACGGAGAAGGAAACATCATATATCTCATCTGTTCACCATTAAAATCCAAATATACTTCTGAGTTATTAGAATTTGAATGAGCTGACAATACAAATATGTGCAAGAACGTTCCACGTTCTTTCAAACTTTCAAAGCACAACACATTTTCAACACTTTTTCTTAATGTAGGATGCTGTCCAGTTAATCTCCAATTGTTTGCACCTGCATTTGAGAAACTTATTTGCATGGATCTGTCAAGTCTGAAATACAATTTAAGAAAATAATAATAATAATAATAATAATAATAATAATAATAATAATAATAAATACAATATATCTCCTGTTGTTTCTTAAAGAAGCAAGTAATTATCTATGTGTATATGTATTGTATATGTATAATAAATTGTAATTCTGAAAGACACCATTTTGGTCTTTCAAAATTTAGTGCAGGTGTTTCTGCTTTAAATAAATGTTGATTTCAGAATGTGCAATCAACACTCCAGGCCTTCAACAGATTTTGTGAGCACCATCTTCGATAAACACATTATCGCTATTATTGCTGCAATCCTTCCACACAGTATGGTCACCACACTTAGGGGTGTTTTCATAATTGGCCTAATTACTCGAATATTCTGGGCTTGTTTTGAGCAGGGTTTGCTGTAGCGTTACGATTTAAGATAAGGGGCCCATACCTGTGCCAGCATGACAATGCCCCTGTGCACAAACTGAGGTCTGTGAAGACATGGTTTGCCAAGGTTGGTGTGGAAGAACTCAAGTGGCCTGTGCAGAACCCTGACCTCAACCCCATTGAACACCTTTGGGATGAACTAGCACGCTGGCTGTGCACCAGGCCTCCTCGCCCAACATCAGTGCCTGACCTCACTAATGCTCTTGTGGCTGAATGGGCAGAAATTCTCAAAGTCACGCTCCAAAATCTAGTGGAAAGACTTCCCAGAAGAATGGAGGCTGTTATAGCAGCAAAGGGGGACTAAATCTGGAATGGGACGTTCAACAAATACATATGGGTATGATGGTCAGGTGTCCATATACTTTGGCCATATAGTGTACTTTTTTGATCCCGTGCAAAGTCAAAAGACTTTTGCCTTCTATTTAGCGGGCTAATAGCAGTTTGGGATGCAGCCCTGAATTCGTGTTGTATGCCTCTCACAGGTTTCATTTGTTCTTCACTATGGTGAATCAGGCAACATAACCCATGCTAAGAAATGTTCTTCTGCAGGTAGCTCACAATATGCCTACTTCTTTCATCATGTAGTAGTTTAATTGGTATTTCTTTACTTTTACTTGCTTATAGAGTCTATAGAGAAATAATTCAGTTTGTGAGTTGTGGTCACTTGCATCACTAATGCTTTATTTTGATGGCTTGCTTAAAGCCTGTAATTCCATGTCTCGAATATAACAGTCTCTGTGCATCATTACTAAATACTACCTAGACCAAAGCTGACACTTCTTACCTTCAGGTAGCAAATGAAGATGAAAGTGAGGGGTGCGACATACTGCAGCAGCAACATGGTGGTTGTGTAGGCAAGCCTGAATTGGCTTGAAGGCCACTGCTCCATACACACCACCTTGCCTTGGTAGTGCTCACGTATAATGGCGGGCAGCTGCTGCAGGGGTGCATCAGTGGTAATGGAGAAGAGTAGAAAAGGCATGGCAGTGAGCAGGGCCAGAGCCCAGCTGAGGCCAACACCCAGGCAGGCCTGGAATGCACTGGGTCTCCAGCCACGTGGTCGCACGATCAGCTGGTGGCGCTCAATAGCAATCAGCACAAGGGAGAAGATGGAGACAGAGACAGAGGTGCACTGCACTAGGCTGTTGATCTTGCACATGGCACTACCAAATATCCAGTGGTCCATGAACGTGTAGACAAATGTGAAAGGCAGGGAGATTAGTGCCATCAGCAAGTCCGAGGCTGACAGGTTGGCAATAAGCACGCTAGTGGCATTGGAGAGTTCACGTTGGCTCCAGATCAAAACAATCAATGCCAAATTACCAGTCACTCCCAGCAAGGCTACAGCAATGTAGGCCACAGCAAGGGTCACAAATAAGGGCTGGTCGGCATGGCACTCGTCACCATGAAATGCCGAAAAGTTGGCAAGGGTACAGTTGGGGGAGGAGCAGTTTAGGATGGCAAGAGGCGGGGCAGGAGGGAGAAGGTAAGTGTCAGGCATTGTGACGTCTCTTTTCACTGTAATTGGTGGACTGCTCTAGTCGAAGGTCCTTGTCAACTTTTGAGATGTAGCGGACATGTAGGCACTGTCGAAAAAAGGAAACAACTGATATGAACAAAACACTGAAAAGACTGTTGTCCTTTTGTATATCCTATTTCTTCATGGATTTTTTTACTTACTGATTCTATTTCATGTACTGGGTCTGAAAAAAAAATCAAACATTATTTATTACTCATCAAACTGCAAATACTTTAGCAATATCATTATTATTAAGCACAAACACCATTGCTTAGACAAAGACTTCAGTCTGCCTCTCAAACCCCCCCGCCAAAAAAAAATATACATCTATTACTGCAGTTACATATTAGTCATTAATGAATAGTTATGTAAAAAGTTGGATTTTAAGAGTCAGCGAACTCTAAAGGTAGTCTCAGGGTTTTAGGACCGAGCAGACTGGCTTCACGCGAATATACAGTAGGTACTCAGTACAGGTATTCCATTTTCAAATTTTTTCCCGCAGATCAACCGTCAAAATGTTGGTCACGTTGACATTAGACAACTGATTTATATTTTTAAAAATAGGATTATATCGGAAATGTACTGTAAATGTTTTCATTGTTTGTTCTACATTACTGCGGAATCACCTCAAAATCCACCATCCAGCTGAGTTTTTGTGATTGCCACTGCCAGCAAGCAGTTCCTGACTGCACAGCTGATCATTTTATGAGTAAGCCCTCCTGTACTCTCCTTAAACATGAAATGGTGGAAATGCTCATGTCTTTTTTAGCCCCTTGATTCTGGACCATTGAATTGTTAATATCATGAACAAGAAAAACATGAATATCGCACAAGCCTAATGCCAGCTGAAACAATTATGCTGCAACCACTAGTGAAACCTAAATTTACCCTTGTAGTTAGCACCTTTATTATTTGAATATTCTGTATATAAAATAAGCAACATTGTGATTGACAGCAGCCACGTATTGGTCTTTTTTTTTTGAATCTGCAGAAATTGGTTTTAATAAGATTAAGCTTATTAGTTCCTGTAGGGGCTCCCACCCTTGTAATTGGGAGTGGCATATTCGGGAAAAGTAGATATAGTGTGGGCCGCAGGTAATTACTGTATAAGATATTTCATTACACGTTTTCCTAATTAGTCAACCTTACTTGTGCTTAATTTTAAAGCAGGTCTGAATACGAATCACATTATCGAGAGATCAAGAGTAAGAATTTAAGCTCTGCAATTCCATCACATCTCTTTTCGACTCTTTTTCACTCCTATTTCATGCACGTTCACGCGTTTCACAAAGATTCAGTCAGGAGATGGTGAAACTGACAGGACTATTTTCCTGTCTACAAGCCTGCCATTAGCATGGTCTACAAAAGTCAAGCAGCTTGAGCTCTCTTCAAAAGTCGTTCCCTAGACAGTAGTGTTCTACGAAGTGACCTTAAAAGCAGCCAGCTATTAAAGTAATTGAAAGCTCTCTCAGGCAAAGTCCAGTAAATGTCATGTTAGAATGAATCTTGAAGATGTCATGTGGAATATTTAAATTATTTTCGACTGTTCGGGAAGAACCTGAATGGCCCCATCCTGAATCATGGCCATAATGTTGGTGCCAATCATACAGCTGTCATTTTGTTTGTGTAGGTGCAGAAGTGTGAGACAGAAACAGGGACATACACACCAGCACACAGACTGGGAATGAGAGAGAGGCAACACTACACGCTTTATTACTAATAGAAGAAATTTATGCCAATCTTTGTGGTATTTCATTAGCTATGAAACTTCTAAGTTGACATACTTTGTCGCTTATATTACTTGTCAGATGCTTCACCATTGGATGTTCATGAACAACTTTTATAGATACTACACGAATCACATTATCATGTTGAACATGTAGGTGTGCAATAGTTTGAGTTATCATGAAGGCATGAAAGCAGCACCGGATTATTATTTCATTTACAATAAAACTATCAAAATCATTTATTTTCCACATTCTGTCACTCAGAATTTCAATGCATATGACATAAGTGGATCAAAGAAAGGCAGGACCCATCTCTGAGAATAATACATAAGCCCAAAAAATAGTTTTACAAGCAAGAAAATTTCAACGACCTACTACATCCTTCTTCTCGTAAACTCTCTCACCTTCATCATGAATCATCATGGAGCTGGCTTCCAGCTAGGCTACGGGTTCACAGCAGTGCTGTTAACATTATAAGCACCTCCAACTTCAACCTGTCGGATTACATTTGACACCTAATAGCCATCTGGGAAATACTGCCTCAGATCATTCAGGCAAATAGCTTATATAATATAATATATTATATATTAAATAATATACATGTCTTTTTTATTCGTTTAATGGCATCAACTCACGTTCTATTTTTGTGTGAGATTAGAAAGCTGGTTGAAATAAGGAGAGAGATGAATGGTTTGGAATCCACAAAGGGAGACTACTGAAAAGCAACTACAGTATACAGTGTAATTCAGTTGTATGCTAAAGTTTGGGCCCCCCTGACCAAATCAAATATTTAGTTGATTTTTGAAGTGAAACGCCATAAACACAACCTCTGCAGCAATTTATGGCATGTGCAAACGTTTGGACATCCTTCCTGTTATAAAGTTTCAGAACATAATTTACTTAATTGACTTGGTAGGACTTGCTACTAAGATCAAGAATTATCATTAGTAATTGGCAGCTGATGACATTTCCAGAGCATAATAAACTCTTCAAACCTAACACTTAACAACCGTGGGCTCCTCTAAGCAGCTGACTGAGAATCTGAAATGTAATCTAATCGGTGCGTACAAAGCAGAGGCAGGCTATTAAAAAAGGTATCGAAGCATTTCCAGCTCGCAGTTTCCACTGTCCAAAATGGCATTAAGAACTGCCGTTAAGGGGAACTATGGAAGTCAGGGCAAGATCTGGAAGACAATGAAAACTTTCAGATAGAACTGGCCAGAAAGACAAAGCAAAACCCCCTAATGACCGCAAGGAAGGTTTAGCTGACATAGGAGCATTACACATACATTGCACAAACATGATCTGCATGGAAGAGTCATCAGAGTGAAACCATACATTTACATTTATTGCATTTGGCAGACACCCTTATCCAGAGCAACTTACATTTATCTCATTTATCCAACTGAGCAGTTGAGTGTTTAGAGCCTTGCTCAAGAGCCCAGCGGTAGCAGCTCACAACCTTCCAATCAGTAGTCCATCATCTTAACTACTGAGCTACCACTGCCCTTCCCATACCTGCGCCCTCACAGTCTCCTGACATCAGTGAAAATCTATAGATCTTAAATATGCTGTGCATGCAAGATGGCCCAAGAATGTCTCAGAACTAAAAATGTTCTGCAAGGAAAAGTGGTTGCAAATTCCTAAAACAAAAACAGATAGACTCCTAGCTGGCAATGAAAAGCATTTGCAAGCTGTGATATCTTACAAAGGGGTGTTACTAAGTGCTGAATTAAAAGGGTGTTCAAACTTTTGCACATACAAGAATTATTATTTTACTTATTTTTATTTTGTAACTTCATCAAGTAGGGGAGCATGGTGGCTCAGTGGTTAGCACATTTGCCTCGCACCTCTGGAGATGGGGGTTCAATTCCCCCCTCCCCCCTCTGTTCGCAGAGGTTGCATGTTCTACCTGTGCTTCTGGGGTTTCTACAGAGAGTCCAAAGATCTCTAAATTGTTTGTGGTGTGTGATTATTCCCTGAGATGGGTTGACACCCCATCCAGGGTGTGCCCCAACTCCCCTAGGATAGACTCCAAGACTCCCTGTGACCTTGTGTAGGATAAGCAGTATAGAAAATGAATGGATGGATGATTAACACAGTTGGGAATATTAGCTGTATATATTATCTGATGCCCTTTTCCAACGCTAGCTGTAAATTTAATAATGTAACCGTCATAGAAAATAATTTTCACACCCATGACAAAGACAGTGACCAGCAGTAGTTTTAAACATCCACAATTACCTTGGTAATGCATAAACTATTATCAGTACATGGCTGTACAGAGCCAGAACCGTAGCAGACGAAAACGAATGATATAAAGATATTGTGTGTCAGATCAGAACGTACAGAACCAGAGAAGAACAAACAGAAGATCAAGACACACCAGAAACCTCCGAGTCGCTGATTAGAGAACAAGAGGTCCAAGGAAAGAAGGATGAAAAGGCAAAACTGGGATAATGAATACAGGAGAGAATAAGAGAGGACATGGAAGAGGGAGAGAGTGATTAAGGGAGAAAATAGAAGGCAGTCGTGAGCTATGGAAGGAGGTGTAGCGAGCTGGTGCTAGTGCAAATACAGTAGGTCTCACTCAAAGCCTCACTTTTAGCTGTGAGTGCACTGTGCTCTTAGAAGCTATGGATTTTTCCTGGCTTATCTATGTGTGTGTGTATGTGTGTGTGTATGTGTCTCCATCTCATTGTATTTCTTAGAGAGCCCAACCTAAGGCAATATTCAAGCCTAGTGATTTACAGTAATATGTATTCTCTCTCTCTCTCTCTCTCTCTCTCTCTCTCTCTCACTCTCCCCACACATCCAGCTTTCATAAGCTCCACAAAACCATGACCATTCCTCTCCTGACACGTTGACACAAAATGAACTTTGATATTTTCAACACCCAACAAAGATGTTTATAGGCCACAATGAGCACAGGTCTTAACGGGCCGGTAAACAACCGAACCCATATTTCATTTTGTCGTAATGGTCGTAAATATCCTGAAGGTGTAGGGCATTTCAGCTTCACCTGCGTAACATCGAGTGCAGCTAATACCAGCAGGAGCTACAGGATCTGAAAGGTGAAAAGTTCAGATATACTGTATGATCCCCAAGGTATGTACAGCATAACAATGTTGTTGCATTTATATTTGTGTTTTTATCCCCTGGGCATTTTAAGATATATATATAAAAATAAATAAATAAAAAAAAACATTGTGCAATTTTACTGAGCCTGTGCTCTCTGTAACTCCTGTTCTTGGCTGACAGGAGATGAACCTGGTGTCGATTTCAGCTGTACTGAAATCCTGCCTCAAGGTTCTGAGATGTGTTCTGAGATGCTTTTCTGCTCAGCATGGTTGTAAAGAGTGGTTATTTGAGTTACTCTAGACTGGCTCAAACCAGTCTGGCCATTTTCCTATGATCTCTTTAATCAACCAGCTAAGAACTTCTGCTCACTGGGATGTTATATATATATATATATATATATATATACTTTTTTTTTTCAAACTATTGTGTGTAAACTATGAAAACTGTTGTGTGGGGTGTGAAAAAAATCCCAGGAGATCAGCAGTACCTGAAATACTCAAACCAGCCGTCTGTTACCAACAACCATGCCAGATGAGCCAGAAGAGAAACTGTGTCATGCCTCTTTCCCTAAACTGCCTTTGGAGAATAAACTAAGCAGACCTTGTCTAAAGAAACTGCCCTGCATAAATATTCGCCCCCCATTTTTGTAATGGAATAAAAATGTCATGGATTTAATTGGGATTTTTTCCCATTTGATATACACACAATGTGTATAACGTTTGAAGGTGCAAAAACAATTTAGTTGTGTAAGTATTACCCCCTCCTAGGGTCAATATTTGGTCCGATTACAGCTGCAAATCTTCTAGGATGTGTCTCTGTTAGCTTTGCATAGGCTATCTGGATGCAATCCTTTTTGCTCAATTGCTCAAGCTTGAATGGAGACCGACTGGGATCATTTCATGATATCGTGCGTTGTTCAGCCCAAATAGTTTCATTTGTGAGCTATTTATGGATATTAGACGTTTAAACACTGTTTAGGAACACACATAGCCTACACATAGTTTCAGGGGGGTTTTATGTATGACTGGAGGTAGCACTTGATTATCCATATCACAGGTGCGCCGTTTTTAACGCGTCCACGCGCAAACAGGTCAAAGTACGGCCGGTGCACACTTTATCCACCGCAGAATTGCACCGCATTCATTCCTTGTCCTTAGAAATACCGAGGGTTGTTGTTGTTGGTTTTTTTTTTTTTTTTCTCCCTACAACATTTTAAACTGATCGTTAAAAAAAATCCCTCCTTAAATAACGACCGAGCGCGCGCTTCGGGAACTAGGCTATAATTCAAGGAAATGATCTGAATTGGCGTGCCTGTGTGGACGCGTCTCAGCCTCTCAGTATTTCAGTGTCAGTCTTTATCCGTTTATCGTTACAACAAGAAAACAGAAGACTAGAGAAGGGTGGAAAAAAAAGAAAGTGCATTTTAGAGACATTTGAATAGATACAGTATATATTTGTGGACTTACCTGCGCTTTCGTGCAGCCGCTGGTGTGTGAGATCTGAGAGCTTAGACACTGGTGCCAACACTTTCTATAACACACTAGGCTAACTCAACCCACACACACGGTCAGGGTGACACTCACGCGCGCGCGCGCGGTCACGGAGGCATCACGCTCAAGCATCTTCTTCGAAGGCTCTTCAGTGCTCAGACTGTCATATCTCTGTATCTCTCTCTCTCTCTCTCTCTCTCTCTCTCTCTCTCATTATTTTGCGTGTGTGTGTGTGTGTGTGTGTGTGTTTTCGCTCGCTCATTCGTCCATGTCTCTGCAGGGAAGTGTTAGATCGCGTGTGTTTCTGTGCGTCCAAGCGTGCATGCGCATGCATTCATGTCCGCGTGCATGTATTCATGCACAGGGCAGATGAGGTCGAAGCTGGGACAGACTGGTGAGTCGTGGCTCAGTGATAATCTCAACCTAAGGGATCTCTGAATGCAAGCCAGAGGATGCGTCCCAAGTGTCAAATAGATGTCCTGATTTTTCCAGTACACACACAAAAAAAACATCCTTGGTGCATGTGCTGGATCCAGTGTTGGAGTCAGCTTAGACTTTAAAATGAGAAACACAAAGAGTGTGAGAGAATGAGAATGTGAGACTCTATAAATGACTGTTTATGTTTATCAGAGTAAAATAATGTAACTATGATGTTACACTCAATGGCCTTCTTATCATGTAGCTATTACCTTGTAGATATACAACTGGCTGTTGTTATTCCTCTGTATGTCAGTGGGAAAAGACCACTATAGAAAAGACCACCGCTGTCAATTCCTTGTGTCTAAGTCATATCCAATGGGTATGGGCCTGCCCTGAATCTGCTGGTATCTACCTACCACTGTGTACATCGATTTAGTTCAGGCCATAGGTCAACATATGAAACACTCTCCTTCAACCAGTCTACCATAACACTAGTTTTAAACAAACGAATACATAAACTCTCAGTCGACATTTTTTCAACCTTTATCTTCCAGTTTCGGTGAACCATGTCCACTGTAGCCACAAAGTCCTGCTCTTGGCTAACTGATGTGGTCTTCTGCTGTTGTAGCTCATCCGCCTCAAGGATTGACATGTTGTTCCTGTCAGCTCCAACCAGTCTGGGCATTCTCCTCTGACCTCTCTCATCAACAAGGTTTTCCCAGCCACAGAACTGCTGCTCGCTGAATTGGTTTTTTTTTTTTTTCTACACCCTTCTGTGCAATTGTGTCTGAGCTCAGTATTTTCTGAAACGCCATATCACAGTCAAAGTTACTGAGATCACATTTTCCCCCCATTCTGATGTTTAATATAAAACATAAACTGACCTGTATCTACATGCTTTTATGTATTGTGCTGCTGCCATATGACTGGATAACTGCATGAATGAGCATTCCTAATAAAGTGGCCGGTGTTTAATTGTGTTTAATAATTAATGTCAGTTTTCATGAATGAAAGAGGAAAAACTTGCGAACTTTACTTTTCCTCGTGGCAGGGTTGGCACATCTTTTGTACCTTTAATACGTGTCTTTCACGTTGAAAAAGAATTCCATGTATTAGAATTGAAGGACCACTGATGTACAGCACCTTTAAAGCTTTACACTAATTACAGGAACACAAGATGTCCCCTTGATAGTTCCACCCCGGTGACAAGGAAAGGTACCGTTTGGTTTCATCGTCTCTGAGAGCGCAGGATAAGCACTTTTATGTACTTTTCCCAAATTGTGTTTGAAACAGCACGTCAGTAACTTGTCCAGCATGGCTAGCTTGTCAGTAAGGACACGTTACCAAAACTATACACCATGCATCCTCTGCTCTCCTGAGTACCGACTGTCAGAAATCTGTCATGAACGTGGGTGTATAGATTTCCCGTCAGACGCAATTACAGCCTTATACAATGCATGCATAGTTGAGGGATTTCCAGTCATTAAAATTTGTACTCTTTAGCGAGAGCGTGCCTAGTCGAGGGTCAATATGTGCAACTCGAAATGTCAGTGAACTTCAGGATTCGAACTGTCACTTCCTGTCTGTCTGAGGATACTCCTTCTGATTCACTGATTCAAGGTCAGTCTTAATAACGGAGGTGCTTTATGGGGCCATACTCCAAGTTAAATAATTACTTGAGACATGGCTGTGTGTGCGTGTGTGTGTGCGTGTGTGTGTGTGTGTTGGTGTGTGGGTGAGTGTCTATAAAGATGCAACCAACATCTGCTAAGCCTACTTTTATCGTTCTGCTTTCACAGAATGATGTCTACATATTTGCAAAGTAATAAACGTTTAAATGTCTGCTTAAATTTCGTAACCAAATATACAAAGCGAAGTCGGAGAGGAACCATTTATTACATCGCTTCAGTTCATTTCTTTATGTAAACTGATGGTAATTATATCGATCCGTGTCATGCGAGATTCACGTGTGTTTGAATGTAGACGTTGTAACATGAGGATCTGGAGCCTATGGCTGGAACACTGGATGTGAAGTGGGGGTACACTCTGTATAGGACACCAGTCCATCCCAGGGTATCTCCACGCACATGTTCACATGGTCACGCACACCTTGGGGCAATTTAGTTTCGAAACTCCACCTAGCGGCGTGTTTTTGGACAGTTGGAGGAAAGCAGAAAACCAGGAGGAAACCCACACAGACAGTAACCCGAGCTCAAAATGTAATCGGGGATTCTGGAGCAACGATGCACCAACAATTACTGCGTCCCAATTCGCCTCCTTATACTATGCACTAAAAGTATGTACTTTTGAGTGTGTAGCAAAAGAGTATGCAAGTACTGGGACATACTAACACATCATGTAACAGAAGAGAATGTTGTTGCCTAGTTAGGCATACTGTCACCATAAACAAACTCCTTTGTTGTATTTCAGCTTTTCTTCATTCATTATTCCTTATATAATTTATACTATATAATTTCATTTACCATTCCCTTGATTTATTTTTCCACCTTATGTTTACACACCTCTCTAAATGCGTTACACTCATCCACAATGTTTGCAGGTTGAATTCGGCAAGCAAACCTTCACAAAACTCCTCCTCTCTCGTGCAAGGAGTTGTGGACAATATTAGCTGAAAAAGTGTCCACACTTCAATAACCTACCGGTGGTAGTAGAGTACCTTTGGGATACTCATTTCAACATATTACGATTTGGGAAACACTAACTGTAATAATCCCGGATACTATTTAGGACGGATAGTAGGCAAATTGGGACGCAGCAATTGACTTGTTGCATGGCATGCTTGGTTGTCATGGGGCATGCCTTTAGGTTGGACGGCCACCATTTTGTTTTTCTGGTTCCTGGTGGTATTTATCATGAATCTGATGGACACCATTAAGTCAACCCTTTAAGGCTTGATGTTGTTGTTTTTCAACAGGGTCAGTAATATAATAAGTTTTCCATCTAAACTTTGCTGGGAGCTTTTTACAAGATCATTGGGTTTCAATATTTCTACAATATTAAAAATGTTATATCGATTATAATATAGATCCCCCCCCCCCCTTTTCTGCCCTTGTGCACATGTGATTATTTTATTTTATAGGAGGCTAATTAACATTTTAACCTATAGCCATAGTGTTCACGTTGCAATGTCGCCCTCTGCTGGTTGAGTGATCTAAACGCACCCTGTGTGCAAGGAGCTTGTGGGCCTTCCTAACTTTAGTTACCTGTTACCTGTTGCCATGGTTTCTCTGGGAAAGCCATGTTAGTGCATACATACTGTGGCTAAATACAAACTGCATGCAAAAATCATCTGTCTTGCTCATTTTAACTACAAATCAACTGTGTTCCTGCTAAATAATATATCTAGAGGGAACGGTTGTGTGTATAAATTACATGCATCTACTCCATGTGGCAATAAACAAACAAACAAATAAATAAAGTTGCCAGTACACGAAGTATCCGCTAGGGGACAATACACTACACATTCGCCTGGTAGCAATTCACTCATTATCCACTAGGGGGCTGTACACTAAATATCCGTTAGGGGGAAGGAACAGTAAACAGTGAACAAATAACAGTCCAAGATGGCGTCCTCCATGGGTGGAATGTTCCCGGGACAACAACAACAGCAACAACAACAACAGCAGCAGCAGCAGCAGCAACAGCAACAACAACAACAACAGCAGCAGCAGCAGCAGCAGCCTCCCGGCGCGCATCCACCTCCTCCCGGAGCTCCGGGAAGCAGAGCTGCAGGCAACACTTTAGTCGATGACCTGGAAGCTTCTTTCGAAGTAAGGACGCTTCTTGGAAATCTGGTGATGCTGTGTGCGAGTTAGCTTGTAGCTAGCAGTAGCAGGCTTGCGCTAGCTACTTAGCAAAAAGCGATAATGATGATATTTCTCGGTTTTTGTTAAACAAGAACATTACAGGGATTCTGTAGCTTAATATTCCTGTATATTTTACTTGGTAAATAATTTTAATGGTTCATTTTCACTGTAAGTATATCTTGTGTCTGTGTCTTTCTTCCGCAGGCATGTTTTGCATCATTAGTCAGCCAAGACTATGTGAACGGGACAGACCAAGAGGAAATCAGAACAGGTTAAACACAGACTGTTCATCCATTTCTCATATCTAATCTCCAGGGCCAAGTTGTTCAAAAAGTTTCATCTGGAGCAGAATGATCCGGATTTGAAAATCCGATCTTTTGCTAACCAGGATCAAGTAATCCAGCTTACTTTTGTGTCAGACTTTCAAAGCAACATTGGACCGGATCGCCCTGATCCAGATATAAACCTTTCAAGATGACCAAATCCGAGATTACTCGATCACTTTATTTACTTTATCACTGTAACAAATCAAGGTTAAACAAATCAAGGGCAAATTATAAATAAATGTATATACTACATGATACGAACATTGTATTTTTTGACCAGTTTTATTACATTTTGCTCCTGAAATCCTCCTTGAATCCACCCTTCTGCTGGGATCAGGATAGTCCTGATTTTTTTTTGGATCACGGGTATCCCAAGCCTACTAAAAAAAAAGTTTTGAACAACACCATACTGAAGGTTTGATCCAGATCGGAAGCAAGATCGGATTACATGATCTGATCCGATTTCAGAATCCTTTCTTTCCCTTTTGATGGAAACGACCCATTTTCAAGATCGGATCCAATCCGATAGCCAAAATCCGATCAGATTACTTCTGAACAACTGGGGCCCATCTACGTTCATAATGTAGATAAAGTATACATCAGGATATCAATTATCCTTTCAGTACAGTAAATCCAATCCAATGTTGCTTTGAAAATCCGACTCAAAAGTAAGATGGATTACTTGGTCCTGGATATCAAAACATGGCATTTTTAAATCCCGATCATTCTGATCCAGATTAAACTTCTTGAACAACTGGGCCCAGTGGTTTCCATAATCCTTGTGAACAGTCACGTGCAATTGCAACTGTGTGTTTGTTAGAGAGTCGTTTCCCCAAATGTGTTGGCTCATTGAGTCGACTCCTTTTTAAGTGAATGGGCGAACCTATTGATGGATGTGATAAAGGCAATGCTGTTACGCAATAGTCAAAGCACTTGAATGGAAAATTCTTTTCAATATTTCAGCTGTTTACTTTCTTGAATGGTGATATATATATTACAGTAAGTTTGATGCTCAGTTGTGCATTTTCAAACGATTTCATGGAACAAAATTGTCAGCTAGCGTTAGGCAAAGAAGCGGATTATTGTCTGTTTGGACATATTGCGCTATCTATCAAGACGTCCTTCCAAGGCGCTACACTTTCACCCGCTTGTAAATTCACGTGTCTTAATATATTTTATTGCTGGAAACCATTTCTGGTAAGGCCACAGACATAAAGTAGACACCAGGTTGTTTTAAAAAGACGTACAAATGCATGTTTTTGGTAGGACATTTTGATAAGGTAGGACAATATAGAGGTCGACCGATTTATCAGCACCAATAACAGATTGCTCGGTTATCGGCAATCAGCAAAAATCCACACCGAGAGTTTTTCCCGGTCGTGTCCGTTGCCGGAGCGGCTGAGAAGTGTCCTCTGTCATTATTATACAGCGCGAGAGCGGCCTCTAGAGGCGAAATAGTAACTGAAATTTTGTTGTTATTTGAAGTGTTTTTGGATTCATTTTGGATGTCTCTGTTTTTATTTGTTGTTTGGGATGTTACTTTTTTTGGTTCAGTTTGGATGTATATCTTAATAGTTAATGTTAATATTCATAAATTTTGTATTTTAAAAAGTACAATACATTTTCACGCTACAGTCAGGACTGTTTTTTTTTTTTTTTTTTTTTAATAAAGTTCAGCAATATTTTACTTTGAGTGTTTATGCTTATTTGCTGATTAATCGGTTATCTGCAGGTACCACCCAACTTGGTTATGATAAGAACACTGGTTATAAAAGAGAGTCAGATGTTATTGGTGAGCTGAAACACTTTATATAAAAAGAAAAAAGAAAAAAAAAAGCCATACTTCCTCCCATTTTGTGTTTTGTGTGCATGTTCTAAAGGGGTTGACCAGTGCATACAGAGGTTTCTTGACGTAGCCAGACAGACCGAATGCTTTTTTCTTCAAAAGAGGCTCCAGCTGTCAGTACAGAAACCAGAGCAGGTGGAGAAAGAGGTGGGTTTCATTTTGCTTCATCCCTCATTAAGTATCCTTGGTTACTGTGACTACGTCTGACAAGCGTTAGACCTCAGATTTTTTCTCCACCATTGTAGTGATCAAAACATACCGCCTGTTTCTTTCTGTACGTTTGTATGTACCGTGTGACGCAGGACATATCAGAGTTGAGGAACGAGCTCCAGAGGAAGGAAATGCTGATACAGAAGCACCTGACCAAGATTCATCACTGGCAGCAGGTGTTGGAGGACATTAACGTCCAGCACAAAAAGCCTACAGAGCTACCACAGGGGCCGCTGGCCTTTTTAGAACAAGCCTCAGCTAACCTCCCCGCACCCATGAAACCCAACTGAGCAGTGCCTGTGATGGTGCACATCTTCATTGGAGTATTTTTAATAACGTGTTTTAAAGTTCTGACGCAACATTGGCCTGTATTAATCCAGTGCTCTGGTAAGATTATCATTCACTGTCTGGATAGTAATTAAAACTTCTAATTGAGAGGGCACTTTCTCAACTCAAATGGCTTTTGTTTATGCTCGTGTAGTTCTGTTCAGAGCACTGGAGTCAAGATTCTGATAAATACATACTGTATACAGTACTAAACATCATGTGGGGTACAGTTTAAGAAGGGTGAGTGTTTGTTTTTGTGTGGAATAAATGTCTACATTTTGTAGTTTGTGTGTTGTGATGTGTTTATTAGATCTGATTAGATCTTTTGCACTACAGCTGTTTGCCAAAGATGACACGTTGTACTTTTATCAATTATTAATTACATTTACTGTGAAGCAAGTTAGTTCTTTTTATCGCTTATGTTAGAGTAGCTACACTATATGGCCAAAAGTATGTGGACACTTGTCCATCACACCCATATGTGGTTCTTCACCAAACTGTTGCCACAAAGTATTGTGGTATCTATACACAATTGTATAGAACAGCGGTGGGCAATCTTATCCGGAAAGGGCCGGTGTGGGTGCAGGTTTTCATTCCAACCGAGCAGGAGCCACACCTGATTCCACCTGTTTAATCAGCTGATCTTGGATTTCAATAGACTCAGGTGTGGCTTCTGCTTGGTTGGAATGAAAACCTGCAGCCACACCGGCCCTTTCCGGATAAGATTGGACACCCCAGGTATAGAATGTCTTTGTATGCTTTAGCATTACAATTTCTCTTCACTGGACCTAAGAAGCCCAAGCCTGGTCCAGCATGACGATACTCCTGTGCACATTAGCGAGCTCCATGAAGACATGGTTTTCCAAGGTTGGAGTGGAAGAACTCGAGTGTCCTGACCTCAACCCCACTGAACACCTTTAGGATGAACTGGAACACTGACTGCACCCCTGCAGTCCTCCTCGTCCATCATCAGTGCCTGATCTCACTAATGCACCAAAATCTAGTGGCAAACCTTCCCAGAAGAGTGGAGACTGTTATAGCAGCAGTGAAGGGATTAAATCAGGAATGGGCTGTTCAACAAGCACATATGTGTGTGATGCATTCTGTTTAGCATACTAAAAGCAGTTTGGGACACAACTCTCAAATGAAGATTTTAATCCTTCAGATTAATCCACACTGTTGTGAAGAGTGCAATGCAACCCATGTGTGGCAGTCAGGGGGTGTGGTTTAGCTAGAGAAATGAGTGGGTGATCTAATAAGTGTGTACTTAATAATGCACTATTTTAACCTTTTTGAGTTAAAAAAAAAAAAAAAAAAAAAAAAGCCTAGTGGAAGTAACCTCCAAATAAATCAAAACCACACTCTCGTGTGTCTCATCGAAAGTGTTCCTAATGTCATCTATAGAAATGTACTATTGAGGTCAATTATTTTAAACCCTTGGAGTGAGCGCCTTTTATTCTATCAAATTAAAAATACTGATGCACAGCAGCGGTGTTTTGTTTTATCCTTTTGAACCTGGTTTTAATAAGGTTAAGTTTATTAAGTTACTCTAGGGGCTCCCACTTTATCACTGGGACTGGCATATTCGGGAACAGTAGGTGTCATGTGGGCCGTGGGGAATTATAATAATAATATGATCACGTTACACGTTTTCCTAATTAGTCATCTTTACTGGTGTGGAAATTTAAAGGGAGTCATGTGTCAGTCACATTGAATATGCATGTGTGCAGAGAGTTGAATGATCATGAAGGCAGCACCAACTTGGCTCCTGGTTTCACTCATCTTTTTTTTTTTTTTTTTTTTTTTTTTGAAGACTAAGTTTAATTTAGTTACATTTAAATTTATCAAAACCATTTATTTTCCTATTTTTCAAGTAACGACATACAGTTGTGCTCATAAATTTACATACCTCTTGAAGAATCTGCAAAATGTTTGAGAAAATTGGAAAAAATTGGAATTTTTTTCCCAAAAAATTGGCAAGATTGGAAAAAATAACACACAACAGATGTTTACATGCTATATAGCACACAAGACACAATAATAACTGAATTTACACACATGAACCAGAAGTTTAGATACGCTCGATTCTTAATACTGTGTTGTTACCTAGATGATCCACGACTGTTTTTATGTTTTGTGATAGTTCTTCATGAGTCCCTTGTTTGTCCTGCCCACTGTTCTTCAGAAAAACCCTCCAAGTCCTGCGCATTCTTTACTTTTCCAGCATCTTCTGCATATTTGTCTCCTTTCCAACAGCGACTATATGATGTTCAGATCCATCTTTTCACACTGAGGGATTAGAGTGGTGGGGGGGGACGACGACTCTTGAACAGGATGATTGAAGATCTTTCTTTTTTTCATTTAGTACTGCCCTTCAGAAGTTACATAAGATATTTACATGTCTCCCAGAAGACAAAATAATAACAATTTACACCAATCATCCTGTTCAAAAGTTTACACCCCCCCGGCTCTTAATGCATCGTGTTGCATTCTTGAGCATCAGTGAACATTTTCACCTTTTGTAATAGCTGTGTACGAGTCCCTCAGTTGTCCTCAGTGTGAAAAGATGGATTTTTCTGAACAACAGTGGGCAGTTTAACTGCTCAGGACAAATAAGGGACTCATGTACAACTATCACAAAACTGTTGTCTTATAAGCAAGAAATGTGAAGTGATTTAAGTGACCTGTTACATCCTCCCTCTCTCCATCTCTCTACCTCTCCCTTATCGTGAGTCATCATGGCGCTGGCTTTCAGCAGTGCTGGTAACATTATAAAGCATTTTAGCACCTCCTACTGCAACCTGTCCGATTACATTCTAGCCATCTAATAGCCATCTGGGAAATACTGCCTCAGATCATTCCGGCAAATAATTTGATGTTTGACCCGGATGCACTTCTTTATCCATTTCATGCCATTAAACTGAGAATTTACCAAGTTACCAAGAAACCAGTGTTAACTTTACTTCTGAGTGTTAAAAACTGTGTGTGTGTGTGTGTGTGTGTGTGTGTGTGTGTGTGTGTGTGTCCATCTCATTGTAACTTAAGGAGCTCAATATTAAAGCCTAGTGATTTACAGTAATATGCACTATTCCTCCTTTATGCCCCTCCTCTCTCTCTCTCTCTCTCTCTCTCTCCCTCTTCCTCCAGCTTTCATAAGCTCCACAACACCATAACCATTCATCTCCTGAAATGTTGACACAAAATGAACTTTGATATTTTCAAAACCCTACAAGATGTTTATAGGCCACAATAAGCACAGGTCCTAACGGGCCGGTAAACAACTGAACCCATATTTCATTTTGTCGTAATGGTCATAAATATCCATAAGTAATCCATTGTAAGTAGGGCATTGCAGCTTTACCTGCATAATATTGAGTGCAGCTAATACCAGCAGGAGCTACAGGATATGCAGGATGAAAAGTTCAGATATATGATCCCAAAGGTATATACAGCATAGCAATGTTGTTGACTTTATATTCCATCCATTTTCTATACTGCTTATCCTTCAGGGTTATAAGCAGGGGAACCTAGCACCTATCCCAGGGAGCATCGGGCACAAGGCGGGGTATACCCTGGACGGGGTACAATAACATACACACTCACACACACACATTCATACACATTCATACACTACAGATACTTTGGACATGCCAATCATGCCTACCATGCATGTCTTAGGACTGGGGAAGGAAACCCCCACAGCCCAGGGAGAACATGTGGAGTTTGCACACCGCCGTGAATCAAACCCCCAACCCTGGCATTGTGAGACAAACGTGCTAACCACTAAGCCACCGTGTGCCCCTGTACACCTTCATGCAACTGTCCAAGCTGAAGATGCCTGGTCTTTTTCCAGTTTTCTGTTTGATTTAGCTGCTCTCTCTAAGCCGTAGAGGAGCCATGTATTCACTTGGGTTAAATCTTCAGATCTTAGTGTTCTTGGTTACCTTTTGGGTTTCCAAGTTCTGGACGGCTGTCTTTGCGTTCTCTATCCTTGCCTGGATGTCTGCGTCCATCCCTCAATCCTTGTTCATGGCGCTGCCAACGTCCCCCAGCTTGTCACTGGTGTTGTTTATGCACATGATCTTGGCATTATTAATGGTTAGGCCTGTCTGTGGCTTATATGACCACTAACCTGGATATCTTCGATTCCATGTGCTGGTGTTTGTGAAATGCTAGAACTATGTCATCTACAAAGTCTGTCCAGCTGAGACCAAAGCGTCCACTAAATTCCCCAGTTCTGACCCTCTGTTGTCATGTACATACACTCTAAAGCCAAAAGTAGGCGGTCACCTGACCATCATACCCATTTGTGCGTTGTTGAACATCCTATTACATAAACTACAAGCATAAATATTATGTTAATCCCCCTTTGCTGCTATAATAACCTCCTACATTATAACCTGTACATTTTCAGATGCTCAAACGGGCAGATTTGGTCTCATAGTGAGGATAAGTGCTGTAGAAGTATTTGTTAACAAAGCGGAACCTTTTGTGTCCGTACGTGAACCTCGGGACCGAAAACACAGACGGACCATAAACAACACACGTGCAAGGCGCTAACTTCTAGCAGCAGACATGGCAAGTGTGTTTATATGATACGTTTATATTGATGTAGAAAAATAAAAAGCACTACGAGCGTGTGTTAAATAATATATTTATATAATCATGTATTTTTTTCCCCCCACAGCCGAAAGCACTGAAAGGGAAGAGCGCGGTGGAGAAGAAAGTGATTCATCCTTATAGCAGAAAAGCTGCGTGTCTGGCCAGATCAGCTCACAGACAGGACAGAAAAGAGAAGTAAGTCTGTAAGTGTAATGCCCTGCTTTGTCGTGGACAGTTTGATCAGAGGTGTGTGCGACTAAACTATAATCTTGCTCCTTCATTCACTGTTTACAAACATGCACTAATGTGGAAACACAGTCTTAGCTATTATGTCTTATGTGTGTTTTTGTTTATGAATTATGCCAGATATTGTGTCTCCATAGACTTGGAGACACAATATCTCGCACATCTCACAGCTCCTTATTTCATTTGAATAAATAGCCATTTTATATTGAAAGTAGACGACACAAATCACTTTGCTAATACAACACATCTATGGGTTATATATAAGATCTGCAACAACTAATCGATTATGAAAACGAATCTCATTATCGATTAGTTGGTCTGCATGCGGCACGGGGGAGATTTACTCATTACGTTACTTCTGTTCTGAAAACATGCATCAGAGAGTAAATACTAAAGTTGTGTCCCAAATGACGTCCTGTACACTTACACTATGCACTCTGCACTACCGTCTAGTGTGTGGATTTTAGAAAGGTAATATCATCTCAAATATAACACTAGCGTGTTTTTTTTTTTTTTTTTTTACTAACCAGAAGTATAAGCCACTTCCTAGGGGACGGAGCATTACGTCATACGCACACTAGCATTAGCAGACGACTTTCTTCAGTTTACTTTCTGTCAGCGTTACCTTTTATTCCCAACATGACCTCAGTCTCCATCACACGGTGGCGAAATCGTCACGTGACTGAGAAAGAAAATGTGTAACCTCCAAGTCCTCTAAGACAGCGAAGCATTTTAAACACCGTGGAAATTAAACTGATGCACGAGGACAAAGTTATGTTTATATCCAAAATGCTCCACTGTGTGTAAGGGGCAGGGGAAACTGGTGCAAACTGCTTAAAAGGTTTAGTTTAATGTAAGTTTATTGTCATTATATGGTGTATTTACGTGTTTGCAAAATTCTGCTTGTAAATTCTGTCGTTTATTATAACGGAAGTGACGTGTTAGTAATGAGGCGGCGTTGCCGATCACGCGCGGTGTAGACGCACTGATACAGAGTGTAGCACGAGTAAGATCTGTAATGTCTAATTAAAACACCATGATCAAAATTAAACACAAGTAAAATAATATTCCTAAAGGCAGAGAGTAACAGAAAGCACAAGGTGCAGTGAAAGTGAATTCTTATTATTAATTTAGGACTGTAGTTTAATTCTGTGCTTTTTGAACATCCATAAAAAATAACGCATAAATACTATAAAATAAATTTTATAATCGAGTAATCAAAAAAAAAAATCGGCCAACTAATCGATTATGAAAATAATCGTTAGTTGCAGCCCTTATATATATACACACACACACACACACATATATATATACACATATAGTGTGTGTGTGTGTGTGTAAAAATATATATATATATATGTAAAAATATATAAATTGTTATAAATTCTTTAGTTTCATTGCTTTTATATGTGTGTGTAATTTTTTTTTTTTTTTTTTTTTTTCAGGTTGAAAAGTGAAAAGGCCCAGCGTTTAAACTTAATTCGTAAGTCTTGCAAGTATTTCATAGCCTTCTGGTAAATTCTTGCTTTAAAAAAAAAAATAAATAAATTATTATTATTTTTTTAGTATATAAATCTCATTATAAGAACTTAATACGTTTACAGAGAATTGCTGTTTAGTACGAGTTTGTAAGCGTTACCTGTCCTGTTCCGTCCACAGGGGAAAAACTTTCGTGGTTCCAAAGTCAGCTGGACTCAGGAAAGGTCGAATATTCCAAACAAGACGCTTGTGAAATCATCGAGAGGTAAGGCCGTCCGTTTGAATGGCTATTAATATCATGTTCTCGGATGTTAGAACGAATCGTTCATGACCAAATTTCAGTTTCATGTCGATATGATGTAGGCAGTAACACTTACACGTCTTAAACAGATGTTTTTATACATTGCTGAGGAGTTATATTACTTTCTATTATGAAAAATGTCGCCTGGTGTTCTTCCGATCATCACCTGTCCAGTTTTCAGTGCTCAGTGTAGATTCAGATTCCTGTTCTTGGCTAACAGGAGTGGAATCCCATGTGATCCGCTGTTGTTGCTCATCCGCCTCAAGTTTGTGCGTTCTGACATGCTTTTCTGCTCAACGTGGTTGTACAGAGTGGTTATCGTAGACCTCCTGTCAGCATCTAACTAATCTGAGCATCCTCCTATGATCTCTCTCATCACCAAGGCATTTTCACTGAACTGCTGCTGGATGTTGTTGTTTGGTTGTATTTTTGCATTTTGCACCATTTTGTGAAAATCAGGCAGGTTCTGAAATACTCAAATCAGCTTTTCTGGCACCGAATACAAGTAATCGGCACTTAAACATCTTTAAACGATTCAGTTTGACCTGAGGATACATGTAGACACCTTGAGAGTGGTCCACATGATGTAGTCATGCTAACGTGTGCTGTCTTACACAGGTATCTGCACCGATTTGATGGCGAGTTAGAGCAAATCGAGTTGGCCAACAGCATCAAAGGGCGTCAGGGTCGACTGCACTTCTCCAGAGAGACCGTCATAAAGCAGACGATGGAAAGAGAGCGAGCCCAGTACGAGGGAAACGGCTTCGGTGAGTAATCTTTCACATTTATTATCCAAAATCCCACTGATATCTTCTCTTTTTTTTTTAAAACTTACTTCATCTTCCTTCGCTTTCACAGAGATCCCGGATATAATCAACAGCAAACATTTGAAGACGTTCAGGTGAGAACACTTAACCCAATAACCGAATTGAGGTGATGTTATAATTATAGTACATTCCAGAATTATTGGCACCCTTCAAGAATAATTCTGGAGGATGCTGTATATACAACCTACTTGCTTAGGAATATAGGATGGAAATGAAACGATGAGAATGTAGCATATATGTAACGCAAGAGAAATGTCTCTGGGTAACTGAGAACTCGAGAGTGGCGTAAAGGTTTGGTTGTTGTGTGTTTAACAGAGAGTGGAACGGTGACCTGAAGAAACTGCCTAATATCAAGATGCGCAAGGTTTCGGCGAAAGGCCCAGAGAAAAAAAACACTGCAGTGCAAGAAACACACACTGAAGAAGAGGAGCATGAGGAAGATGAAGCTGAGGAGGAGGATGTGTCTCTGGACTCTGATGCAGAGCTTTTGGAAGATAAAGCATGACGCCAAACAGCTCTGGACTAAACTCGTGATTGTTTTGTTCAGTGTGGATGACTGATACAGAGTGTGTGTTCGAGTACAAAGAGATGGAAGTTAATTCGTGTCAGGATTTTCTGTGTGTGTGTGTGTGTGTGTGTGTGTGTGTATATAAAAATATGGTTGGGGTTCTGTGACACTGCCACATCCATTTTAAAATAAAAACAAATCCCTATTTAAATCTCTACAGTCAGATTTATTATACCGATTTATTAGACTTCCATTATCACTGATCTATTCATATGTTCCATATCTATTCATATGTTTTTGGTTTCAGGACCAAGCATGGAGTCCCTGTATGTTCCATGCTAGTGTTTTGTCCTTTGGTGAAAGACACGTCCGTATATGACGGACTGTCCCGTTACTTTATCAGCTCAAGTCAAAGTTATTAGTTGAACCCTTGGAATTAGAGATCGTTGCATTTTTAAAATCCCGCTCCTGAAAGAATTCCGACCAATTCCGCTGTTATTATTTTATTTTGATTTGTACCTGCTCACAGTGGCCCTCGTTTATCCATCTTTTAGTAAAGTTGTGTGTAAATGTTTGTGTAAGCCATACTGAGCTACAATTTTCTGCTAGATTAAAAAAAAAAAAAGATTTTTGTTTATACACATGTGCGTACGTTGACCAGCTTTAAAGTGAAAAGCGCATTCTGGATACGTTTGCATGTTGTACCGCCTACGACACTCCATAAAAGGTCAAGACATTTTGTTTAAAAAAAATAATAAAATAAAAAAAAAAAAATTTTAAAAAAGGAAATACTATCAGGATTGCTTTTTTTTTTTCATTTAAACCCAAAGAAATGAATCTTTTGGCGTAACACAATACAGACAGCTGTTATAGTTCTGGTTCTCTCTTGCCAGTCATGGCTCACGTGAGCAACCTCCTGGTGCAGGTGCAAATAAATTGAAATTTGTAAATTTTAAGTTAATTTGGTAGAAATGAACACAAATTGTTCTCTGAAATGTTTTCGTTAGGGTGACCATGCGTCTTCTTTTTCTGACCTTAAAAAAGCGTCCGGATGGGATTTAAAAATTTGGGAGAATGTCCGGGATTCATTATGCTGCACGGACCCGCATTTTGAGATTCATGGATGAAAGTGTCAAATAATTGACCTTAGTGTTATGATCGCAGACACCGGTTTTTACATCAAGATTATTGCATCAAGGAAAAGTACTCCAGACAAACGTGTGAAAAAGAAATCAAACATCACTAATGATTAGAGTGGACACAAGTGCCATCTTTACTACTGTATTTTGCTATAAAACAGAACCAGTAATAGATCTTTAAGGATGTCGCTTTCTGAATTGGTTTGAAAAGAGCAAAAATAATTAGCTTTGTAAAATCATTCCAAAAATATATATATTTTTTTACAAATTAATTGATTTGATTCAAAACCGTTTTTAAAGAATAACTGTCACTGAAAACTAAGAGAATCTTATCTATAAGACATGTCCATGGAGCACCAGCCAGTGGTTTGTTCAAGCATTTGTACTTAATACTGATTTTTGGGTTCTCTCGAATCTTCCTGGTGTGTAAAAGCGGTAGATTTGGCTTCGAAATTATACGATTTTCAGAGATGGCAAAGTCTTGGTTGATTTCTGAGTGCTCTGTTTGAAGTTAAGCTACCCATTGTCCATATCCAGTTGAATGAAATTTCTTTTCCCATGACAGTCAGAAACACAACAACTGAACCACCATCTGAATAGAAAATCAAACAGGCAACGTATCTGCACTTCCTCCTGCAGGGACAGGGCAGGGAACGTTTGTTTGGGTCTGGTGGTTGGGAACAACGTGAGGGGGCGGGGCCTTTTCAGCTCCGTTGCACACCGAGTCTGGGCAGTTTTGCACAAAGATGACACGGTTAAAAGCCTTCAGGCGCCTCCACAGGTTTAGGTAAACTTTGCACTGGATGTACATGAAGATGAGGCCTGCCACCACGCTGAGGGCCACAATGCCAAGCTTGGTCCAGAACAGCCTCTCCAGCAGTGCTGCAACATCAAGAGGAGACAATTGCAGCAACACTGTATATATCCAATAAGAACACAGCTACACTAAGACATGAGCATAGCGTGGGTCATGTTGTTCTAGGAAAATAATTAACAACAAGGTGGTGCGATTCCCAAACTTACTGTTACACTAAGACTTAGATTATATAGAGCATCATCCATATGAGTTGTTGCTATAGAAACGATAACGTATTCGAATGAACAAATAAAAAATAAACACCACTAACAGAGCTGTTGTTATACAAAAAATATTCTGTGGTATAAATAATACTGTGAGTGTGAGAGAATGCCAGAGAGACGGAGGGATTTGACCATTGTGCTCTGTGCCTTGCTGTAATCCTTCATCAGTGTGGTTCCTGAAGACGAAGGTGAAGAGCGACCAGGCGACACATGCCACAGCCACCAGGTGAAAGATCACCGAGCAGAAGATCCTCCTGCGCTCGTTTGTAGACATCTGCAAGTTCTCCCACTGAGAGAGAGAGAGAAAGACTGAATGAGTAAATGCAGCGAAATAAACTGAGAAAGAAGCTTTAGGTTCACATCAGAACCCAGTTGACATCAGAAAGTCTTACACATCTTATTAAACACAGATATACTTAGGAAGAGGAAGTGGACATGAACCATTCATGGTCTGATTTTGAGGGTTTTGGACCATTTGGTTTTGAAAAATGTCCCTCAAGTCAAAGATAGAGCACTGACTAAGCAAGATTTGGTCGTGGCTTGTGCGGTTGAGTGCTCCTTCTTTTCAGGAAACTAATCAGCGACAGAGTTTGGTAGGGTTACTGTTACCGCCCTGAAATTTATATTTTTCCACTTATACCACAACAATTTTATGCCTTCATGATCTTTTTTCTTTGGGTTGCCTGTCCGTCCATCCAAGATTCTTAGTAGTGAGATATCTCAAGAACGAGTGGTTCTTGAATGTAGGATATATATATATATATATATATATAACCAGAATTATCACTGTAACCAGCAGATGAACTTATCTTAGCAAGGTCTTAGCAAGGTCAAATGTCTGAAATAGTTTTTCTTCAACAGCTTCCTTCCTGTTTGAAATATAAGAGTATTTCAGGCATACAAATGATTAAAAAGAAGGACTCGACTTCCCTGTCGATTATAACAGAGTTCTCTCATCTGGCCTGTTTTTTTCTCTCTCCTGAAGTTAATAAAACAGCTTCATATTGCAAAGTCATCCATCCTGAAAACATTCCCGTGTCTGCAAAAATGTACAGCTTTACCTTTGACTGTTTCAAAGTGCTGACATTGGAGACTCCGTCCAAAAGTGCTAAATAACCATATCCTGCCAGCAAACTTCACCATCAACAATTACACAGGTTTATGTGGAGCATCTATCATACAAGGGTATGTTGTTACTATAGAAATGATAATATGCTAGAACGAGCACAATCATATAAACCTGCGATTTGCATTACAGCTGGAATTACTATCGGAACTGCTTTTATGCAAAATTAATTAACATCTGCCCAATCAGAATAGAGAATTCAACAACGCTATGATACAAGGTTCTGCGAGGTTTAGACATGTCTCCATAATGACGTTGTTTGTGTGTATGCATGCCTGAGAAGAAGATGTGCAGGACTTTGTGGCATGTTTCAATGACGAACCCAGTGGTGTGTTTGTGTATAAGAGAGATAGTGTGTTGTACTTGTGTGTAGAGAAAGAGACCTTGTGCAAGGGTTTGAGGTGCGTCTCCATGATGAAGTTGTATTTACACAGTTCACAGCAGCATGTGTCTGAGCTTTTGATCCACTGGTGCAGGCAGGCGTGGTGCACGAAGCGTAGACTACCTGTGCACCTACATGGCATGATGAGAGGACACTCCTCATCACCTTCACTGTGGCAGATCCTACACACACAACAAACCTTTAACAGAATACCATTCAATATGTTTTCTCTATGTTTTCTCTTTTTTTCTCTCACCTGCACACTTCTGGTTCATCATCAGTGCACGCTTCCTGTAGTGTCCCGTTCTGATTGGACGCCTCTGTGTACTTCTGAGCTGTTTGGATGGCCATATCTGTGTCTCCTGAGTCTCGTTCCTCATACGTCTTCGTGATTGGCCCTTCGTCCTCGCTACCCTTTTCAGTGCCGCACTCACTCTCTCTGACGTGATTGGCTGACTTGCTGTCTAGCTCCTCCATCTTTAAGGATGTCCCCTGAGAGGTCTGGAGGTCCTGTTTCTGGGCCTCATACTTACGGGAGCACGGGAGCACGCGAGGGCGTCGTCTGCGCCGGGCCTTCTCACGGCTCCATGATCGAGCTGCCCTGTGGTACTGTTCGTCTCCCGAAGATGAGTCGTTATGGGTGTGTGCGCTCTTTGACTGGTCCACACACTCTATGCAACCACCGCTCTTCCGTTGATGCCGGTAACGACGCTTCACCTGTTGCTTAGTGATGGGGGTGTGGCTTACAGGAATGATGGCTGTGGTATGATCTGGGCTAGGATTTCCAGAATTGAAATCATAAGATGAACATAAGCAAATATAAATATTAATATGTAATTCTAGATCTGCTATGATAGCTAATTCGTGTTTTTTTTTTCTCCAAACATATGGAAATTCAATTCTAGAGAGAATATGAAGATCTCAGTGTCATGGCAAAATAGCTTTAGCTCCACCCACCTGTTCGTTTCTAGACAGGAAGGCTGTGATGTGCCAGTGAGTACTGCCCCCTGGGTGGAACTATGTGTCTAAAACAACATAGATTTATAGAAGATTTATCTGGAGACATGGAACCAATACAGAACACCAGCTGGCGTCCATTCTGAAAGAAGCTTCCTTAGTAGCCGTATCCTCCACTAGGCAGCTTTTTACCCAAAAAAGAAGCCAAAAACTTGACTACTGTTAGTTGAACAGCTATAAGTTAGCTATATAAACAGTGGAGTTTTATTATGTTAGCTAGTTAATTTAACTACAAACACGAATGGAAAGTCTTTTTCTCAGGAATATGCAAATGTTGCAAAAATGGTGGCCTACATAAGAAGCTGCCTTCCAACTTGAACACACAGTAAAATGGCTTACAATTCCACTCTTTTTCCATTGAAACAAGCTTTATCGAACAGACTTGAGCCTTATTTTCAAGCTATTGGCTATCAGCATAAAGTCAGTGACACTATAAATTAGTCATTTAATAAACCCAGGACATCATGTCTTCTCCACAGTTCACTTCTCTCATTATGCAAATGATAAACAAAACAAACAAACTTTCTTTTTCCTCCACTATTGGTTTGTTTAAAAATGGCAAAAGGGTGCCCACAGTAAATGCTTTTCTAGCAGAGTTGAAGTAACATTTTACTTTAACGTCACCAAAGCTCTAAGACAAACCAATCCTATTACTCGGACTAAAGCCGGGATAAAGAAACCTGGCCTGTTTTGTGTGTGGGAACATGACTACTTTTCAGCATGGTTAAGACACTTTAGTTTCAAAAGCGAATCATCTTACAATTTATTTGTTCTTATTGAACATATGAATCTCAGTGAAGTTCAGGAACACAAATACAGAACTTTGGGGGGAAAAAGGTACTCTTTTCTCATAATGCATCTTCCCTTTAGCAATCTTTTATGTTTGTTTGCTTGTTTGTTTGAATTTTTAGCCTCAATTTGGTCAGTCATTAGCATTCCTGTTGATTTTTCCTGCCATTTTGAGTTGACATTGTGAGCAATGTCTCATAGGCTCTAAGGAAAAAAAAAAAACATTACAGGAACACAGTACATAAAGACAAAATTAAGTCAATTAGATAACATTTTAGACAGAATTGCGTATTTAGTCAGTGTAACAAACATTTACTAATATTATACTGTGCTGTAAAAAAATATACCATAAAAATGTAAAGAGAAAAGCATTCATTTTTTTTGTTGTATAGTTATTGTACTAGGTCATTTATAACTCACAGTTAAACCCCTAATGGCAACTTAAATCAAATCCACTGCAGATTTGCTCAGGACTCGCTTGATAATCAGACAGGTCCTGCTTTCATCGGGGGGAAAAGATGAGTTTCATAATTTGACAAGGAAACATGCATTGTTGCATTGTGAAGGAAACTATTTTGACACAATTAAGCGTTCCCCGATGAACATTTTCAAGAACAACATCATGTTTTTCGCCATTCTAAGCATGAGCAAGATTTAATTTGTTTAAACTTGTTTGCACTCTAAAGCAAGTCATTGAAGTCATGCTGTTGATTGCTTTGTCTCAGGTTCTTTAGCTTGCTCTGTACAACCGTGAAGCCAATTCAGAATAAAATGAAGGAAATATGTAAATGACCAAAAGACAGAATTTGCCATACCACTCCAGAATGCACTTGCCTAACGTTGTGGGCGTAATGAACGTCCTAAACAGGCCCGTTTCATCTTGAAAGAGCAACAGTGCCATTACAATGAGCACTTTGTAGCTGTGCATATTAAAACCCAAGGTAAATCAGGACACTTCCATACAGCATACCTCCAGATAGCGATCCTAAATGTCCACTCACCTGACCTGGAGCATAAATGAATGCTATACTTCTACTACTTAAAGACAAAGGATTAAACATGTAACCATGCACATACGTTATGAACCTAACACTAATATTATTAATGATGCTGAGTTTCAGTCACCTTGGTGCGTTCTATGTTTAAAACCCTACCATTAAGAGAACTATATGTGTTCTCATATGATATTACGACTCCTATAGTCTTATTAAGGCTGCACCAATACATGCTTCAACATTCTGGGTTAACTCTTAGACCATCAATAGGAACTGTACAGAGCTTAGTGTGAGGATTAAATTAAAGGAAATCGTGAGGAAAAGGACAAGGCCAAGTTTGTCGGTTTTACCATTGTCTTGTTATAATTAATAAAAGTAAGGCAGTGGTATGTAAATGACACCCATTCTAATCAACGCTAAGAATTTTAAGGACAAATGAGGTGTTCTACTACATACTACCACACCATACTAAAGAATAAGTACTATCTAAGTACTATGTTGCCAAAAGGGATACTGTCTTGTTGACAGGGCAGTCTACTTCTATCCATGAAAGGTTTCATTATTATAGAAGTGATAGGTGTTCAATTGTTAAACTATGAAGATGGCGTTTGTCCAGACTGCTGTAATGTATCAGTTCACAAAAGTCACCAAGCTAGCACTGATCTCACTGTCTATTTCTGCTCCTTGGCCACATCACAGCTTCAGATCTTAGATCCTGCTCCAGTTTTGGTCTCTGGCACTGATCATACCTCATGCTTGGCCTCTATCCCTGGGTCAAGTCTCAGTCTGGGCTCCATCCAGTCCCAGACCCAAATCCGGTTTGGAAGCTTTATTTGCTTTGCTGATCTGACTATTTAACCCTTATATTAAGGTGTCTAAACATTTAGATGCTTCACAGTAATATAATCAGATTTATTCTCAAAGCTTTGCACTGAAAAGATGAAGATACTAGATACAAGAAAACAAGTTAAGACATAAAACAACAGGGAGTGCTGTTATAGAGAAGCTGATTATTTCCCCATGGCATTTCCTGAAGTGTTTTATTCCTCTTATATCACAGCAGCTTGCCAACGGTGAATTATTTTAATTTATTAATGATCGACACGTCATGCTTTTTAGCCATTTAATGTTGTGGGATATCTGTGAGACAAGCTAGTTCCTGTTAGGAAAGAAAATGCAGCTTGTCGTGTTACCAAGAAACTGCAATGTCCTCTGTTCTGGAGGTTCTTCCTTTACGTATGGCTTTACCTCTGTGTGTTTCAGATTATGTACAGCATGTACCCTACAAGTCTGTTTGAATAAGCTGTTACTATGGAAACGATAACATATTAGAGCAAGTGAATTAATATAAACTTGTGATTGGGATTATAACTGGAACTGCTGCCAGAGCTGCTGTTATAGAAAATGAAAGAACACCTTCTGACCAATCAGATTTGAGAATTCATCAGCGCTGTGGTATAATTACACATATGCTGTAATACACGGACTATACAATACATGAATTCATCTTCAGCAACTGCTTTACTTTGGTCAGCCTTTTCTGAGCCCGAGACAGGAATCGAATAGTCCGTTTGTAGAAAATTGAACGAAAACTGGATGCTTACCAAAAAAACCCCAAAAAACCCCAAAAAACCTTAGAGACACAAGCAAAACATTCAAAACTCAACACAACTCTTAAATCAGGCCACAACTGCATCATTACTACTAACATCTTTTTAGATACACACAAACCTGACCTCAAGACAAAATCTCACAAATTTAATGAACAAAGTTGATGTGAAAATACTTTTTTTATTTACTTTTTTAAATCTGCATGACTTAATTTGTATATAATTTTATATAATAATAATAATAATAATAATAATAATAATAATAATAATAATAATAAAGGTTAGGGGCAGAGTGAATGCTTGTACCTGTTTTTACAACCTAATTCTACCTGTTTTTACCTTTCAAGGTGTTTATAAATGAATCTTTTTAACATTCAGGTCTAAAATATTTACTGTTGAGAAATGTTTTCAGTTAATTTTCTGTTAAAGTTTGTAAAGCGATACCACAGACATTGAGGATGGCAAATAGTCTGGAATGCAACAAAAATCAGGATAATAACTGAATCATTACATACTACAGGACATCTATATTATCAAACCCAAAGTGTGTTATCTATAAAGGTGACGTATGCACATGATCTCACCTCATTTTCTTTATGCTTATTTCTGGTTCTGATGCTGCCCTGGTCATTAGACGTGGAATCCCTGCTAATAGGCATGACGGATATCTGATGCACAGGCATTTTAACGGTGTAGTGGATCCTGGGATACTTCTCCTCGCTTAGTCGTCCAACGGGCACAAACTAGACCATTCTCATGGTTGCTGCACGTTCCTGAACATAAATGCACATATCCTTGAAATCCGGTCAACAAGACATAGTAAAATCCAGAAAGTCAGTGAGGCCTTACTCAGTAGAGCCTGGCTGTCGACAGTCCACCTGAGAGAGAGAGAGAGAGTGAGTGAGAACGTCACACTAATGGTATTAGACTGGTCACTGAACACGTGGTTGTGAAGACTTAGTGGTTATTTTGTCCTGAAATCTCCTCCCCTATGGCCCTGGAGCAGCTAATCAACTTAGACTCACAGGACCTCCACACAGGGGCTCATCCTCTTTCAGACACACACACGCACACACACACACACACAGAAGCTGCCTTTTTACATGAACACTTACAGTAATAGAATTAAACACATATCATTTTCCTATTTACTGTGTAATTACATTGGTGTGCTTTATTTCTAGTACTTTTGGCAAATAATTTTACGCCAATGCAAGTGTCATTACAGCACAGACCCGACATGAAAGCTGAAGCTTTGGGAGCTGATCTGTGTGTACAGAGGGTACAGATGACGAGATGAGAGAGAGATGGGCAGACTAAAGAACTAAAGCGCTGTCGCATCGCTCTTTTTTAAGGAAGAGATGAAGCGAGGGCTAAATCCCACCTGCACCACTATCAGCAGGGAGTCAAATAGAATTCTGGGTTAGATTTGAACCTCATATATTGATTATAAATATTGATATGCAAGTGTTTCGAGGTGGAGTTTTCCTTTAAGTAGACTTCTAAGGCTCCAAGCAATATATGTTTTATTATACCTTCAAAATTGGTGGGAACTTGTCTTTTGTCTCACCACCGACATTGTAGTATCTGGCACAAGCGATAGGTGTGTCCCTCATGTGGCATGCATATGGTCTGCCATAGAGAGTGTTTACATGCAGGTGATGCTTGGCTGACTCTGGGAAAACCACATCTAGCTTGTAGATGAGTGTGGAAATGATGTGGAAGCCCAAACGTCAACCTAGCCCATGCTAATTGGCCAGAGAAAAATCGGTGAACCCAGTGTTTGAAACTTGGTTAAGGGGTTTGTGTTTGGACTTATATTTTTTTTAACGATACTTTAAAAAGTCTAGGGAAAAAAACCTATTCACTCATCTCTCTGCACCTGGTACATAGAGACGAGTATGGATTCATGTTTACATCACTAGCGAGGACAAAAGGTGGATGAACTGAGGTAAGAATGTTGTTAAACTGGTTAGTCCTTTTACATTTAATCAACGTTTCCACTGATTAAAGTATTTTAGTGCTGATAGGGTGGGAGGACTGGTGAAAGTAATACCTGGATGAACAAACCACTTGATGTTATGATGTATAATATGTTTATAGCTGAAAATCCACTTAGAAATCCTGTTAGGTTAGCCTTTGCTAGCTAACATTCTCATTATTTTTGACACGTATTGATTTTAAAGCCTCACTGGGACGCACTAAACTACAACAAGCAGTCTGATGAAAAAAAAAAACTTTTAAATTAATATTTGAATATTAAATATAGTATTTATCCCTTAATACTACTATAGTATTAGCCTTTATTATTATACATAGTATTTATTCCTTTATACTACTATATTTCACCGCTCCATTTTGTTCAAATGAATCATTAAAAAAACATCTGAAAGAAAAAAGATGATGTTTCATTTATTGTTTATATCCAGCCTTTTGTTTTCTTTCTTTCATTTCATGTTGAGGGAACCTCAGCAAAAAAAAAAAAAAACAGGAAGAGAAACATGGCAAAAACAGCACAAATGGTTTGTGGTTAGACTTCGTGATCAGTGATTCTCAAAGGTGTTGAAAACTATAAATTTCCAGCATTGCTGAGACCTAACGATCCTTCAACCACCAGCCAATAGATGACAGATAAAAAGAAAATGGTGAGCATCTAACTTTATTGATCCAGTTATTAGAAATAATTAATAATAAACTGATGAATGAATGAATAAATCTCATTAAAAGAGGCATGTTTGTTGCACCTGTTAATATTCTTACATGTACTGTATTTCCTAAATCCAAAGTGAGATAAAAAAAATTTTTTTTTAAAAATCAACAGAAATATTGATAAAGCAATAGAAAACATCAACAATATCATGGTGCTGACTGAAACGATACTCATTTTTATTTTGGAGGTTGGAAAATGTGCCCGATTTTATCGACCGTATATCAGTTGCCATGTAATGAAATGTCATGTTAAAGTGTAATAAGAGAAATAAAATTCTTTCTGTGACATTTCAAAAAAAAAAAAAAAAAAAAGATGAGATGTTATGAATGTAGCAACAGTTGATTTTGAAGCAACTTTTCTTTCCCTCCCTCATAATCCTTCGTAGCAGGGATCACAAATATTACAGGGAACGAGAAGAAAACCAAACAGACAAACAAATACATTTTTCTGTTGAAAGTAATCGAAAACACGCACAAAAAAAAGCTATTTTTATAAGTGCTTAACCAGTTAATAGCATAATTTAACAGTGTGATTTCAAGAAAGTACAGCCTAAACTTAAGCATTTTCCCAGAAATTCCAGATTTACAGATTTTGTCACTTCCTGCATGCCTGGCTACAGATAGCTGCTATAACCACGTTTTCAAAGATGGCGCGTCAAAATGATAATCTGTGTAGAAAATATTTGTCTGCAAGGCTGCAAGCAGCAAATCACACTGCAGTGTGAAAAAATTAAGAATAAACACACACGTTTCTGCTTAAATGCAGTGTTTGGTTTTATTTATACCCTTCCTATATACATAGTAAGCTATAATCTGTCCATCCATCCATCCATCCATCCATCCTCCATACCACTTATCCTAAGGCGGGGGACACCCTGGACAAGGTGCCAACCCATAGCAGGACACAATCGTAAACACATTCACACACCCATTACTATGGACAATTTGGAAATGCCACATTTCCGAATATTTTCCAGAACTTTTACATCAAGTAAAAAGTTTACAAAAGTTTATTTGGATTTTTTGAAAGTTTTTTTTTTTTTTTTTTTTTAACTATGGCTCTGTTTGATTCACTAATTGATTCATCCGTCCCTCCTTCCATCCATCCATTTTCTTCCGCTTACCTACAGTAGGTCTGGGTAGCAGTCTAAGCAGAGATGCCCAGTCCTCCCTCCACCTAGCCACCTCCTCCAGCTCAACGGGGATACTCAGGTGCTCCCAAGCCAAACGAGAGATATAATCTCTACATCTAGTCCTTGGTCTGTCCTGAGGTCTTCTTCCCATTGGACATGCCCAAAACACCTCTGCAGAGAGGCATCGATGAGGCATCCTAGCCAGATGCCTGAACCACCTCAACTGGCTCAATTATTGATTCATTAATTGATTCACTGATTCATTCATCTCGAGCACCCTCTTTATCCAGATCAGGGACACGGTGAGTCCGCAGCCTATCCAGGGAAGACTAGACGCTAGGCAGGAATACATCCTGAATTGGAAATCCTTCCTTGTTTACAGCCGTGTCACATGTTTGGTCTATTCTCCACTCCATCACCTGTGTTTAGTTGCCCCTCCTTATGATTATTTTTGGTATAAAACACTGTGGTATATAACCTAATGTTCAGCAGTTCTTAACCTGGGGGTCACAAAGTGGTAAAAGGGGGGCCACGGGAAAACTTTTAAACTCTTAAAACGATTGTACGCAGAGGTTCACAGAGAAGCCACTGGTGGATTTTTGGATATCCGTACACGCCGAACATTCATCACATTAAATAACATTAATAGTCAACGCCCAACCATCCCACTGTGTGAGTATTACGAACCGTTTGTCATTCTTAAAAATGGGTCGCACCCGCAAAAAGGTTAAGAACTGCTGCTCTGTTAAGAACCAATGGTTGATTGGTTGAACTTGTACTTCCTGTTCCATTGTTCAGAGTGGTGGGGAATGGGACATTGTGGTTGGAAGAAGAGACTGAATGACTCAGTGACTCAATGCTAATGACTCTTTTCCATTAATCCACACCCGTCACCTGCTATATTATACTGTACATAGGCATAACCAGGGAGTAGAGCAATAAAGCGAAGATCACCAAATACAAGTAACAGGTAGGGGTATAAAACTACCAAGCTACACCAAGAAGTATGAAAACACAGACACAAATCCAAAAACAGTGTGTGAAAACACTCTTATTATGCATATACAGCAGGGTTACCAAGGACAACAGGTATCAAGCTGGGATGGAAGATGTATGAAAGCACACACACACACACACACACACACACACACACACAGGGATACACATATACCCAACATTTGAACCCATACTGTGCAAAGAACACATTCAGAGTCAGCCTGGGGTTTGGATGATTATTCAGTACACATTTGTTTGTTTGTGTGTGTGTGTGTGTGTGTGTGTGTGTGTGTGTGTGTGTGTGTGTGTGTGTGTGTGTGTGTGGGTGTGTGT
>JANDJT010000168.1:3060239-3070239 GCA_024331685.1 Stegophilus panzeri
TACACATTTGTTTGTTTGTGTGTGTGTGTGTGTGTGTGTGTGTGTGTGTGTGTGTGTGTGTCAAACTGCAGGTATCTAAGGCAGACCATTCAGTAGCTTAACTCAGCTGGCAATATGAGCCAGGCACTGGCTTTACCTGTTCCATCATATTACATTACAGAGTGTACACACACACACACACACACACACACACACACACACACACACACACAAACACACAGAGCTACAGACACGGTTAACCATCTCTCAGCGAGCATCCAAAAGTGTTAAAAGTGTTGTGGATTCGTGCTGAAGTCTTGACACAACAGTAAGAATCGCATGTTCAGTGTACATGTTGTTTGGAGTGTGTTGTGTGCAATAATGCCTTAGTTTGTTGAAGCACCAACGTTAGTGTGTCTTAGGACCAAACGTCCAGGTCGGTTAGTGATTTATTCATTGCTAGTTTGCAGTGTAACATAGAACTGGTGGTTATTTGCATAATTAATGTTGTAAATAGTCACATGTTTGTTCAAAATTGCTATAAGTCATATGCATACTTTTAAAAAAAGAATTATTTTTACAGTCGAAATTAATATAATATTGGTGTTCGTATGTGTGTGTGTGTGTGTGTGTGTGTGTGTGTGTGTGTGTGTGTAGCAGATGGCCTCTCCCTTCACAGAGCTGGAATGCTACATCATTCTTCTTTCTCTGCTAGTCTTCAGTCTCTTTACTCTGCATGGCATGATACATGAGCGATGCACACCTCCAACAGGTACTAACACAACATTAAAATTGAATTGCATTAAAACGGAGTAACTGGCTACTTAACACCATAGCAAAGGACATTGTTGACGTTATATATTGTGTTGATGTCAGCCCTACATTTATACGTTAATTGTTTAGCTGTTTTGTTAGTCACTTGAAAATAAAATAGTGCCAATAAAATTGTAGCTAATTTCTAATTTCTGAAGTCTACAGACTTTTAAACTCGATCGCTCTTTCCTTCAAAGACTGATCTCTGTTTGTTTAATATGGATATCTATAACCTCAAACTCTGAAGATAAAAGGACAAATATGAGACCAAAAAAGTTATGGTGTTCCACCTTATGGTGTTTTGCACTTCAATGTTGAACTGAACTGAATAGGATAATGCCACAATCTGTATTCACTTTCCTCATTTTAGAAAAGAAGTAGTATGGGAAAGCGGAATAGAATAGCATTGTTATTAGTGGACCCATACAAACTCACTCAGATATATCGGATATACACTACACTGTTCAGCCATAACATTAAAACCCCTGAGAGGTGACGTGAGTAACATTGATTATCTCATTACAATGGCACCTGTCAAGGGGTGGGATATATTTATTAGGCAGCAAGTGAAATGTAAGTTCTCAAAGTTGATGTGTTGGAAGCAGGAAAAATGGGCAAGCGTAACAATCTGAGTGACTTTGACAAGGGTTAAATCGTGATGGCTAGACGACTGGGTCAGAGCATCTCCAAAATGGCAGGTCTTGTGGAGTGTTCCTGGTATGCAGTGGTTAGTACCTACAAAAAATGGTCCAAGGAAGAACAACCGGTGAACTGGTCAGAGTGCCCATGCTGACCCCTGTCCATCTCCGAAAGCACCTACAATGGGCATGTGAGCATCAGATGTACATCATGTGGATGGCCAGGTGCGTGTGCATCTCTTACCTGGGGAAGAGATGGCACCAGGATGCACTATTGGAAGAAGGCAAGCCGTCAAAGGCGATGTGATGCTCTGGGCAATGTTCTGCTGGGAATCCTTGGGTCCTGGCATTCATGTGGATGTTACTTTGACACGTACCACCTACCTAAACATTGTTGCAGACCAAGTACACCCCTTCATGGTAACGATATTCACTAATGGAAGTGGTCTCTTTCAGCAGGATAATGCGCCCTGCCACACTGCAAAAATTGTTCAGGAACGGTTTGAGGAACATGACAAAAAGTTCAAGGTGTTGATTTGCCTCCAAATTCCCCAGATCTCAATCTGGTCAGGCATCTGTGGGATGTGCTGGATAAAAAAGTCCAGCACATCCCAGACTTAAAGACTTAAAGGATCTGCTGCTAACGTCTTGATGCCAGATACCACAGCACACCTTCGGAGGTCTTGTAGAGTCCATGTCTCGACGGGTCAGAGCTGTTTTGGTGGCATACGGAGAACCTACACCATCTAAGGCAGGTGGTTTTAAGGTTATGGCTGTTTGGTGTATATGGCCAAAAGTATGTGGACATCTGACTATCACACCTATATGTGCTTGTTGAATATCCCATTCAAGATTTAGTTCCCTTTTGCTGTTATAATAACCTCCACTCTTCTTTGAGGGCTTTCCAATAGATTTTGGAGCATGGCTGTGGGGATTTGTGTCCATTCATGATGTTGGGCGAGGAGGCCTGGGGTGCAGTCGGCGTTCCAGTTCATCCCAAAGGTGTGCAGTGGGGTTGGGGTCAGGGCTTTGTGCAGGCCTCTTAAGTTCTTCCACACCAACCTTGGCAAACCATGTCTTCATGGAGCTCGCTTTGGGGCAGTGGCATTGTCGTGCCAAGGTATGTCTAGGTCCCTTAGTTCCAGTGAAGGGAAATCTGTGCTTCCAACTTTGCAGCAAGAGTTTTGGGGAAGAACCACATATGGTTATGATGGCCAGGTGTCCACATACTTTTGGCCATATAGTGTATCTTTATAACTAAATTAGGTATATAAAGAGAAAAGAGAGAAATCATGCACACTGCACATAGCTTTGGACAACAGTTGAAAGAAAAAAAAAGAAAAATAATATAGAAACAAGTTTTACAGGAATTCTAAAATAGCACTGCATAATTCTCTCTCTCTCTCTCTCTCTCTCTCTCTAGCTAAAGAAGGAGAAGAACATCAAGACCCACTCATAGTCTGAGCCTAGGCCTCGTTTGGAATGAGTGCTACACCAACAGACTTTTAGGATATATGCAATTTTAAAACTCTCCTGGAACCCAGGATAGCAGAACTTATATGTTGGAACTTGTTGGATTTTCATATGGCATATCCAAAAGCGGAGAGTTTTGGGGCTGGCTCCAGATTCAATTATTTATAGCGATCAACAAAGACTGATAAGCAGTGCGTGGCTATATTTGTCTAAAGGGCAAGTCTGTGAGGTATGGATGTAATGTGCTGACGTGGTTTATTGAAGGCTCTTAGAACCTCAGATACTCTTAGTAGAAGTGCATAGCTTTTGTAACACACATTTGTACCGTAAATGAAAGCAACAAGATTTTTAACTCTGAAGGTAAAATACAGTTGTTTTCTCTCTCTCTCTCTCTCTCTCTCTGTCTTACTTTTTTTGATCTGCAATTTATGGAATGTGAAATTTTTGTAAATCAGATGGGGTCCTATTAAAAGTACAATTTCGTATATGTGTGAGGCAGTGTCTACATCCTTAGAGACTTCTTTGTCTTTGTCTTATGCAATTTATTTGTCTTATGCAATTGTGACGGATGTAGGTGCTCTGCCTCTTTTTGAACGGTTATAATAATTTTATGAGCCCCCAGGGAAATGCCATCCTTGGTGCTGTCATGTAGCACACCTTCAGTGTCTCAAAACATCTTGAGAACACCTGAACGTAATGAACTTTATTGGAATGCCTGTTCTTGGAAGGCCCATGTGCACGCTAGAGGACTCCAGCTACTTATATAAGCTCAGCGGTGTATGGTTTTCCCCAGAAGCGTGATATTTCATCATGTATTTCTGGAAAAAAAGGGGAATTTTCTGCAGTGTGAGGGAGATTTATTTCCACTGGGGAGAAAGCGCTCGTCCAGCCTGCCACAAACCACTACCTCTTCACCAGGCCAGTCAGGCGTTTTCTCGAAAAAGATTCATTCACTGGCGTCTTTTTGTGCGTTGTGAATGACTCACTGAATCATTTGCTCAACCGATTCGTTAAAACACTGAGTTATTCATGACTGAAACATTGTATTTCTGCAGGAGATGTGCATCAGTCCTGCAGGAATGATAAAATCCTGCAGGATTTTTCCCTTGTGCAGCAAATGTGCTGGAAATTTCCACATTTCTCTGTTGTACTGAAGGATCAATTCTAAAACCTGTAGGAATATCCTGTACAGTTTGTCAGTGTGAAAAATGAAGGATTCATGTAGGGTTTTTTTTTTTGTAAGATAGATAGATAGATAGACATTCATGTATACATAACTGTGAATATTCTGCCCTCTTCTGGCCTGCAGTCATTCATTACGGTCAGATGGTAATACACACACACACACACGCACACACACACACACACACAGAGGGTTGCAAACTGGTGCCATCTCCTTGGGTTAAAAAAAATAAAGAAAAGAACAGAACAGAACAGAATTACGCCTCCTAAAACTACTATCCCTTGTACATCTACTATGGATTAAGTATACATTATCAATATTATCAATATTTTAGTTCAATTCATACGATTTACACACCAAGTTGAATTAGATGTTTTAGATGTACTGACAGTTCTTCATGTCAAATCAACATGTTATAAACACGTCAAAGCGACATACATCTCTAAAGAGTGTATTAAGTAGAAATGCACCCAGTTCATTGGTAATGCAATCGTACATCAGGCTTCAATTTCAGTCTTCAGAGTGACCAGAGCAATACATTTGAGTTTATATTCTTAAGGATCATCCCAGTATTTATTTACACTATGCAATAATTAAACTATTACATTAGTAGGCTAACTAGCTAATTAACATTTCTGCATCTACCAGGGTGAAACTGGAGGTTCATCACTATCACTTGAACCCACTATCCCCTTAAAAAGTTATTTGATGACTGAATATTGTCACCAAGGAGCTTTGAGTTCATCAGACACTGTTAAACACTGTTAAATCAACATATGGGTTTGGACATAGGGCAGAGACTCAACTTAATCAGGAGGAAGTGCAATAATAATCCCTGTGTTTACTTTCAGATTCACTTATTGTTAACATAATGTGACACTAGCATATTAAATGTCTCTAGCATCAATCAAATTCTAAATGTATACACCTGTACTCCTGTTCATTCATACAAATATCCAATCAGCCTATCACGTGGTAGCAGCATAATGCATATAAATATGTAGCCACAGACCAAGAGCTTCAGTTAATGCTCATATTAAACATCACAGTGGGCAGGAAATGTGACTGTCACATGGTTGTTGGTGCCAGACAGACTGGTTTGAGTATTTCAGAAACTGCTGATCTCCTGGGATTTTCACACACACAACAGTCTTGAGAGTTTACACAGAACAATGTGGGGAAAAATTCCAGTGAGCACCAGACTGGGTCGAGCTGACAGAAAGGCTATAGTAACTCAATTAACCATTTTTTTTTTTTACAATCATGGTGAGCAGAAATGCATCTCAGAACGTATAAGAGGTCAGAACTTGAGGCAGGTTGGCTACAACAGCAGAAGACCAAATTGGGTTCCACTCCTGTTAGCCAAAAATAAAAATCTGAGGCGACAATTCACAAAAAACTGGCTTGGTCTAATGAATCTTAATTTCTGCTGCAACATGCAGAGGGTCAGGTCAGAAATTGATATTAACACCCGAAAATCCATTGACACAATCTGCCATGTGTCAACAATTCAAGCTGCTGCTGGTGGTGTAATGGTGTGGATAATGGTTTCCTGGCACAGATTGTGTACCAATCAAGTATCAAGTATTGTTGTTGACCACGTGCATCCCTTTCCCATCTTCTAATGGCTACTTCCAGTAGTCATCTCAAACTGGTCTCACGACCATGACAGTGAGTTCAGGGAACTTCAGTGGCCTTCCCAGTCATTGGATCTGAATCCAAAAGAGCAAAGTTGGGATGTGATAGAACGGGAGATTTGCAGCATGAATGAGCGTCTGACAAATCTGCAGCAATTACGTGATCGTGTCAACATGGAGAAGAATCTCAAAGGAATTTTCCAACACCTTGTGGAATCCATACCATGGAGAACTGAGGCTGTTCTGAGAGCAAAGCTGGGTCCTACCCAGTGTTTCTAATATATACATGCTGATGATCATTGATGAGTGTGTGAAAAAGACAAAAAGAGATGTAGATCATGTGTGTGTGTGTGTGTGTGTGTGTGTGAAAGAGGAAGAATGGGGTGTGGTTTGGGAGATTGTTTCCTGGTAGTAACTATATAGGCATTGTAAAGTCTACTGTGTGTGTGTGTGTGTGTGTGTGTGTGTGTGTGTGTGTGTGTGTTGTAAAGTTGAAGAGGGGGTTTAATTGAAGGTTAAGGAGGAAGGAAGGTTATGGGAGGATGCCACTCTTATCTGCTCTAGGAACAATCTATAAAGTTCAATACTGATAAAACTTCCTGTTGACCTACTCACACACTGTTTGTATATGACTGAACACACTTGACACTAACAATAACAATCTCACTTTGAACGCACGCTCAGGCATGTGAGTGTATGTGTGTGTGTGTGTGTGTGTGTGTGTGTAGCCTCTGAGTGGAACGTAATGTGTTTTTGCTCTTGTGGGATGAACTCAGGGGAGACAGAGAGGTCTGGCTGAGAATGAGAGAGAGAGAGAGAGAGAGAGAGAGAGAGAGGGTACAGATATATCACGATACTATACGTATACTGAAGAATCTTGATTTCTGCTGATACACAAAGACTAGAAGCAGACGTTGGCTCATCAGCGTGAATCCATGGACCCAACCTGCCTTGTGTCAACAATTCAAGCTGCTGGTGGTGGGGTAATGGTGTGGGGAACGCTTTCTTGGCACACATTGGCCACAAATGAAGCATTCACCACATTGTTTGAAAAGAACCAAAAGAAAGAAGCCAGAGTTTTTGCTATGACCCCTGTCCTGATTCGGAGAAAGCGGTGTATGACATACAGCAGAGTTAAAATAGGTATATCAAGAAGAATGATGGAGTGAATATTACAATTGATGGCATCTAAAAGCTGTTCAGACAAAGATTGGGCATAGAAGTGATTAGAAAATATTTCTATCACATTCAGAAATGAAGATACGACTTCTTAAACTCGTCTCGTGCCTAATTTTGTTACGTTGTTAAGTGTCATCTAAAAAAACTATCATTTGTAACCAATCTAAAATACTAAATGTCTTATATAAGTGAAATTTCTTTGGACTTTGGCTGAATGCCCATTGTGGTGACGTCCCACGACACGTCTTGGCCCTAATCTGTGGTCATTTTGAAAAACTGTAAGCTCCTCAGTGTATTATGGCGTTTGCTTGATGTTGTGTTAATTTAAACGTAAAATTAAAAAAAATTTTTTACATACACTAACTAGTAGGTGTAAACGGTAGGCTTGGACCAATTCTATTGGTCCATTCATCAGTAAAGTTACACTCAGCTGGTATTTTGAAATGGTGTTAATGGTGTTTTATTTTTTTTAATGAAATAGAAGGTTTGCAATCAATTTAGTCATAAAAACACACTTTTGCTATTTGGAGCAGAATTCTCAGTATTGCAAAGTTGTGAAGGATTTGGATAAACAATTTGGGCCTTCATCTATCTACCCAGTTGATACCCTTTCCCAAAAGAGAACTCCATGCCACAGAAACCTGAAACAAATGACAATGAATAGTAAAGTGATACCTAAGGATTTGCCGGCTTGATGATCTTTTGTAGTCATGAGTCTACCATGAACAAACACACTGTTTTTATTTGGAGGTTGTCACAGAGGAAATCACTGCTATCCAAAAAAACAAAAACAAAAAAAAACATTGCTGCCCTTCTTAGTCTTGCTAGATACTACCTATATGTCATGTAGTGCTTTGTTATGTAGTGAACAGTGATCTTTATTGCTTCTCGATGGTTTAAGAAATTCAATAGCAGGGATTTTGTCTGTAATCTACATCTCAAAATAGATTGCAGAATAACAATAACTCAAAATACAGGACAAACTACTTAACAAGTGGCTTGAAAAAAAGACGTTTTTTATTTCATGAGCTAGATATTTCATTTATATGTCCTGAACTCAGTTGCGTTGAAAAGTTATGCAATGATCTGCTCCAAAATATTTTCTGAACAAAATGGCCGCTACAGAGATTCATTCATGTTCACAAACATCATGTTGTGTGGTGGGGGGGGGGGGGGGGGGGGGGGGTTGGGGATTCTGTTATGGGACAATAATTAACAACAGGTGGTGTAATGAAGCCCGATCCGAAGCGGAGTTACTGTCCCCATACAAAGTTGATTATTTGGATTTATGCTTCTTATACCGCAGCAAATTATTTAAAAAAAAAAGACATTTATCTGTTTTTAGTCACTATCACTGTTGTGGTATGTCCATTTTTTTCTCTCATTCAAAGAAAAAATGTTTCCAAGAAACCAGAAAATGCAAAGTGCTCTTAATACGACTGATACAGACTGCTGGATCAGGAGCCTCCTTCCATAAGTGCTAAATAAACATCTCGTTACAGAAGTCTTCACCATATCAGTGATCATATAAGATTTTAATCCATTTATTATCTTAGGTTATCTAGAGCATCCACTATAGAAGTCCATGTGAATGAGCTGTTACTATAGGAATGACACATTACAATGAGTACATTAATACAAGCCTGTGGTTTGCCTTGCAGCCGGAACTACTTTCAGAGCTGCTGTTCTAGAAAATTAGTCAACACCAATTCTAACCAATCAGATGTGAGAATTCAACAGCGCTGTGGCCTAAGATCATATTAGCATATTGTTATAGTTAGCTAACAATTTTACTTAATGTTACATTTCTAAGAACTTCAAAGAACACTCAGTGAAGTTTTCTGTGTGAGTCGATGTTACAATAGCATTGTGAAGCAAATCATTACTACAGCAAACACTTTAAACAAAGATAAAATGTCCTACGCCTAACAACATATGTGCTATGTTTCAGATAAATACCTTTAAACAGTAATAAAACCTCTACAGCACTTAAGGCAGCATTTTTGCCTGTCCCAGCACACCATACCTAACTATACCATGAAATATAATTTATAATTTGAAAATAGAATTTCCTTAAGATCACATTAAGAAGAAAGTACAGTCCCCTCTGAAACTATTGGAACAGCAAGGCCAATTTGGGTTTGAGATCAAAAGATCAATATGAGAAGAGAGTTCAGAGTTTTTATATGTATTTATATGTAGATGTGTTAAACAACATAGAACACAGCACATTTTGTATCAGAACACCCAATTCTTTAGGCGAGCAAAAATACTGGAACATGTGACTGACAGGTGTTTCTTGTTACCCAGGTGTGTCCTGTTAGATTGATTGTTTAAACAGTAAATAGCTCTGAACATTTACTCTTTGTATTAGCCTTCAGTTTCACCTGTGAAAACAGCATTTGTTGTTAAAACGGATAAGCCGACATGAATATCAGAGCGCTGTGTATGGGAGAAAAGCAAGCCATTTTAAAGCTGAGAAAAGACGGAAATCAGTCAGAGGCATTGCACAAACACTGGGTATAGCCAGTACAATAATTTGGAATGTCTTGAAAAACAAAGAAACCACTGGTGTACTGAACAACAAATACTGAATGGGTCGGCAAATGAAAAGAAAGAGTTGTGAACTGTGAAGAAAAACCCAAGAACAACAGTCGGTGACATCACCAGCAACCTCCACAGGGCAGGGGTGAAGGTATCACAATCCTCTATTTGAAGAAAACTTGAGAGCAGAAATATAGAAGCCATAACACACGATGCAAACCACTCGTCAGTAGTAAAAAAATCAGATTTGCAAAAATTCTGGGACTAAGATGAACCTGTAACAAAGTGATGGAAAGGCCAAAGTGTGGAGGAAGAAAGGATCTGCTCTTGATCCAAAACATACAAGCTCATTAGTGAAACATGGTGGAGGGAGTGTCCTGGCTTGGGCTTGCATGGCTGCTTCTGGAACAGGCTCACGAATCTTTGTTGATCATGTAACTCATGATGGTAGCAGCAGAAAGTTTACAGGAACATTGTGTCTGCTAATTTACAGAGAAATGCATCAAGACAATGATCCAAAAACACACTGCCAACTCAACAAAGGACTTCATCAG
>JANDJT010000168.1:3072739-3082106 GCA_024331685.1 Stegophilus panzeri
ACGATGCACTCAAGTGTTAAAGCCAAGAACTTATAAATCAGACATGGTGAGATGGTGCACATTAGCAAAAATATTCCGCACACCCAAGTGTGTGTGTTACTGCATGAATTTAAATCATTACATAAATACATCTGGAATGGCAGTATTTGTCTGAGGCATTTACAGAAATTGAAAAATATTCCAAACACACGTTCCCAGCACCTAATGGTGCACGATTGTGAATTTATTCGAGTCACACGCTGTCTAATGGAGCTTCACACTTTGCTCTTTCCAAGTATTCTGTTTGAGTTATATGGTAGATCAAATCATAAATATTAATGAATTATATAGTGCAACTAAAGCCGGCCCTAATGGTCAGCAGCTGCTCAAAACTAATGTCCACTTGCGTATCTGAGGTGTGGTGTGTGGGTGTGTTGTGTGTGTCAGGCTCGGTCTCCTGGTGTGGCTTTTTGTTCTCGGTAGTGTACTGGAGGTCAATAGCAGCTCATTAGTGGAGTGAGAGCTCATAGATCCAACAGCTTCGAGCAGTGTTTTCAGTTCGTTCGCACACACCACACACTCACACACACACACACACACACATATATATATATACACATACCGGTCGCTGATCTGGCTGACCGACATTCATCACACACACCTGTGGCGCAATAATGGGTAACCCGAAACAGACTTTGCACTTCTTTGTAAGTCAACACTTAGTTTATGACACGGTTGGTCATAAGCGCAAACACACTCTAGACCCTAGTCTGGTCATTGGATTGCTATGCACAATGTGTCACCTTACTGTACATCAGAGATCTCTTTTGGGTAGTACACACACAGAATCTCCAGACACCCCCCCCCCAACTCTTACTTTCTAGTGGGGGAGGGTGCCTTCCTGTCAGCTCTATTACTCTCTACATGTGGGGTCAGTATGTGCAATGCAAAGTGTGTGTGTGTGTGTGTGTGTGTGTGAGTGAGTGAGGGCTGTCTTTTTTTTTGTCCCCACCCAGTCTTAAGGTGGATTCCATACCCACCCCTTATCCTGCACTCCTTTCTCCACCCCTTAGACCCCCCTCCCTTACCCCCTTTGTCTTGTCTGTTTAAAAAGAAGGGGGATCGTTCACATTGTTCAAATTGAACATCTACAGGTCATCCATCCCCTCCAAAGACAGAGAGAGAGAGAGAGAGAGAGAGAGAGAGAGAGAGAGAGAGCGCAAGTCACGAACGGGCATCGTTGCAAGACTGTATTTGGATTTCCTCTGTGCCTTGATACTCAAGATCTAAAACTGGTGCTTGTGGAAAGAAGAGAAGAGGAGCGCGCTGTTATCTGGCAAAGAAGTCGCATCAACATGAGATTCTTCCATCCGCTCTTCATCCTCTTGCTCCTACTCACGGTGCTGATGCTCGTCGGCGCACAGAAACCAGGTATGGACCTCATGCACGTGTGTAAACTTTAGAACAACAACAAAATGCATTAAAAGTCTGTATAAAGGAGAAACAATGGATGGTTTTACGCACTTTCTGGTAGAGAACAATGATGCCGCGTGCGTAAAATGAACCAGCATGGTCTTTATAAAACTACATGAGGTCACTTTTAAACTTTTTATTATTATTATTATTATTATTAAAGGCATGTAGCTTACTGTTAATGTTAACATTTGGAGGAAAGAATACGATAATTGACAGAAAAGCAGCTGTGATGCATTCGTTTCATTCAGCTCTTAAATCCGGGCGAACTTGAATGAACACGATTCAATTGTTGGAGTGCATACGACACTGCTGTGCGCTTGCCAATACGGTTTTTTGTTTGTTTGTTTGTTTGTTTGTTTTGTTTTGTTTTGTTTGCTTTTGGAAAGAAATGATCAAATCGGAAAGCCAGGCAGTAACAGGAAGCGGTTTGCTGATTCATAGCAGATTCCCAGAAACAAAATGAATCCTGAGATTCCAGGGAATATTGCTTGCTTTAGGATTTACGCACATCCAAGCCATTACGCATTCCGTTAATATGTCTTTGCGGAGAGAAACTATGGATTACACACACACACACACACACACACACACACACACACACATATTATATTACGCAACAATAAAGGTCATGTTTTCACAATTTCTACGTCTCATATTGGTGTAAATAATGTGATAATAGTATCCTATCTCTATAATCACTATAGGTGGCGTGCTATTCATGGGCACTAATTAGTGCACTAGTATGCGGTTTGGAAAGCAGCCAGAGCCAGGGATCAGTGACTTTGGTTTGGGGTCACTGACTTTTAGTGCCTTTCTTAAGTGCCTTTTTAGCGCCTCCGGATTCCAAGAGGAAACCAGAGAACACCAAAAGGGAGAGTTTTATTTATTAGGATTATTTATTTTTATTTTTTTTTTTATAGACATTTAAGTTCTTTCTTTAATCAGAAGTTGTCAGAAAAGTCCCAAATATCATTTTTGCTTAGAATTATTTCCCCCCTACAGTGTTAAGCCACATTCTGGGTATTTTACAGCTGGCCGGGGGTGTAAAAGCATGCATATGAGGATTAATTCAGTGTAACCCATAAATTCCAATGCCAGCGGCGGCTACGCGCAATTAAGCTCGTGGCCGCGGGCGCTCGAGCTCCGGTGCCCTATTGTTAATCATGCCGTTGAACACAAACACAATAGAGCGAGAGATATTAGCATACGGACACCACAGAGTGAAACGAGAAAGAAATAATAATAATGATAATAATAATAAAAAGAGAATGGTGGGGAATGAAGGTGGGAGTATATGGCCTCACGTAGGCTACCTTCGCTTGTTAACAAATCGACGCTTGATTGATATATTGGTCCAATAGACTGTGTGAAGTCGTTGTATTTTCAGGTAACGCCCGCCCGCTTTCTTGAAAGAATTTAGCATGAATTCTCACAGAATAAGCTAATTAACTTTTCTTTTAAAAAAATCTTACGCGCGAATATGTGGATATATTATCTCAATGTGAAATAAAAATGCAATCATTTGACGGAATAAAGTTATTAAAACCTCGTTTTTTAATTTTTTTAAATTTATTTTTATAAATGTGTCGTCGACGAACTTCCGGTTTCAAGCTACATGCTAAATCTGAACTACACTGTGTTTATGTACTGTTACATCAGTCATGTAATTCAAGTGCTTCTCAGATGCCAAATCTGAAATACAGTGTGTTTATGTTCGGTTACAATCAGTCATGTGCTTTTCTTCTCACTTGTGTTTTAGATTTTCTGAATTTGCGGCGTAAATACAGGAGACATCACTGTCCACACAAGCGCTGCCTGCCTTTACACTCCAGAGTCCCTTTTCCCTGAGGTAAATTCACAAACTCACCTTTTTCCTTACATTATACTCTTGCTCATTTATGCTCAATGAACTGTAGGGTTGAACCTCCTGTCTAGCCTACCTTTAAATAGCACAAGTAGACAGGTATGAATGGTTGGCATTCTTTTACTTTAAAAAACTACCAACAAATATACTTGCTACATACTTTAAATAACTGGACAGAGTCCACAGCAACACACCAAATCCTGTTCTCTAACTGTAAGACTTCACCATTCCACTGTGTGTGTGTATGTGTGTGTGTGTGTGTTTGTTTGTTCCAAGGAGGACAAACCGGATTAATTAACAGAACTGTAATTAAGCTTGACATACTAAAGGTTTAGTAAGATTTCTCTTTCCCTCTTTTTCCCTCTTTCACAAACACACACACACACACACACACACACACACACAGTGTGTAAACAGTTCTGAACTAAATGACGGTGTAATTGTGGCATCCCTCAAGGTTTTAGACTTTCTCTTAGACTGGGAGAAGTAAACAAAGCACACACTCGCAAAGATCACAAAAGAGCCGGTTAACTCAAATACACCAGCGAAACAGAAACACACACACACACACACATTTCCCTAGCCCCCATATCTACCTGCCACACACACAGTAAAGCATGGGTGGCATTCACTAAATCAACCAAACCCATTTTTACCACAATGACCCCATGTGTATAGAGACTAACACTTATTTACTCTAGAAAATGTCTCGTGCAAAATATAGTGCAACATTATGGCTGGTCTAAACCATACGATTTGAATCTCGTCATGTCTCCGAGCAGAGAGTTCTACAGTCTACAGACTAGTCTAACTTCAGATTTAAGGGATTTATACATACTTGACAAGTCTTTAAAAGTTTTTGAAGAATTATAAAAATGTCTGAGTCTCACGTATTTAAATGAGAATTGAATTAGAGATATGAAAGGTACACGAAAGGTTCCTGCTCAGGCCCGGAAATCGTAGAGGAGTGTGGAATTTTGGAGGGAAGACTCTCATTTCCAGACAAGTTTAAAATGTAGAACTTCAGAAAACGTTATGGAAAAACCTATGGATATTTGAGACCCCAAGTCTCTAAATCCATTGTTGATAGGCATTTCCTCATTCTCAGCACTAATGCAGACTCGATAGTGCTTTCCTTTTTTTGTTTTTTTACTATTACAGTTAACTATAGCAAGAAATCCATAATTATTAAGGGTAAGTCTGCTAAAATGTTACACAATAATCCATAGTCATGTCTGTGTATACATTTATCTGTATGCTAGAAAACACTTAACACTACAGTACTACGTGTTACTTCCTGCTGAACCATTAATCAGTACTAAGTTACTTAACCAGCAATGGGGCACTAACATACAACTTACAAGCTAAATTCAAAAACACTACTTAGTGTCCCTTTAAGGACGCGTGTGTCGGCTGGGTGTTAATGTCGAAACGTGTATGCGCGAGAAGCGACACTGTATCTGTGAGAACACACACTCCGTGCGTCAGCCTACCGGAGCCGCCTACTGTTTTCAGACACTTCGGAGGGGTCGTCACCTTTCACCCATCCTCTCTGACCCCCACACAATGAGCCAGAGTCGGTCCGGAGTTAACAAAACACACACGAAGAACAAATGCAAAGAGCACCAGGATAGCAAGATGAATACATCCGATTTAAAACAGTACACGTTGAACTAATTATGTTCCTTTCTCTTCTTTTGAAATTTTTTCAGGTTATCTGACGTTGTCCATAAAAGCGATGAAGGATGAATGTATGTTTTGTGTCAAAACATCTAAAGAGTGCTGGAGCAGACAAGTTGTACTTGAAGACAACCAAAATCCAACTGCTTTTTCAGCAGAGCGAATGACACACAGCTATGCAGTCAAGAAGTTCACACTCAGCTAGACGACACCAAATATAAGGATCTCTTTGGGATCATGTGCCAAATTTACGAGATATTTGCGAGCCCATTCTTGTGTTGGCTCAAACGCTGTAGAAAAGGAAATGTATATGGAAATTGAGTTTCTTTATGTACAGTATATATGTGAGTGAGTGTGTGTGCGCGTGTGAGAGACAGCATTTAAATCTTTTAAGCCAATCACTGACTGGAACACAACTAGTTTAACAATAACTCCAATAATGTCCAACTCTTGAATATCTAATCATTGTAAATAGCATGAAATGTGTTTATATGCAAGTTATATGCACTTCAAATGTTTTATTATTCTTATTAAATAAAATGGTAGTTTCTTTTCAAAAACCATTGTCTTGAGAATTTTCTCAACATAAATTGGAAAGGATAAAAACAGCCAGATCAGATGTTCTAAACCTGATAAAAGATCATTAGAAAAGTGACAATTTTTCCCCCTGACTCAAAATATAATCTACAAACCCAATTCCAAAAAAAGTTGGGACGGTGTGTAAAGTGTAAATAAAAACTGAACAATGATTTGCAAATCTTATGAACCCATATGTTATTCACAATAGAACATAGAAAACATATCAAATGTTTAAACTGAGGAAATGTACCATTTTAAGGAAAAAAAAATAAATAAGTTTGAATTTGATGGCCAAGACACGTCTCAAAAAAGTTGGGGCGGGGGGCAACAAAAGGCTGGAAAAGTGTTAGTAAAAAGAAACAGCTGGAGGTTAAGTGGCAACAGGTCAGTAACATGACCGGGTATAAAAAGAGCATCTTAGAGAGGCGGAGTCTTTCAGAAGTAAAGCTGGGCAGATGTTCACCAATCTGCGAAAAACATTCAAAATTTGCAAATCATTGCATTCGGTTTTTAATTTACGTTTTACACAGTGTCCCAACTATTTTGGAATTGGTGTTGTATGATATTTAGCACGTTTTTGTTGTACCCAAATGTGTAAAATACAGGACGGCATCTACGTCAGTAGAATACATTTGCAACCGCAACCTGAAAGTATAAAGTAACTTTATGACCGACGATTGTCTGTGCAAATTAATATGACCGAATGGCAGGTGTTACATTATCGGAAGCCTGTTTCTAGAGACCATCAACCCACATCGTAATCCTGTTTTATAAATAAACAACTGCAATAAATACAAGTAATTTCATTCAATAGAAATTTTATTATGGAGAGGAAAACAAACAAACAAAAACAAACAAACAAAAAAAAAACTGAACTTAAATAAAAAGAAAATATGTACAAAACATTTTGCATGAAATATTAGCCACAAAAAACAACCGTATCAATCCCAGTCAGACTTGAATGAAGTTATTAAAGAAATAATTAAACTTATTCTTCAGTGCAATTCAGAACCAAAAATTCTCCACAGATCTCTCATTATATTAAATCCTATTCACCAAATTCTTCTCCTTCCACAATCAACTTGTGTTTTCAGTGATCAAACCACCAGCTGTAAGGTTCTTTTCCCCCCACCTTCCTATTAATTCCATATGGTATCCTTTATCTTACAGGACCTGTTACCGGGGAGGCATGAAAACAATGTTAAGGAGAGGAGGCTCTTTTGCCATTAAAACCCTTGTGATTAGTCGACCACGGCCACTGCTGTCAGTCAGCAAGCGAACACACAGACAGACACGTGCGTTGAAACCCCAAGTCAAATACTGGAATCTTTTCTTCTTTCAGTTTCTGGTCTGTTGTGATAGGAGCGTCAGGATTCTTTTGCTCAGCAGCGTGTTGTGCTGCTTCAGATACTCGATCAGGTCAGCTTGTTTCTCCACCACATCTTCCAGATTGGTGCCATCTCTATTTTACAGAGCACACAGCTTATAGATAGTCTTGAATAAGAATATTCAGCATACATTTCTGTATTCCCACACACTAAACTTCAATGTAAAAAAAAGAAAGAAAGCATGACTGCAGGGCATCACTGACTCAGGTGTGTGTAAAATGGAAATGCAGTGTTTCTGTAAGGAAACAGTGTTTTATATGATCTGTTTACAAACCCTTCAGCATGACCAGAGGGTGCACTTGGGTGTGTGTTTGTTGGTGTGTGTTGGGCTCCACCTATGATGCTAATGAGAGATATTTGCAGGGGGGTGGGGGGTAGATGAGAGATAAAATTCTATCCCTCATTCGAAAGCACATTTGGTTACAGCTACACAAATGCTTTCCAAGAAGTCCAGCGTAAATGAAGCTTAAATATTGTGTGCCGACGGCGTCTCAGATGAGCGTCACACAAATAAGTACAATTCGGAAGATGACTTACATTTTACTACATTTAAAAACGCTATTGTAGACCGATATGTACTAATCTGGATGACAACAGTTCTACAGATTTTGTATTTAAACTGAATAAAATGTGTCATTTAAAAAGGACGTTAATCAGGTGTGCAAATTAATATAACCAAAGGGCAGGTATTAAATTAACAGAAGCCTGTTTCTGCCTTTTGAAGACAACCACGTTTAAATATTGTTCTGGGCCTACTTTGCAATTATAATTATAAATTTACACAATTCCTACTCTGAACTATTTGCATACTTCAACCTTAATTTTCACGAGCTCGTTGCACTGATCTAATGGATCACCATATCATGTGTGTGTTACAATGTGTGCGATCATTACCTGAAGCCCATCTCCGTGTGCGTGTCGCTGGCAGTGGCGGAGTAGGTGCAAGATCTCTCGTCTTCGGTGACATCTGGTCTCAAGCTTTGCCTGTTAAACCTTAACACGCGCACTGCAACACACAAACATAAAAATGATTATGAGATCATCATCATCATCATCATCATCATCAAGTATTCTTACTTTTCCCCATTCTCTCTTTTTGTTCTCTTTAGCTGACTTGAGAAGCTACAAAAGACTATGAAGTATTTAATAGTACAAATTACAGTTGCAAGTGTAACGCATTTAACTGTAGTAAGTACAAACACCCATTGTGTTCGTGTGCACAGGACAAAGTTTGTATGGTTAAATCTTGGCATGAAGCACCAGGACACGTGTGGCTTTGTAGCAAAGAGAAGAAAGAGGAAAAAAAAAAAAAAAAAAAAAAAAAAAAAAATACAGAGATACCTTAAACCTCATCTGATGAGCATTAATTATGAGAGATTGTGTCCCTCTCTCGCTCTCTCTCTCACACACACAGTAAACTTCTTCACCTGGAGGAAATGGCCTGCAATGGCCCATCCACTATAGTGAACAGACATCACCTTCAACAGACTTGATGTACTCTCTCTCTCTTTCTCTCGCACACACACACGAACTTAATTTGTCGCAGCAGCATTCCGTCTCAGCAGTGAGCAGAACCGTGTCAGTTTAATGTGGAGAGGTTTATTAAGGGTAATTAGACACTTCTGTCACCACACATCCACAAGAGCTGAGGAATGCTCTTTAAGGAAAACAAGACCGGCAGATGGAGCACTCTGTGGATGTGTCACATTCCTCATCTCTCTGTTAAAGAGTAGTGCTTCCCTCGGTCAGAGATATAAACACGGTCATAATAACCCCAATCATGCACATATGTGCGTGCGCGCGCGCGCACACACACACACACACACACACACACACACACACACACCTTTCTATAAACAGGTGAGTTTCCTGTTCACTTCAATATTTATTAGATAGCTTAGGTAGCACATGGATTATATAAAATTTCTTCGTAAAAAGTGAAAATAACTTGAAATGCTGTTTACTGTATTGATTTAATGTTGGATTCGGCTGTCTCATCCTAAGACCTTAAAGATGGAATATGAGTTATACCTACAATAATATTCCTACTGACTAGGATTGGGCGATATGACAAATCATATGAAATCATATGATTCTCGAAGGCATTTCTTTTTGCATTGAATTGAATTTCTACGAGACAGGGAGGTATATAGGTTTGCTCACAAAACTGCCATCAATACAGTATTGTTACATTAAAAAAAAAACAACAACAAAAAAAAAACAGACTGTTATAAACAACAAAGAAATCATTTGTCAAACTTTGTAAGTTTTTTTTGTTCATTCTTTTTTTTTTTTTTTTTTTTTTTTTTTTTTAAATTGTAAAAATGCCTGATGAGGTTGGAGAATACGTGGCAAGGGATCTGAGACCGTTCCTCCATACAGAATCTCTCCAGATCCTTCA
>JANDJT010000168.1:3082849-3111128 GCA_024331685.1 Stegophilus panzeri
TATTTTCTTATAGCCACTTCCCATTTTGTGAAGCTCAACAACCTTTTGCCGCACATCACAGATATATTCCTTGGTCTAACCCATTGACTAAGGGAATTTGGCCTATGTGTTACCTCATATTTATACCCCTGTGAAACAGGAAGTTATGATTGAACAATTTCCTGTTCCTAGACACCCAGGTGTACTAAAAAAACTAAAATATCAATGAGAATATACTTCAAATATATTTCTCATATGAATTCATAGGGGTTGCACACAGGTTTTTTTTGTTGTTTTTTTGTTTTTTTATAAACTTGTGTTGCACTTGCAATTGTTTGATATCAATGAGAGCAGAGTATTTTTGTGAATTTTTTAAACAAAAATATCAAAAGGTTAAACAATAAAGACAATTATTCACAGCCTTCTTTGCTCATATTTACCAAGGGCGCCAATATTAGTGGAGGGCCCTGTATTACAATATCGATATTATATATGGCCCAGCCCTACTACTGACAGCATTAAAACTGCTTTCAAGTAAATAAGTTCGCTCCTATTTTTCCTCTTCTTCTACTTATTAAAAACATTAAAAATATATTACCATACCAACGATATATCAGAAAAGTGTATCGCGTAATCATTTATCATAATAGCGATACATCGCCCAGCCCTACTATTTTCCTTGCTGAATTAGAACATACTACAGATTTCATTTAGAGTTTCCATTTTTTCCTCTCCCACCTGGCCGTCTCACGCCGTTTCCGCTGGACTTGAACATAAAACGAGCTTGTGCCGTCCCTGTACCTGTTCGATCTGAAACACAACAGGACTGCATCTTCCCTGTGCGTTAGGGTCAGACAATACAAATCCATCTCCCCTCCCTCGCTCCCTTTGAAGGGCCCTAAAGTGGCTTTGAAGTGCAGAGGTGGCATACGGCCCATGCAGAACGCTGCATTCATGTTCAAATGAAGAGGCAGAGAGAAAGAGAAACAGAGAGAAATGCAACATCAAAGCACCTGGAGCACGACTTTTGGCCTAACTGCACCTTCCTTTAGGAAGAGGCAGAGAGAGATGGATAGAGGGATATAAACGGATGCGGAGAGATGGGTACAGTACATGGATAGGGACTGCTCATTAGCACAATAAACCAGAGCTGTCCCGAAATCATTTAGGTGATCGATCAGATTGCGCTCCTGTTGCAACCGAACACACTTTAATTTCACTCGTACTGTGTAGCAAGGAAAAACACAAACAGTTTAATCTGCAAACACACACACACACACACACACACACTTGGATAATCTGTCAGCAGGTTTCATTTAAACTGCACCAAACTTAACAGGGTGTGCCTCAACGCATGGTTGATCTCCAGTTCACTAATCATCCAAGGAATCCAAGCGCTGATATGAGAGAGTGTGTGTGTGTGTGTGTGTGTGAGTGAGAGAGTGTCAATAGTAAGACAATGCTATGGTTTATTAGGGTGGGGTAGCCTCAGGATGCCTTGGGGCAAAAAAATAAATAAAAAAAAAAAAATTGATGTCACCAACTCAGATCCCACTCCTTTTATTCTTACCTTTGTTTCTCTTACATGCTTTACATACCTCACAAGATGAAGCACAAAAACAAAAAAAAACAAAAACACAGAAGATGGGAATAAAAGGAAAAGGAGAGTAGGAAGAAAGTCTGAGAGAGAGAGAGAGAGAGAGAGACCCCGAGACCTCGGTGATTGTAATACAGCCTGGTGTGTGATCCTGAAGGGGATAAAAACAGTAGCCAAAGTATTGTAATGCGAGGCGTTTGCGGCAGGGGGGAGGTGTGTGTGTGTGTGTGAGAGAGTTTTATAATGTATATGCAAAGAAGACCTTTAATGCTATTCTTAGACTTACCCCAAGGTTTAGGGTCAATTGAATTTCAGGGGTTTTTTTCCCCCTCAAGTATATACTCTGCAAAGCTGAAAGTACCTGCATACACCAGAAGACATATAACAGATGCAAGTAGTTCCACGCAGATGATGCCGAGCAGCAGATACACGGAAAGATTCTTCACTTTGTTATCCAACATAGAGGAGAGCGCGATTACTGTCAGCACTGCAGCGTTGCCTGGAGAGCAAGAAAAGTGCATATTTAGACTTCCACCTAGTGGTCCATAGGAAGGGAAAAAAAATCTATAGCTACTGCAACAAACACATATGAATTCGATACGAGATACTGACCACACTATCAATCACTTTGCTATGAATATCAAAAACATTCGGAAATGAAATTTGTTAGAACATGTAGATACTGAAAAAAAAAAAAAAAAAAAAAAAAACAAAAAAAAAAAAAAAAAAAACACGTTTTTTCTTGTTTGGATAAACAACAATGGAAATGTCGTTTTTGGCGCCATCTGTTGCATGTGAGGCAAACTGCATCTGCAATGAAAACAGGTTTCAGATTCAGCCCTCCTATTTGCTGAAATTATGTCTGCCTTAGAAGTTGTCTTCCTTTCCAGGTGTTGAAGTTCATTGGCCAGAAATATAAAAACCAGAATCGTAAAGAGGTTTTCATTAAGCTTTCTTTCAAAATGTTACACCTGATTATATGACTTAGGGGGAAAATATACACATTGCAAATGAGAATGCTATTAGATTAATCTTCAGTAGTCGTTTTATCCTTGAAATAGATCTGGATTCCAACCTGAGAACATTGCGATGCATTATGAGGTGCCAGTTCATCCCAGAGCAACGCTCATTCACACCTATGGGCAATTTAGAGAGTCACAAATTCACCCATTTCTGGAAGGAAACCCACATGGACACTGGTGAGAGCATGCAAAACTCCAGATAGACAGTAACCTGAGCTCAGGATTGAACCAGAGACCCTGGAGCGGTGAGAGGATTGTGTTACGGGGGAGACTGTATTCTCAAGCAGAGAAGGGAAGGTGCTGAGCATGTGTGTATATATACCTGCTGAGTGTACGAGTAATGGCAGGTGCTTGAGCTTCGCGGTTTTTCTGTAAAACTGCAGGTATCCTCTCTGCCTCACTGCGCTGTGGTGATACTGCACACATCTCTCAAAGAGAAAGACCAGTATCCATAGGCCCACCTTCAAGAGCAACACCAGGGTCCTCGACTCCACCCCGCTTAATGCGGCTGTGCACTCCGCAGAGTGAGCGTCGGTTAACCAACACACCGCAGCCAGGGCCGTGCACACGCTAACGTACGCCACCTAGGAGCCAGGTGAAATAGGAAACAACAACAATAACACATGCAAATATCTTTTACAATGGTTCATATTGCTTTTCACTCAACTGCAAGTCTTCTTTAAATCACAGTTTGAGTATTTGGTTTGTTCGCAGCACTACCGAGTACCAGTGCTTACACAGGCCATCGTTTCTCCTGGACATTTCGCTTCATGAAGTGACCATGCAAGAACTTTACTTTTGAAAAGTGCAACACATTTTCACTTCAGGAAAGCCTATTTGACCATGTAAAAGGTTTTCCAGGCCACCATACATGTGTTAGAGTGGGACAAATCACCAGTCACCTGCTAAGTGTGCATTCTCATACTGATTTTCATACTCACATGTAACACAGTCAGTAAAACGGCTCCCCACGTAGTGGGTAGTTTCTGAAACTCTTTCTTGATGGTCGACTCCAAAGCGTTCCTGGATATGAGCGGCCCATCAATCAAAGGGTCGTCCTCGATGCTTTGGGTGAAATCTGTGTTTCTCTTATTCTGTGCACAGACAGAAAATAGTGTATTCACATGACAGGCTGAATAAGAGGTCAGTTACAAGGCTGTGCTCGCTCTCAGACATACATACATACATACATACATACATACATACATATAAACTCTTTGAAGTCCAAAAGAGCCATATAAAATGTGTATTACTGCACCATGATAGTGACATGATTGATTGTTATTTTCATGTAGAGCATTTAAGTGGTCAAAAACGACCTCGAGAACTGTCCTATTGTCTGAGCTTACTTGGACTAGGTGATGGGCGATTCGCGAACGAGTCTAATGTGAGTCGATTCGCCGTTCGAATCGATTCGTAAAATAAATTGCACGTATTAAGGGGTAGAATTGTTGTCATATAATCAAAGTAACTATATAAATCCTCACAGCAGGGCTAGGTTAAAAATAGGCAGGATAGACAAAATAATTGCAAAGTTTCTTCCACTCTTTTTTTGTTTTGAATTATCGTGGGAAAGAATAAAATCTTACAGCTAAATTATAATTAAATATGAGAAAACCGCGTCTACATATTAAATAGTTAAAAACAGCTCATTACAGCACAGCTTTGCCTCTGCAAACATGTGAAAAAAATTAATAAGTAAATATAAAATAAACACAAATATCTATTTTACAGCCAGATAATGGTCGACAACAACAAACTCAACTATCACGTGCAAACATGTCCTAGCGGTGTAACGAAGAAGTATTTAGCCTTAAATAAAAACGATAAAAATCAAACATTTCTACGCACCGTATTTACCAGGAGTCGCTTTGAGTCCATACTTTTTTTCACCAGACACTTACGAAGTCAAAAACACAAGATAAAGCAAAAAAAAAAAAAATCCTTGTTACATGACCAATATTTATGGCAATTGACTTTATATATTTCAAATTTTATTTCCGGATTACGACACTTCAAAATCAAAGTCTTCGGTTGAATCCCAATAAAACATTCCTGTTGCTCATACGTAACATATAGTGCTCTAGGTCTGCTCGTGGTTATTATTAAACATGTTGTTTATGAATGGTACTTGCGTAGGGAAGGTAGAATCATTTGAAAACTGACCGCTTTGGAATGCTATTCTGGCGTTCACAGCACAGCGTCGCTGTTGAGGCGCGGAGACATTTCTGAAATAGCAGCAGCAATGGCGGCCACCTGTACGTGGAAACCATGTGAAGATACCGGGGAAGAAAAAGCTGTTATTGGTAAAGTTAACCCCGCAAATCATGCAAATTGTCTGACCGGTTAGAGGCTTTGTGTTTGGGTTAAATGTACAATAAAATGTTTAGGGGATCATTCGTTTCTGATACCCACGTGGGTTGGCTTCGTCTGGAACTACACACTACTCATTATAGTACAGTGTTTGTTATGAAGCTGATTAGATATACTGTTTGTATTAATTAGATTTTTAATTATAATGAATTTGTTCGTTTTGGAGAAAAAGTAACAAACTTCACATCATCGGAAACGCATTAAATAATTCTATATTGAAGTATTTATTTTGTTTTTAGTGATTGTGGTGTTACTTTGGTGTGCCATATTTGTGTTCTTCCTGTGAGAAGGTTGTGTGCCGTTCTGACGTCACAGGGCAATGACATTACTAGCATTTACAATGGCGTTTAATAAGCGAGAAACAAGCTAATTGTTTACATCGAATGCTGTTGGCAGCCATGTTGGTGTGACGTCACTCGGTAAACCGGAAAGGAACTCGTTGTTTAGAGTTTACTTTAATTATTATTATTATTTTTTTAAAAATTTTTCTGGTTTTAGGCTAGGAATCTCAAGAAACCAGAATACTCCAAGGTGAAAATAGAGCACTGTGTTGCTGAATGAAGTTTAAACTGCAAATGTTTCCGCAAAAATGTCATTACAAAAGAACTGAAAAAGACACCCTATATACGTATATAAAATCTCTGTTTCTCATCTGTTCTTTGTCTTTGCAGTAAAATTTTCCAACGGACAGGTAAAAAACATCGATCAGCTGAACTTCAAGCTTTTCAAACACCGTGATGGGACCAACCCGAGAAAGAAAAACCAGCGCATGGTGGTAATGATACCTCTGATAAATATTAAACCTATATACGTTAGTGAAAATTGGAGTGAGTGAATGTATGTGAGGAAGCTTGTGTGTATTCCAGGTTGCAGAATCGGAGCGGATGTCGTATGTCGGGAGCAACTTCGGCCCAGGCTCGTTACAGTGCAACAACATGTGCAAGTACGTTTGGGTTTGTTCTATGAGGGGCAACTCGGGTCGGCTCGTCTTCTTGACCCCGATTCAACTGCGCTAATCATTTCATAAGACGACCTTCTTTGTAATAAGTGCTAGCAAATGGCCGGGTTCGTTATACACCAAAAAGCTTGTTGGTTTAGCGCTGTTACAGCAGGCTACAGATTGAAATATTACCCATGTGCTGTTCAGATTATGGACATACTGTAAAACTTGATATCGACACTGACATTACATCATATACGACACAACAAATGGATAAATGCAGGATCGAGCTCTGAAACTAGATGTTGAAATAACGAAACGTCCAACATGGTTGGACGCGCCTCTTCGGGAATGTTTTACTCTCGGATAAACGATGAGGAACCGGGGATCTCCTCAGGTGAATCTTAAAGTTCCTTGAATTTTTAACTTTCCGTTCGTACTTCTTGTTTTGTTTTTGTTTTTTGGGGTGGGGGGGGTTGTGTACTGTTGGTACTGTCGGTATTCTCTCAGTGTGTTTTGGTTTTGGATTTTTGGCATGAAGTTACTCTGATTCTTCAGTTATTTCCTGGGTGTCTTGGACAAAGAGACCATGCAGATGAAGGTGCAACGTGCTCAGCTTTTCAACCTTCAGCCCATCATACCAGGTACGTGCACGTGAACACCACAGACTTTCCATCAAATCTGGCCTAAAAACTCACTTCAACACACGTTATACACATATCCATAGAGTCAAATGTTTCTGTTTTAGTGCCTTTTTAATTGATGTGTAGGTGAATTATGCAGAAAAGACGAAGTGTAAAGGGCATATAAGATCCCGCATAAGCATATGCTAGATATTTATTGTCAAATGTATTTTGGTGGGGGGAACAAAAGCAGAAGGAAATTTTGTATTTTGTTTGTTTGTCCTAGGAGAAACAGCAGCAAATGCCGAGGAAAATGAGAGCAAAACCTACAGAGAGAAGGTAAGGCAGTGTGCGCATACTTACAGCGATCATATCCAGGTTTCAGCTTCAACACACACATAGTCTCTGTGTAATGAAGCTGCAAATTGGATGTGTGAGAACCGAGTGACAAAACAACAATTGTTTTAACATAGTTTTTTTTTTTTTGTTTGTTTGGTTTTTTTTTTTTACGAGAATATCTAATTTTCCATTCAAAGAGAGATTTCGTGTTGCGTTTGTTAAAACTAACCAACTAATTGTCTTCCTTCTCCGATTTTGACCTAAGGGGTGTGCAAACTTTTGCTCTCAAACATGTATATACATAGCTGGAATTCCCAAAACAAAAAAACACGACTTGACGTGTGTTTACAGTTGGACTCTCTCATCGAGGCGTTCGGCACGACGAAGCAGAAGCGCGCTCTGAGTTCTAGACGGCTGAACGAGGTCGGCAGCGACACTCTGCAGAAAGCCGTGGCCCACGCTGCCAGCAACGTCATAGACCAGAAAGGACTGGAAGGTAAAAACCTGCGCGCGTGTTAGTGGTGTCGCAACTCCTTGGTGAACGTTTTGTCTGCGACGTCGGCTCCGTGACATCGAATCGCAGGTTTATATTCGTGCGCTCGTCCTAATACGTTTATCGTGTTTGTAGTAGCTCGCGCACGGACGCTTCACATCATCGAAGCGTAATAATAAATGTGACCGATATCTCTACTGAGATGTTTATTTAGCAGTTTTGGAAGGTGTCTCCAGTGTCGGTGCTGTGTAACAGTAAAGGGTAAAGCACGCATTCAAGCTTCCTTCCATGGAAGAGTTTAAAAAGCTTTTGAAATGACACGAGAGATAACCGGAACTAACTTGTTTGGACGACACAACCGTAAATGGAGGGAAAAGTATGACTTTTTGTCCTTTCAGTCTTAAAAGCGCAATCGTTGCTATTGTCTAAGAGTAATAAAACCCTTCTAGCCATGCTGTTAATGGAAAATAATCAACTTCCTGGTGGTAACATTAACTCCTGTTGTTGATCATTTTACTATAACAGCTTATTTTACTGTAATCTAATTTAATCTCTCTCTCTCTCTCTCTCTCTCTCTCAGTATTACAGCAGGAAGTGGCAGATTCACAGGCTCTAACTGAATCCAATCTCTTCCTCCCGCCCTGTAACAAGAACGCAGATAAACGTGAGGACGTTTACCCCTTCGATGACCGTATCCTTTTTTTCAAGCTAAAGAAAGAACGAAGACACGTACACTGTACAAAACTGCAGCTCCAGTGAGCGCCAGTCTACCGTGGTATGCTCCCTTAACCTTGTTTTGGCAATTTCATGCACGTCGACGTTAAACACACAGACGCGCTCTTAAAACTTTCTGCTGTCGTCGTCGTCGTGATTGTTGTCATGAGCTGCGTCTCCAATCGGGAACCCTGATTTTACATTCAGGAAAGAAAAAACTAGAACCCGTAGTTTGGGAACCTCTGTGCTATTCCAATTGATATTACTGAAAATGACCCTTGTTCAAAGTACGTTCCTGAACTTCACCTTAGTGCTCTCTCCAACCGAGTTTAACTCCCTCAAGCAGCTTGGTGAGAAAATGGCGGGACTTACTTCTAAAGACCAGCTGACCAAAGATGGCTTCTTGTAAGACAACACTCATGAACATTTTGGTTCAAGTGGCAGTCATGTTAACATGTTTGGTAGTGATTATGCATCTAATAATAATAATAATAATAATAATAATAATCACAATAGCTTTTATTTGTATAGTCTCTTTCTGACTCAGAAAGGTGAAATATTTGCAATAACATACAGATCATACAATTGTAGTCTTTCAGCTTTTGTCGCTAACCTTTTCTGTCGGTTTTGCAGTCCCGAGACCGTGAAGGAGATTTTGAAATGCCTTCACAAAGAGGGTGAAGACCGAGACAGACAAGCACGCTGTGCCTGGTACCTGTGCTTCCTCATCAGACTTGCACAAATGAAAAAACTGGACCGCAAACGTGAGCACTAGCAGTAAATCTCATCCACACCCAAGATTTTTCAGTCTAAAAGAAACGATTCACTATTGCACCATCTAGGTCTCGTTTATCCAGGATACAAGACGGGTTTGTCTTGTATATACTGAGCATTAGAGCAGGAAACCTTGATCTGCTGAACGTAAACGCACGCGTGTTGAAAGCTGAGCGACGCTGTTATGCAAAGCGGTTTTGTTTAATATGTTTCTGTTCTCGTTTTCTGGAAGTTGGTGAGAACGAATGTCCACAAGTCCTCTTCAGGAAAGTGCAGAAGACCTTCACAGTGGAGAGTTTTGATAAAGGAAGGTTTGTGCGACTTCAGCGTTTTTTTTTTTTTTAATCAAGCAGCAAACAACCTTTTTTTGTTTGTTTGTTTGTTTGTTTTTGTTTTTTTTGTTTTTTAATTCAAGATTTTTTGGTAGGTTTGTAGGTTATATGTGAGGGTTTTAAAATGCTAACAATAATAGGAACTGGAAAACCAGTCAGGGTATTAGTTCGACGATCTGGTAGAAATTTCTACGAATCCATAAAGCTTTTAGGATTGACCTTTTGTGAAAGAAACGGTACGCGATGTACGTCATTAACCTGTGCTAGGGGGAAAAAAATACTGTGCTGGTTTGTATTCTGAAATGTTATAACTGCTGTATTTCAGCGTAAGTCTGTGGTTAAGCGTGACGTCAACTCGCTTTTATTCAATTTCTTAAATCACTGGGCATGAGGTGATTTTATTGTATTAATCGCTTTTGCAGTTTGGTACCACGGAGTTTAACATTTTATAAAATGCTTTAAACTACGGTACGTAATTATTTGACGATTCATAAATATACTAAACAATTCCTTATAAATCCTTGTTAGTCTAAACCTTAGCAATCCAAAGGGATTTATTTTTTTTTTTAAATATAGATTGTCCCTCTGAGAGAACCTTTTAAGGGTTCTATGTAGGATCCTACAAAAGGCATTCCCTATGAGAGAGCGTTCTAAATAGAACCCTTTTAGGAAACGAAGAACCCTTAACTATCCAAAGAACCCTTCAGGAACTCAGTGTACTGGTATGATGGATACTAAAGCAACATTATTATTATTATTATTATTATTATTATTATTATTATTATTATTATTATTGCAAACTGTAAAATATTAGGTACATGTAAATAATGGTAGTGATATTAAGTCGAGCAGTAGAATAAACTTAATTTTTTAATAGTGTGAAGCAGAAACATTGATCTTCAGATTGTGTAACTAATATGTGCATAGACACAGACACAACTACTATAAACTATTAGTGTAGTTTATAAAAATTCTTCCAAAATATTGTAACTTATAGAATATTATATGCACAGTTCTAAGGGATTATGAACGATGAATGCTTATTCATCTGTTCATACGTATATAATGCATAGAAAAATTTCTTTCAAATGCACTTGCTGTACAAATGATTTCTGGAGATTATTCATATGACACTCCAATTTTTTTTGTTCTCCCCATTTTTCTGGCTTTCTCCCTCCCAGACTGAAGAATATGGTGACCACTTCTTCAGTCATTAAGATCGCATCCCACTGTCTTGCTTTGCTGCTTCATATCGGAGACCTGAAAGTAGACCTCACACTCTTACACAGAGACCTGTCCATCACCGAAACCAAGTCAGTCTCACACACCGCTAACCAAATATTTCTCTTTTTCTATCTGCTTGTTATTGTGATGTACAATAGTCATAGATGGAACAGGAATGTCATTTATTTACACCACAGCACTGTTGAATTCTCAGTTCTGACTGATTTTAATTTTTTATATTGGAGTTCCTGCAGCTGTGAGGGAAATCGCAGGTTTATATTAATGCTCTCATTCTTATGTTATCATTTCTCTAGTAACAACTTACGCAGGGATTTGTATAGTGTATCATATACGCGCCACATAAACATGAGTTATTGCTGATATGTTGATGCTTTCAGTAAGGAAATGTTTATTTAGAATTTTTGGAAGGAGTTCCAGTGTCACCACTTTGTAACAATCAGAGGTATTCTGTTTTCCAACGTGACAAAGGTTTCTTGTTAACGTGACAAGGTTCGAGAGAAATAAAAGGGAGGTTAGTAAGGGAACGACTGTGTATAGCTGTTATAACATATGCGATAACATGAAATAATTTGTTACGAGGACATTTCCCAACATTAAATGTAACTGTATGTTGGGGACCGTCTGGTAAAAAATTCTGAAATTTGGTACACTGATTGGGGAGGGTCTAAGGAACATTCTGACCAAATTTGGGTCAAGTGCTGCCAACGCTCTAGCGCCACCATCGGATTAGATGTTTCGCCGTCTTGGATTTTGTCACAAAGTGGTTTTTTGTTTTGTTTTGTTTTGTTTTTTTTGCTACTCGTCCTACAAATTTTGTCCAATCATCACCAAATTTGGCACACATCATCTTCAGAGTAAGTCTCAAAAAAGTTATCAAAAGAATTTTGAATACTCCTAACGGTTTGTGTGTAATGGGCCAACGAATCTGACAGCCCTAATTAAAGTGCCTCTGATGCTGTTACACCTATAGTTTCTGAAGCACAGGTCTGTCCAGTATGTTTTGTTTAGTTTTTTTCCTAAACAAGGCGTCTGTAATAAGTCTAAGCAGATGATTATTTGTTTTTAGGATGCTGGAGGTGGCAAAGGCCATGGGGCTCACGCTTTCCCGACAGTCCTTCCACAGCTTGGAGGAGGCAGGGCTACAGGATGATCACAAGATGGCCTCACTGGTGCTCCCACTCGTACGCTACGAACGACGCATGGAGAGCCGAAAACGCAAGAAAATGAAATGAGTGGAATCAATGCATTTTACATTTTGTATATGTCAGTTGATGGTTAGTCAAGTGCAGCCCAAATTCAGTTCTTACTGTTAGAGAAAAAGAATGAAATAAACTTCCCATAAGGATGCCAGTGTGGCAGTCTTCCAGTTAACAGAAAATCAAGTTTAAACATTCTTACTTTGAAAGTGTATGTCTATCGATTAGCATGCTGCATATGATATGCCAAATATAATCACACATTTCCCTCAAAAGACGTGCTCCGATGACTCCATACACACTTCCATTAAATGTCTGGAAGATTCCAGGTGGGGAGAAACATGAGTGAGTGAGTTCTGTCTTTTTGGTAATGAGCGTGAACCTGTCCATGGTGTGAATAAAAATCAAGTGTCATTTTCTTGTAATTACTCATATTTCTTGTGCATACCACACAAAAGATGGAAAGGCAGTCGATCCAACCTCGGCTCATTAGAACAAGACCCAGATGTCAGGATGGAGCTCATTTCCTTACAAGTCTGTAGAACATCAATTTATAGGAAAATAATGACATGACCATATTGAATAATTCATACCATTCTACTTGAACTTGCAGATATGTGACGTGTATTAGGTACAGACTTGGGGAGTAATGGAATACGTGTAACGGCGTTACGTAATCAGGATAGAAAAAACTGGTAGCTGTAATCCGTTACAGTTACGTCAAAAAACAAAGTAATCGGATTACAGGTACGTTTTGTAAACAAATGCGAATACTATCAGGATTACAATTTTTTCATTTAAAAGTAAAGAAATGAAGCTTTTGACACAACACAATATAGAGAGCTGCTTGATTATAGTGCTGGTTCTTTCTTGCCAGTCGTGGCTCACATGAGTAGCCTGGGGCATATGCAAATTTAATTGGTTAATTTGGTCAAAGTTAATTTGGTAGAAATGAACACAAATTGTTCTCTGAAATGCTTTTGTTACGGTGACCATATGTCCTCTTTTTCGGACCTTAAAAAGCTGTCTAAATTTGAGAAAATGTCCGAGATTCTGCTTTAGTTTCATTATCATGTGCTTATGGTCTAATACTGCATCATGTGTGTGTGCGTATTTGCATCGCCTTAACCCCTCTCTGTAATTCCCACCTTCTCACACACACCAATTGGTCGATTATAAAAGGCTTGCAGCAACTATTGGCCAGATTCTTTCCTCTCAATCATTAGCCTTCTCTCAGTGAAAGCTCTAAGGTGACGTTTTCAATACCAGCAAATGGCAGCTGTCCTGACTCGAAACAATGCCCGTGGCCATATAAGGTCATTTTTATTTCATGATATTACATGATGGCAGAAGGTACACTCATGGCATCTGATATTTTGTTTTATTCCACTGATGTTCAAAAGAACGTAGTAGTAGAACATTCATAGTAACACTGTTTTGAGCGCTATTAAGACATCGCCTGGTCTTGTTCCATTTTGCACTGCTGCTGCATGATTGGCTGATTGGATAACTGCATTAATGTACTGTTGTTACAACTAACTTTTATTTGCAGCAGCCTTGGACAAAAGCCCGTGTGACTCAACTTAATCGAAACTATCGTTTCCTCCTCTCTGTATTATTTACTTATTTATTATTTATTTTTAATCAGATCTTCCTCACATCTTGCATAGACTATTGTGGAATGCGACCAATAATAATAATAAAACAAATTTTTATAGTTGAAGTTGGCAGCTTGAATGTTAAGTCTTAATTAATGCTGCACGTTGCTTCTTTAGTAAATACATTCATAATGTTTGTGCCGCCAGAATGACCAGAAATCAGGAATATCTATCGTTTTGATCAAACCTTTGCACGTTATCTAAATGTCATATAGAAGTAAAACAAGGCATGTTTGAAATGATTAACATATTTATCATTCAGACTGTACACAACATGTATAAAAAATAAAGGCATACAGTAAAAATAGGCACATTTTAGACATCACATATTGAAGATAAAGGGCAAAAAAAACAAAAAACAAATTAATCGAGAACTTTTTTATAATTGCAAATTAATATAGCAGGGAAAATCATGACATGTTCAAAAGGTTTGATTCAGTTACATTTCAAACCTACTAAATAATTTTTTAAAAAATTATTTTTATTATGTAGATCGTCACTACTAAGGGTTTCTTGCATTTATACATTTGGCAGAAGATTTTATTCAGAAGGATTTACAATTGAGACAGTATACAATCTGTCTACAACAAGTAGACAGCTTAGACACCTTAACCACTGAGCCATAACTGCCCTACCACTTATTTACTGCGTGGTTGCCAGGTTGCAGGGGGAGAGGGGACGTGCACAGCAGCGTTAAACCTCAAAGGGCCGTGCTGAGGCTGAATAACATCACCTCATGCGGTGGTGTAGCCTGTTATGCCAATGTTCCATCAGTCGCTCAGGTGGGAGAGCTGCCGCAGGAACGAACAGGACTCGAATTCCCACAGTGCATCTCACCTGTTTACAAACTACTCTGAGCCCAATCTGTCACTCGGGACGGACAAGGGAAGAAACGACGTGCTGTGCATCAGTCCGTAACTTTCGCTCGCTCTGACTGGGAACCTAATCTAGTCGTTGGGTCTAAGGTTAGTACCATGAACGTATGACTAACTAACAACTACACCGATCAGCTATAACATTAAAATCACTGACAGTTTAAGTGATTAGCATTTATTATCTCATTACAATGGCATCGGTCAAGGGGGCAGCAAGTGAACAGTCAGAGCGACTTTGACAGGGGCCAAAGTGTGATGGTTAGACGACTATATCTCCAAAATGGCAGGTCTTGTGAGGTGTTCCCGGGATGCAGTGGTTAGTACTTAGCAAAAGTGGTCCAAGAAAGGACAACCAGTGAACCGACGACAGGATGGACTATGGGAAGAAAGTGAGCCGGCGGAAGCAACGTGATGCTCTAGGCAATGCTCTGCTGGGAAACCTTGGGTCCTGGCATTCATGTGGATGTTACTTTGACACGTACCACCTACCTAAACATTGTTGTAGACCAAGTACACCGCTTCATGGTAACGGTATTCCCTAATGCCAGTGGTCTCTTTCAGCAGGATAATGTGCCCTGGCACACTCCAAAAATTGTTCAGGAATGGTTTGAGGAAAATGATAAAGAGTTCAAGGTGTTGACTTGGCCTCCAAATTCCCAGATCTCAATCCGATCAAGCATCTGTGGGATGTACTGGACAAACAAATCTGATCCATGGAGACCCGACCTCGCAACTTACAGGACTTAAAGGATCTGCTGCAAACGTCTTGGTACCAGATACCACAGCACACCTTCAGAGGTCTTGTGGAGTCCATGCCTTGATGGGTCAGAGCTGTTTTGGAGGCACAAGGGGAACCTACACAATATTAGGCAGGTGGTTTTAATGTTATGGCGTTATTGGTGTATATGCATGTATCCATAGTGACACAAAAATCACGAAACTATCCTACATCAGGATTCTCATTTTTTTAAATAAAATTTTGTGAATTTGGCATGTTTTTAGTTTTGGGTTGATAGTGAATTGGTTCCTTATCCTGTCTACATGAAAAATGGTGAAAAAATATTCAGCATCAATGTTTCAGTGATCAAGAAGTGCAAGGGAATTCATCATGAACGGTGTAAACAAGGTCCTCCGCAAAACGTCTGAAACCAGTGGACACGGGTATCACATCCTTCCTTTGGTAGACTTCAGTCCCCTTTCAACCCCGTCGGTGTATCCTCTTTCTTCGTCCCATGTGTCGGAGGAGTAGATGTGCTGTGTCTGGTATGTAACATGTGAGACTAACTGATCAGAACACAATAGTGAGAGAACAGAATCTTTCAAATATAGCTGGTAGCCTGGGACAACCCTTTACGGCCAAATATGTCTAATATCCCTTTTACTACCGAACCTAGCAATCCAACTACTTGATCAAAGCATGACATTCCATGTGTACGGCACATATGCTTAGCTAGCAGGGTTTTTACATCCAGTGGGTTTTCCCAGACCACCACACATATATCCCTAACGTTTTCACCCATCTCCTAGTTGTCGGTTACTAAGATAAAAGTTCCTTGAGTTTATTTAGGACAGTATCCCTAAGTGCTTTAATCCAACACCTAATATCGTTAGGTGCAAAAAAGTGACTTCAGTCCCTCATAGAATGCAACAGAAGATGCTGCCGTTATTATGGCAGCCGCTCTCTACGGTGGCGGTGATTCTGCTCGTCATGCTAATGGCGAGGTGGGCAGGGCGTGACGAAGGAGCGGAGCTGGGCGGATTGTTGCCGAGAGGACGAGGCGGTGGGTTTTCCAGAGCCCAGCTTGTGTTTGGTCTGAGAATTAAGAGAATGGACAATTAAGTGGGGGGAAAAAAAAGTCCTTACTTTTTCCAACCAGACAGAGAACACCCTTCCATCTCATTTACCTGTGTGTGAGCAGAGCGTTGCTGAGCACGACACACTCTCGGTTGAGCGGGTCAGTGTATATGTGCGGTTTTTTGTTGTCAGGGTAGCCCTGGTACACCAGGTTTTCCTGGATCACACCTCGGACTCTTTCTCTTACAGAGATAGCACAACCACGCAAAGACTGCACACGATTCCTCAGAACCTGCAGACAGGGCACATGTAATGCACCGTTTAATATTTGTGGATGCAGTAAGTAAAAATGGTTGAATGATATAAAAAAAAACGTTTTGGTATATTATTGCAATATCTATCTAACAGCTATTATTCAAATTCTTTTATCATGGTATATATTAATCTCGATATATTGTATCGTCACACCATTTTTGTCAGTGAAATCCAGACCAGAGCTTACTTTCACATCCGCGCTTTCTATCAGCCGTACCGCGACTGCCCCGTTCCCAGCCACGTCGTTTTCCACGATCTGCCCATCACCACGGAAGCACACGCCATGGTAACTGTTGCCGTAAATGCCATTGCCTCGGAGCTCCACTCGGCATTCTCGGTCTACCGTGATTCCGGCCCTGCCGTTGCCATGGACGCAGTTGCTGACAAGTCGCGTTAGCTGTGCGCTCTGAACGATGGCCACGCCTGCTGCCCGGTTGTTGGCCACCATGTTACCCACCACGTTTAGCGCCTCACTGCTTTTCACGTACACGCCCACTGCTGTGGTAAACAGACACGACATGATAAGCCAATGGAAAGCTCATGTTCTAACTTAAAAACAGTCAAAACATAGGATTTAACTGAGAAGAAGAGAGTACGTTCAATGAATGTCTGTTGCTTGCTTTGCAAAGGCCAGAAATTAAATCCTGTTTGGAGTTTGCAAAAAGACATGTTGCAAACATGTGGAAAAAGTTTCACAGCACTGATGAAACCAAAACTAATGTTGTCGGCACGAACCACTACATTGGAAGAAACCTGACACTGCTCATACAGTGAAGCATGGTGGTGGAAGCATCGTGTTGAGAGTTACCCTTGGCAACTTAATTGTTTCTCTGACTAATTCCTTGAACATGAATGGGTAACAAAACATCTTTAGAGTTACACTACAAGTCATGCCTTGACCTACTACTACTACTACTACTACTACTACTACTCCATGTATAAATCAAGTTAAGAATGAGAGAGTCGACACTGCATTTGCAGTGTTTCTCACCTCCGTTTTGGCTTATGCAGTTATTCTCCACTAAAGCCACAGTGATCGGACGGCGGGTTGAGAATCGCTCGTCCTCACTGTCCATGTCGCTCTCCCATGCTAGCAGCTCGCCTTCTTCGTGAAAGTTCTCCTGGCCTCCTCTCTCCCTCTCTCCTCCTCCTCCTCCTCGCTCACTGCTTGCTGAAAATGCTGGGTCCTTCCGGCAAAACACAGCCAGCCCATACATGCGGTTATGGGTTATGTAGTTTCCAATCAGCTGCGGAAGGCTCGATAACATCACCCACACACCACAGCCCCTATTGCCTACCAGAACAAATGTATGAGAATTGAAAGGTTTAAGATCTCCATGCCATATTTGAACTAAGTGATGTTAGGATTATTTAAAGTACTCTTGAATGTACTACTTTACATAATTAAAATTCTGTGGAATGGGGAATAATGCATTATTTTTAATGGTACCGAATATGCCTAGGAACATACAGTGTCTATAGGTTTACCCTTGTAAAAAAAATGCTAGAACTGATTAGTATACAGCTGCTCGTAAATGTGTAAGTTCTCACCATAGATGTGGTTGCCCTCAATGAGGCCCCTTCCTCTCTCCCCCACCACCACTCCGTCAGAGTAGCCATGACAGATGAAGTTATTGCGCAGGACTGGATCACCTCCTCGACGGATGTCTGCACCACCCCACTGATTCTGCCTTATCACATTCTCTATTAGCAAAGAAATAGATCGGTTGAGCAGATGGAAAAATAATAATAATAATAAGTAGAAGAAGAAGAATAAAGATAGGGTTTACATCCACTTGAAAATTCCATAAAATTTATACTGATAGAGTTGATGTACAGACTTTTTCAATAAAAACATTGACCTCTACAATTACTTTGAGTTTGTTACTGTACCCAAGTCTGGATTTTAAAGTATCTGTATATCACTTGAGATTTCTTTTCACTAAATGCTTTGGACATTTTCCCAATACTACATCATTACCTTTCTCTCAGAAGGTATCTTTTTTTTTGTTGTTGTTGAAGCATCAGACAGCTTCAAGGAGTTGATCTAAACTCCTAACAGATCTAAACTTTAACAGCAAAAACAAGTACGGATACCCCTCACTGTAATCTGTCTATTACAACATACACTTTTTATTCAGTGTGGCAGATTGTATTGCTAGGTAGCGATTAGCATTCAGCCTATGCTGCGTCCGAGGCAAGATTGTAACATAATTCCCCACCTTCAACCAGTCAAATTCACAGAAAACACGCCCTCAAACTGAAATTTTAACTCACCAACTTGGCGTAACCTTCTCAACTACCGGTTCCTTCCACGTTTACAGACCGACGTCAAATCAACATGGCCGCACAAACCGTGAAAAGTCCCCCTTCTATACTTCTATATAATCGATGTATAGCAGTATTAGCTTTAGCTCAATTAATATACAGACAAGGTCCTTGGTTAAATCTATAACACTGACCATACTAATCACTGTTTGGAGAAGTTAATCATCAACATTAGAGTCATCACTGGCTAGTTAGCTGGCTAGCTTGGTCCTAAGCTACTCGCTATTGTATGCTGTTGTTGCTGTGCTGCAAATTTGGTCCAAAATGTCGCATGAATGTTAATATAACTTGCAAATGACCACTTACAAGGCACCACAAACGTAGCATTATTATCATGCTAGCTAACATTTGAGAGCTGTTGTTAGTCAGTATTAGCTAATGGTTTTCCACATTCCTTGGTCCCTTGGTGAAAGAGGCACTTAATTTTACCAGTAACAACAGACGTTTTTGGGGGTTTTTTTCCATTTGTAAATATTTCTGCCACTTTTACATTCGTACTTTAAGTAATTGTAAGATTTTATAGTTTCAATTTAGTTAGGATTTCAGTACTTCATATACAGGGCTAACTACCCAGGTAAGTGTTCAGCAGCCACAGCCATAGCCATAAAACCTTCCCCATTTTGATGAAAACTACAAAATTACATCTTTACTATCCCAAGAAATTACATTTAAACTTTCCCAAGAAATAGTATATTTGTATAGTATACACAATACTGATATGGTAACATACAGTGGTGCAATTTTGGCTACGTCTCTAATTGGTTGGTGGTCTTGTAATTGTTTTGCTTTCTCTCCTGCATACATGATATACATTTGTTTTTCTCCCAACGTTTTGGAAATTTGGACAGAAAACCCATCACACTGCCATCTTAAAACCTCATTATGCATTTCTTTAGTAGGCAAAGTGGGTACTGGTAATGGCAGTAAGTTCATGTGCCATACACAGATGTATGGTCCATCTGTGTAATGTATGTAGTATAATCAATCAGACATAACTGATGATCATACAAACCAGTAATCAGTCCTCTTCCATTCTCATTCACAGCAATGCCAGCAGCAAGACCTTGGAATATGTGATTCCCACTGACAAAGAGAAAAAGAGGGGTTAATGAGTGTTCATTGAGATATTGATGGCTGACACAATGTGCATGACAGTAGACAGCCTACAGTCAGTAACTCATACCTACAAAGTGCACCTGGGAGGTTATTTCCACCATGTTCAACTCCAGAGCCACAGATCTGACTCTAAACTAGCCGAGAGGGATTGAACGGCGATATGCAACCCGCGGCTCTTTCACTGGTCATAAGCACTTCGCTATACCACAGTACATTTTATTTACATTTTATTTCGCTTTAAATGACAAGAAAAATATCTGTGGGAGGAATTCCGTCAGGAGCATGCTGGAGTGGGATTTTTTTTTTTGTAAAAATTGCCCCAGACACACCTGTTAATGATCCTTTAAAGCAAAAGAGTTGCCCCCCCCCCCCCCGACCACTTACAAAAAAGCTGACACTGGAGACTCCTTCCATAAAAGGTTAAATAAACGTCTCCTCACAGAAAACAATTATATGTATTTTAATCCGTTTATGTGGCGCGTCTTTCATACAAGTCTCGGTGTCAGTTGTCACTTTAGAAACAATAACGTTATATAAAATTTATCAACACCTTCTGACCAATCAGATTCGAGCATTCAACAGTACTGTGGTTTAAGGAATAACATTTATAGGTTGTCCATGTAGCTAACCAGATAAACATAATACAGAGGCTTGAATAAGACACACACACACACAGATTCTTTGCTACCTGACCACAGGATTGCCGTTGAAAAGAATGTAGACTCCGGCCTCTTTGTTGCCGTAGATCTGGTTGCTGCGGATGGAACCTTTCCCGTTGCCCAGAACGACGATCCCGGAGCGTAGGCCACTGTGGATTCTGTTACACTGCGACCATGAAAAAAGGGGGAAAAAAGAGAGAAAAGCAGGATTAAACGCATGCGAAATTAGGAGAAGAAGGAGACGTAATTGTTCTCAGACTATCAACGCTGTGGTTTACCAGCTGCAATGAAGACTAGATATGCTTTGGGACAACATAGTGTAAATAATATGATAAATATTTTCCACCGTGTTATCCTTGTCCAATTAAATGCATCAGATTTGTTGGGTGAAAGGTCAAAGACAAAATGTATATGCTTCTGTGTTTTTTTTTCTGTTCAGTGAGCTAACAGACAGTCAGCCTCAGACAACTTGGCGGGAAGTGTATAGTTACCAGGATGATGGGATTGGCTCCTTTGCGTATATCTAGTCCTGCTTCGCCATTTGAGTGGATGTTGTTTTCAGCGATGAGGCCTTGAGCAGAGAGCCGCAAGAAAACACCAGAAGCTCGGCACCCACTCACTTCATTGCGCAACATCACCATCTAACGCAGGAAGAGAGATCCCCAGTAAAATATGCTTAAACTTCCCAAGATGCATTTGCCTTAATTGGGCGTTTGATTGATGGTTTTTTGATTTTTATATGTTTAATGTTGTGGAACATTTGTGAAAGGTCCTGTTATCAATAACATAATAGCAGCTATAAATAGTTGGTCCCTCACCAGCTACCAATCAAGGCTATTTAACACATTAGAGTCACTCATAGACTCAATCCTGAGACACAAAACTACCTGCCCTGACTCTGCGTCACTGTTGAATCGTTTCTCGTAATACAAGACTCCTTTATCAGTTAATTCATACTACAATCAACCAGTTACATCATATTCTTGAGTGTAAAAGATGCCATGTCAAGGTATTCTTAATATACTGTATTATACTGTCATTTGTATTTAATTTCCCTATGCTAAGATTAGCCAGGTTAGCCAGATGGTTGATGGTTCACCTCTCCTGCTTACCTTGGCATACTGGATGCAGCGCACTGCATAGTTGAGTCCTCGGAACACGTTGGCTTCCAGTCTCGCCTGGGCATGGTTACACAGATGAACGCCCCCTTTGCCGTCACGCAGCAGGCAGTGGCGCAGTAAGCACCCTTGGACGGAGTTCGTCAGCTCCTGTGCATCAGCATCCCTCTGCAGCTCTGCGTTTAGATTCAGCAGCACAGGAAACATGGAAAAGTCCGGCTTCCGTGGCTCCGAGAGGTGTGCAAGACCATGCTGCTCGTAGGACAGCATGTAACCCACATTATTTCCATTCTCTATTTTTTCATCATCACCAGAATCGCTTGATGTCTCCATGCTGTCATCTTCGATCATCGTGCCCTCCTGGCCTGAAAGCAGACCATTAAAGGGTTTTGATTTGGTCCAGCCAGTTTCCCAGTCCATATCCTGTTTAGTCCAGTCCTCTCGGGCAGAATCTCTGGGACTGACTCCACCCAGGTTGTCCTTTGCGTCCTGACTGCTCACAGACATGGTTGAGGCGGTTAACATTTTGGCCAAAGCAGCCAGGTGTTTACAAGCCCAGTTGCGCTCAGAAACCGGTGGGCCCTCCACAGTGACAGAAGCAGAGTCACCACCGGAAAACTCACAGCTGTCCATTAGGCTGATGGCCACACCCAGAAAGTGGGCGGAGCTACCCTGAGCAAATGAACAGAAGCGCACCTGGCAGGTACCTGGTCCTCTGACATGCAACTGACAGCCCTCGAAGTTGCAGTTGTCCAACTGGACATGACCTGAAGATGTCTAGCGAATGCAAAACAGAAAAATGTTAGGAATTTCATAATGAATTCCTGTCAAATCTCAAAATTTTATATCGGAATATCGTATTGTATGTTTGTGTACTCGCTCACCTTATACACCACTGGTGAAAACCAGGCTGGCATCAAAACCAAATTACACAGCCTGGCAGTCGGGCACTGCTGATCGAAGCTCACCAGCAAAGCCACGTCACCAAGCTTCCCCATCCCTACGATCTCAACAGGCACTTTTAGAGTCACCTCTGCCTGCTCCTCGTAGATACCTGGGTGGAGCATCAGCCGATCGTATGGCCCAGCGGTCGCCAGAGCCCCTCTCAGTGTCTCATAGCCGTGCCCGGGCACGGAGCCCACATGCCACACTTTCCTGTCCTTCCTGCGCCGGAAAAGGTGCAGGCAGGTAGACGAGTGGAGCTCAGCTCCGTTCTGCATCCACGTGCGGCTGGCCAGGGCTTGCTGGCGCAGCGCCTCACGCCAGGAAGGCGGTGCCAAGTGAGGTCGGCGTGGCCAATTTGGATGCCGCCACTCTCGGAGGCCCAGGCACAGCTGGCGCCAGCGCGTGCTATCCAGGCTCAGTACGAGTTCTCGCCATGCGTGGCATACCAGGCAACAACGGCCCAAGTCACCCAGGGGTAGATAGGCCAGGATAAGACGCCACAGCTCTGCGGGCAGGCTGGACGCCTCCATCTCTGGCATACGGGTTAGGGCATATGCAGGAACATCACCTGGGAAGGGAAGACAGCAAAGAAGGGAAAGAAAAACATGTGTAAATGAGAGAGCAACAGAAATTGAGTTTTTACACTGTAAGCATACCACAGTACAATAAATTCACAGAAGCTACACTGAAAAGTACATGTGCACATTAATAGTTGTTTATAAAATGGGGTTTATAAGCTTCCATGTTGTTAGACCTGAGCTTATATACAAGCAGACCTATTTTATGTTTTGAAGCATTGAACTCCAGGATCATGCATCTTACAGGATAGTGAATGCAGTCTTCTATTGCACTGAAAATAACCTAAATACACATCTAGGCGTATTCAAAAGCCGTTATCTTACACCTGAACACAGCGTTCATCCAAAAATAAAATGGCCCAAAAAAAGCAGCAGGAAGCTTCTAGTGCAACTTTTGAGCTTCATGCTACGGCAGCGGAAGAAGCATCAACACGATGCGACGTGAAAATCTTAATAAACGCATGAATAGATAGCAATAACATTAAAGCCTACCTTCGGCTATATGTTCATTTTTCAAGCCAAATGTCGATTCGCTCGCATCGCATAAACATCACAGGCGCCGTGTTTTCCTCGCGCTTGCTCCGGTTTTCTGAAGGCGTGGAAACAGGGAAGGGGGCGGGGTCTGTTCGCGCTTTCACAAAAGGGGCGGGGTCAGTGGATTGCGTTCTAACAGTTCAGCGTGCGTTTCTATTATTTTCTACATAATTTGAAATCAAATATCTATTATGCTGTATTATTTATATTATACAAGGTGTGTTGCATATTATTTATTTAACAATGCTTCTTCTTCTTCTTCTTCTTCTTCTTCTTCTTCTTCTTCAGCTTGTTTATTGTGAATTTTTTTTTTTTTTTTTACTGGGTTTGATTTTCCTATACTAACCACGTAATCTTTTTCACTGACAGGAAAAAAACAAACACTTTATTTACATATAGCAAATCTTTAATATTTTAATTTTTTAAAACGTGCAAAGAGGATGATTTGGAAATGTTGGCAATAAAATAAATAAATAAAGAGGGGAGAGAGAGAGAGAGAGAGAGACTGACAGAAAGGTACACATAAACACAGACAGGGAGGTACAAAGGAGGACAGAGGGGGAAACAAAGACAGACATACAAATGAAGAGAGAGAATGAGGGAGAGAGACAGAGAAATAGACAGATAGAGAGATAGACAGGGGAGAGAGAGAGAGAGAGGCAGACAGACAGATAAAAAGTGAGATAAAAAACAAAGAAAGAAAGAGTGATAGATAGATAGATAGATAGATAGATAGATAGATAGATAGACAGATATTGGGAGAGAAAGACAGAGACAAAGATAGACAGAGATGGCGTGAGAGAGAGAGACTGATAAACAGACAGAGCGAGAGAGACACACAAGGATAGACAGACAGGCAGTGAGTGAGTGAGTGTGAGAGAGATAGAGAGAGACAGAGACAAAGAGATAGACAGGGGGAGAGATGGAGTGTGAGAGAGAGACAAAGAGATAGACAGGGGGAGAGATAGAGTGAGTGAGTGAGAGAGAGACAGATAGACAGGGGGAGAGATAGAGTGAGTGAGAGAGAGACAGACAGACAGGGGGAGAGATGGAGTGTGAGAGAGAGACAAAGAGATAGACAGGGGGAGAGATAGAGTGAGTGAGAGAGAGACAGATAGACGGGGGAGAGATAGAGTGAGTAAGAGAGAGAGAGACAGAGAGAAAGAGATAGACGGGGGAGAGATAGAGTGAGTGAGAGAGAGACAGATAGGCAGGGGGAGAGATAGAGTGAGTAAGAGAGAGAGAGAGACAAATAGACAGGAGGAGAGATAGAGTGAGTGTGAGAGAGATAGACAGGGGAGAGATAGAGTGAGTGAGACAGAGACAGATAGACAGGGGGAGAGATAGAGTGAGAGAGAGAGATAGACGGGGGAGAGATAGAGTGAGTGAGTGAGAGAGAGACAGATAGACAGGGGGAGAGATAGAGTGAGTGAGTGAGAGAGAGACAGACAGACAGATAGACAGACGGGGCGGGGAGATAGTGAGTGAGTGAGAGAGAGAGAGAGAGAGACGGGGGAGTGGCGCTCCAGCAGCAGCAGCGACGTCATTTCAACATGGCTGCACAGGACGAGCTAAGTAAGTTCGCCTACCCTTTCGTCTTTATTCCATCAAAATTTCGGCCATATTTTATTTTTTCTCTCTCACTGCCTTTCATATCAAGCGCAAAGAGCACTATATTTATTATTCCATTGAATATTCTCATTCAGCTGCGCTGTATACCAGGGAGCTTAGCCGACAGCTCAGTGCTTGCTAAAGGCCCAGTGCACAGTCATGGTCCAAAATGAAAGTGTCTTTTTTTTTTAAATCTGATTTGGTGCGTTAGGATTTCCTTCTGTACTCGAAACGCTTTGTTCGTGTCTCATATTTGCTTATTGCCTAGTGTCATTTAGAAGTGACGTGTGAAATAAGTGAACAGTGTGCCTTGAGTGAACCTTAGTCTGTGTGCGTTGGTTTAAGTTTGCTAGCTAGCCAACATGCTAAACAAATAGCACAACAGCTAGTTATGTTAGTTTTAATTCGCTTGTGTACTTGTTTATTAAACTGTGGATGAGTGTTGGGTGATATATTATCAGGGGAGTTATTGTTTAAGCTCTGGCTACGCCCTAATTTGCCAGTTTATTTGTATTTGTACACTAATGCAATATTATGCAATTTGTCATACATATAACTGCAGTCTGCTCTTTCAGCAAATTCACTTTATAGCTACTTATTGCATTTCTTTCTCATTTAAACCAGTTCACTGTAAGTGTTCACTTTCTGTCATCGTCCTTCTCGTTTCTCTGCTTTTATTTCCTCTTTCTCGTTCTCCTCCTCTTTAGATCAGCTGGAGCGCGTGTTCCTGCGGCTCGGCCATGCTGACACTGACGAACAGTTGCAAGATGTCATATCAAAGTTTCTGCCACCTGTTCTCCTCAAGCTGTCCAGTGCTCAGGAAGGTGTTCGCAAAAAAGTGAGTCTACCACGAGGGCATTTTCACACAGCAGACTCGAAACCGCTTGTACTGACCGTCCCAGAAGTGCAAACGTCTACAGTTGTAGGCGTAATGTTGATGACCTTCTTGCTTCAGCAATATGAGAGACACCTGAAGAAGAAGAAGAAGAAGGGGGGAAAAAAGCTTTGGCTAAAGTAGTGGTGAGACCAAACGTGAAAAGTAGTGATGTGTCGTTCATGAACGATTCATTTATTTTGATCGAATCTTTAATATGACTCGGGAACAACGAGTTGTCTCAGAGAGTGATTTTGTTCATTTTTGACCAGGCATGTGCTCCAACATGCCCACAGGTTCTGTACAGGAAACAGAAATGATTAGTTCACGTCTCGAGTCTTCGGGTCCGAGTCGTTCGTTCTTCCGGTGACCGCCGCATAGGCAATGCACCATGCAATACCGGAAACGGAACGAACGAACGAACGAACGACTCGAACCCGAAGACTTGAGACGCGAACGAATCATTTTTGTTTCCGGGGAACAGACGTGGCAAAAGAACGACTCGGATCGGGAGGTGAGGTGAACTGCATAGCCTGAAGACCCAGCTAAGCAATTAATCAATTAATCGTTTCTGTTTCTCATAATTCCACCTTGGTTGCATTAGCCTATCGTTTATTTTATAGTTTATTAAGTACTAGATGTGTTGGGGAATTTGACACGTAACATCTTAATTACATTCTGCTGAAATGACTCGAAAAAAGATTCGTTCATTTTGCTGAACGAGATTCAAAGATGAAACGAGTCGGTAAAATGATCCGAACTTCCCATCACTAGTTCACTGAGGGGATGTGGAAGAAGTGGGTTCTTTTACTATCTAGGTGAACGTTGACTCGGTCTTGTGAGCCAGTAGAAATCAGCTGGGTGGGGCCAACTTGTCAACTGACACGTGTTAGGGTTTTAGTGGTAAAATATCATTTCTTTCCCTCTGTACCAGTTAGGATTTTCTTGCTTACAATGTTGGCATCTCTGCAGTTCAGTATGTTTTGTTTGCGTGTGAAATATGTTTCTGAACCCAGTTAAGGCTTGCACCAGATACGTCCCATAAAGTCTTAGTTATGAGTGGGGAAACTCCAGGATTTTGTTTAAGCGGAATATGACACTTCAAGACGTACTTACAGGGTGTTAATGGCTCTCGGTTTCTCACCAGGCTGCATCACACCAAATTATTTTCCTATGATAGCGTGTCTCGTCAAGTTTTATTCCTTACGTATTACATTCACAACCGTGACCAAATCTGTTTTAGATTGGGCTCGTATAGCCATGTTAGTTGTTATAGTAATGACTCATGCATGCACTGAGCAGTGAGCAGGCTGATGTACTGTAATCTGTCTCTTTTGAGGTCAAACACATTATGGCCGGAAGTAATTTATGACCAGTGTCGTGATTACGCTCTGTCCAGGTTATGGAACTACTGGTTCACCTGAATAAAAGGATTAAGAGTCGTCCTAAGATTCAGCTTCCTGTGGAGACTCTACTCGTGCAATACCAGGATCCAGCAGCAATGTCTTTTGTCACAGTATGTAAACACACACACACACACACACACACACACAAATTACACTTTGTTCCTCTACAAGATGTGGTGTTTGCAATATTACGACGGATCGATTACGATTCAGAAGTTTTGTCGTTTTGTTGCATGAGTCCCATTTTATTTTGCTCCTCAAGAAGTTCTGCGTTCACTAAGCAGTATATGTGTTTGCAGAATTTTACGATAATCTACATAAAGATGGGTTACCCCAGACTGGATGTGGCCAAACAGTGTGAGCTCGCACCCACTCTGCTCACAGCCATGGAGGGCAAACCAGAGCCTCAGCAAGACAGGTGAGTCTGATCTCACGTCATCGAGGAACATCAAACGAATTGGTTTGCCCTTAGTTTTAGTGCACAACAGCTGCTGTTAGGCATGATCCAACCTTTTTAAAATTTCGATAAAATTCCACCACCAAAATTCTTTACCAACTATTATTATGGGAAATATCAGACAGACACGTTCACTGATTGAAATATGAAAGGGATAGTGGTAATGCTCAGAATGTCCAGTCCCCAGCACAAGCTGGAAAAAAAGAAACCCCATCCAAAATTGACCTGTACCCAGATGAGTTTGGGTTACCTTCTGAGTCTGGTTCCTCTCAAGGTTTCTTCCTCTTAACATCTTAGGGAGTTTTCCCTTGCCACCGTCGCCACTCAGTGGCTTGCTCAGTTGGGATAAATTCGCACCTTTAATATCTATATACCGTGTTGAT
>JANDJT010000168.1:3132327-3143538 GCA_024331685.1 Stegophilus panzeri
TTTCTGTAAAGCTGCTTTGAGACAATGTCTATTGTAAAAAGCGCTATACAAATAAAATTGAATTGAATTGAATAGAATATGTTTGAACTTCGGTAGTAAAACTGTTTATATATCCTGTTTACAGCAGCGGCACCACTCACCTCTTCAAAATGTTACTATACAAATTCATCACCGTCATCCCAACACTGGGCATTTATTTATTTATTTAACTTTTGCTCTAGGTTCTAAATCCCAGTCTTAACGAAGTCCAATCACATGCATCAAAAATATTAAACTATAAAGCTGCAAATCGTAACATGACTCCTAAAGACAGCAATTTTAATTCAATTGCACGTGTTTATTGAAAATCCCTCAACCAAACGCGATGGAAGGTAAGGAATGAAATGCGTCTCATGGACGTAGACAGCGGTTGGTACAGAATGAATATTTTGTAAGAAGGGAGTAAAGATGAAGTAGAAATCAGGATTAGAAAATATAAACATACTGTACAAAATAATAATAATAAAAAAAAAAGTCAGATCAATCCCATACGACACACTTGTTCCCAGTATTAGCGAAGTACATGATGTTACCCATCATGCTTTTACTGGCCAAAACCCTTCAAATGAATGGAGTTTTAAATCAGATCCACACGACTGTCTCATCGTCAGAACGCGAAACATTTTAAAGTAATAATCTAAGAGCGAATATACGAATTGTTTAAAAAAAAAAAAAATTCCCACAAGAATACATGTGCGTTTAGAATGAAGAAGCGAAATTTATCAAGATCTGCACGTGTTTAGCTGGCGAGGATCTCGCGCTGACGTTTATCCTTGGTCTTGGCTTTGTCGTGTGCGCGCTGGCCCAGAACTTTCCCCTCGTGCGTCTGAGCTGTGCGCGTCACTCTAGAGATCCCGTCCACAAACTTGGTCTTAAACAGAACGTTGGCGTTGGTGAACATGCCGTCTTTCAGTGACACAACCACAAACTACAAAAGGGAAGCAACAAACAAACAAACAAACAAAAACAAATTTCAGACAACTTGTATTAATTTGAAATCAGTTTGTTTGTTGAGTAATACAAATGATCTGTATTGTAAATGCAATTTTTTTGGTACAAGGTATTTCAACGTATAAACCTGGGAGTGCGTGAAGTGTGTGCGCAGCATCTGCCCGATGTTCTGCGTGTGCGAGAGGTCGAGAGCAGCGTCCACTTCGTCCAGGATGTAGATCGGAGCAGGTTTAAACAGCAGCATGGCCAGAATCAAAGAAAGGGCCACCAGCGACCTGAAACGCGCGTACGAAAAACACGTTCGGTTAACGTGACACCACCACGTACAGAATTAGAACCACTGGTTCTGGATGCAGCGTTTGGATCACCTGACCTTTGGCCTCCACTCAGTTCGGTCAAGTTATCCTTCCACGTGTTTCCAAGAGCGACCTTGAACTCGAGGCCATCGAGGACACCGCAGCCCTCGGGCGGAGCCAGACGAGCGTCTGCGCCGGGCAACAGCGTGGAGAATATGGATCCGAAATCCTTATTCACCTAAACGCAAAGGCGCACATTTGGTCATTTTACAGGTTCGTGTTCGCGGCGAAATAAATATTCGAGTCTAATATTCAGTGCGGACCTTTTGCCACGCCACGTTGAGGGCCTCGTTCTTTTTCTGGTCCAACTCTTTGATCGTCTCCAGGATCTTTGCTTTATCGTTCTCGACAATCCTCTTCTTCTTTTTCAGGTCGTTATACTAATCGGACGGACAGGACATTTCGACATCAGCAACCGAGAAATATCGTTTTGGTTTTTTTTTTGTTTTTTTTTTAAGATGTGAAGGTTCATACCCGTTCCTCAGCCTCGTTGAGCATGTTCATGGCTCTGCGGTTGATGTTTCTCTCCAGCTTGTCTTTGGTCTCCTCGAGTCTCTTTAGTCTCTGGCCAGCTTCTTTAGGGCTGTTCTCTTTGAAGTCGTATGCAGAGTTGGGCTGACCGAAGAGGTGTCGCTCGGACGAGATCCAGTCGTTCTCATCCAGCATGCGGGTCACCTGCGTAATGCCAGATATATTGACCACCCATTTAAAAAAAAAAAATTTTTTTTTAAATATATATATATACGTACTCTGCCAGTCAAAAGTTTGTGGACACCCGACCGAAATGTTTCTCGTGATCTTAAAAAGCTTTTGATCTGAAGGTGTGTGATTAAATGTGTGAAATCGGTGTCGTAGACAAAAATAGAATCGTGCCGACGTATTCGTTTCTTTCATTAGAAAACGAATTTTATTTACAAAATTAAAAAAAAATTTTTTTTTTTTTTAAAATAAAACGGACGACTCGGAGCGAAATATTCCGAAAAGCAGCCGATAAGAGTCCGGCGTCGGTGTGAACTCCTTTAATACTGTTTAAAAAGCATCTCAGGGAAATTCCTCAAGAAATCAGGTGAGAAAACGCCAAGAATACATTTCTGGAAATTCACGGCGAAAAGGGCGTCGGCTTTAAAGATGATAAAATACTCAATTATTTTGGATTTTTAAAAAAAAAAAAAAATTTATCACAACATAATTCCCAGAGTTTTGATGACTATTATTATTCTAAAATGTGGGGAAATAAATAAAAAGAAAGAATGAGTGTGTAATTATTACTTATTAATCTGTTCCGAGACGTTAATGTGCCTTGCTTCATATTTAGCTGTGGCATGAACACAGCTCGGGGTCAGAGAGGGTAAAGAGAGAGGCAGGGCGGCGATAAACTAACGAGAGGAGAGGAAAACGTTTTACAGACACTGTCAGTCACTGTACGAGTTTTATTACTAGAAACCGCCAGTTGTAAATTAGCAGACAGACTGCAGCGTTAGCGGTCAGCTCGTGTAAATTACCGGTACCAGAACAGCTCCTCATAATGGTGCGCTCTTATCTGCGTGCAAAATAGCTGCCGATTATTCTCCATCGCTCGCCGTTTATTGAGTGGATAACATGTCCTGCTGCATCACTTGGAATAATCTCTGCTTTAATGTAGTAAGGCAGTGAATCAGGAGGGGGAGGGAGAGAGAGAGATAGAGTGTGTGTGTGTGTGGGCGGGCGGGCGAGAGATCCGAGAGCGGTAGGTAGTGCTTGCGCGCTCACCCTGGAAGCAGCATCTGCACTGTCCTTCTTGTGCTTGTTGATGTTGTGTTCCAGCTCTTTGATTTTGAGCTGAGCGTCGTTGTTGTGTTCTCTTAACCGGTTCGCTTCTTCACTCTTCCCCTTGATCTCTCGCTCCTGGGCCAGGATCACCTCTTTCTGCTGGGTCAGCTGCTCCTGCGCTTGCCGCACAGCGTCCTGTGGAAACGTTCAGTATGCGTTGCATCACATTTCCTAATACGTTCCCCGTCTCCCCCTCCCCCCACCCCCCGGCCATTATCTTCCATTCTAAAGCATCTAGTACTCGAATTTCATGCTGTTATCCGATAATAAACAACTTCGGAGAGGTTACGGCGTCACAGCGCCCTGTTGTAGATGCGTTTGCTAGAACAGCATCCCACCACTGTGTTTTATTCATTACACATTGATATGTAAATGAATATGTTAATAAATGAGTAAATAATATGTTATATATATATAAAAAAAAAATGATCGAACAGTCATTCAGTTGTTTAATTAATTAACCATTTTCTCTCAAAGTTCTCTCTCTATAGGAACAGCGGTGTAAATCCTGCATAAAATAAAAAGGTCTGCATGCTCGTACCTTATTGGTTGCAACCTCAGTGGTCATTGCGCTGATCTGCTCCTGTAAGGCTTTCATTGCGTCATCCACAGCCTGAATCTGCTGTTCATAGCCAGCCTGCTCCCGCTTCAGCTCCTCAAGCTCCAAAGCCACAGCATCAGCTTCCTACACACAGATGGAGAGGAACAGACAGAGCAGAATTTCTTAAATCTTGACGTTTTAACATTGTTCACATATAGCATGGTATACAGCAAATTACATAGTACACAGTACGTTATATAAACTCGGAACTAAAAGTGAAGGTTTGTGAAGTAATCAGAGTTGGATTGCAAAGCATCCAAAAAAAAAAAAATTTTTTTTTTAAAATAAATAAATAAATAAATAAATAAATAGACAAACAAACAAACTAGTGCAGCTGTACATTGTTGTTGAATTGTTGGATCTGGTTTAAAAACTGTACGGAAATGTAAAACAAGCTAAATTCTTTGTGATACTTGGGAGATTAATTTTACAACACCAGAAAAAAATGGGAGAGAACGTGGGTGTATTATTACCGCTGGACGTTCAGCAGTAATACAAGTGGAGTCAAGGGTTTAACAAAAGTCAAGTTTGTTGTTTTTAAATCTCTGGTTGTTGGACAAGTAAAGAAATAAAATGTTGGTGAGCGCAATTATAATAAGTATATTGGGCTGGGCTGTGGATCAGGTGGTAGAGCGGGTTGTCCACTAATCGTAGGGTTGGAGGTTCGATTCCCGGCCCGCGTGACTCCACATGCCGAAGTGTCCTTGGGGCGAGACACTGAACCCCGAGTTGCTCCCGATGGCAAGTTAGCGCCTTGCTCTGCCACCACTGGTGTGTGAGTGTGTGTGTGTGTGTGTGTGTGTGTGTGAATGAGACACAGTGTAAAGTGCTTTGGATAAAAGCGCTGTATAAGTACGCCATTTAATAAGTAATTTTTCTTAAAACCCCCAAGTGCCTGAACATGCAATCTTCTTATTCCTGGGTTCTGATTTGTCCACCTCTGGGAGTATTAAAAGTAGGAGGCTGGTTGAGTGTTTTGTGCTTTTGGTAAGCTGTAGCTTATGAGATGAGACTATAAAAGTGCACCTGAGGTGTCAATCTGTGGTCTAAAAAAAAAAATATATATATAGTTGGAGTGCGCAGAACCGAATCAAAAACTCCCACAATACGACTGCTAGCACGGCCTCGCACTATGATGCTTTTTTTATTTTATTTTAACGACTGTAGTACCTGTTGTCTCTCCTTGAGTCTCTTATTGAAGGCGTCTGCTCTGCTTTTTGCCTGGTTGAGTTTCTGCTGCGCTGCTTTCAGCTCTTTCTCCCTCTCCGCCTCGGCATTCTTCATCTTGTTCTCCAAGACTTTGTACTTTTCCTCCGCCTTCTTCTGCACCTCCTTTGTCTTCTCCAGCGTCTCCTCGCTTTCCTCTAACGCAGGAAACGAAACAGACACTCAAGACACTTCACTCGAAAAATATTATACACATACATATAAATCGATAGCAAACTGAAATCATTTGGCACGCCATGACAAGTCCCATCACATCTGCTGTATATTAGAATACACTGGATTATTAATGTACGTTGTGCTATTAAAGTGATGATCAATCACACATGCAGGCGAGCACAGAGTTTCTGTACAAGTGTGTGTGTGTGTGTATACCAATGGTCTTGCGGAGGTTCTCGAGCTCTTCCTGCTGTTTGTGGAAAGAGCTTTGTTGGAGTTTGGTTTCCAGTATCTGAGCTTCTTCAGTTTTCAGGTCCAGCTGCTGCTTCAGACGACGATACCTACCGGAGAAAATTAAAAACCGTTCGTTCTCTCTAACAAAAGTCTCGTTCCTCGGGGGTGGACGAATCGAATCTTAAAGCCGTTAGCTAGGGCCACCGAGAGAGTTAAAAACTCCAGTGTCATAGTCGGTGTTCTGACCTAATTGACAAGAAAGTAGCCTACATACTAAGTAAGTAAGTAAGTAAGTAAGTAAGTAAGTAAGTAAATAAATAAATAATGTATAGTGAGCTACTTTAGCTAGTTAAGTATGTTAATACAGACTAAGGGACTAAAAACAAACACGTTTTTATATACACCTCCAGTGTACACCTCACAAAAAGAAAACGTGGATCAAGTGATTTTTAACGCTTACTTTTCGGCGGTTCCCTTCAGGCTGCCGAGTTCCTTTTCCACGCTAGCGAGCTCTGCCTCTTTGGCCCGTAACTTGTCTTGAACGTCTTTCACCTCCGCCAGCTTAGAAAGCACAGAGGCTGTCTGGGCCCGAGCACCTATACGCAAAAAGTACACGTTTATAAAAACGCATTCCTGTTGTTGTTGTTGTTTTTAAATATAGTTATCTAGAAATATAATACGGCAGATTAAATTCACGCTCAGTACGAGTCTCTCCAGCACTCGCCTCCGGTCAGTGTTCCCTGCGGGTCGAACACGTCTCCGCCGAGCGTGACCGTTTTGGTGCTGACGCCTTTATCGAAAGCGACTTTCTTGGCGTTGTCCAGAGTATCGCACACCAGCGTGGTTCCGAAAACATACTCCATGGCCTTGCGCAACTCCGACTCGTAACCCACCAGCGACAGGGCTGTGTGAACGTTCTCCTTTCCCACCTGATGCGGACGCATTCGAACAAAACGTAAAGGCTGTTGTCAGAGGAACATTACTCAGTGTTTAATTCCACCCAGTGAAAATGTTGTGTCTTAAAATTTATTACGATGTTTTTGGCGGTGCGGACTACTCCGGCGTCGAGGGTTCGCGCGGAGATCTTGTTCAGGGGGATGATGGTGTATCTGCGTTTCAGTTCACCCTTTTCCAGAAGTTTCTTGCCGGTCACCTGAAAATGATTCGAAACCGAAGCGCTATTTTGAGGTATGGAGCACGAACGAGATGCTTATATTACGATGTAAAAAAAAAAAAAGGAAGTAAGTAAATTTTTTAAAAAAAGCCTTTTTTAATAGTGCATACGGATGAACGCAGCCGTCTCCGGGTTTAAAAACGCCGATGCGACCGGGATCGGTACATTTTAGGGCTTACCTCGGTGTCCACCACTATGTTATAGAGACGACCGCCTGCCACCACTTCCAGAGCTGTAGCGTTACACACGTCGGTCACGGTGAAGAGGTTCGCCACCAGACCCTTGACTTGACTGCGGTCCCAGTTTTTCTCAGGATCTCTGCAAAATAAATAATAATAATAATAATAATAATAATAATAATAATAATAATAATAACAATAACTTGCAACATATGAATTCAACTCCTATACTGAAAAACAGAGCAACTCGAATCATCCCCCATCATCAGATGAGGAGATGAGATACATACCTCTGGGTGCTCGTGAGGAAATCCAGTACAGGACAGGCAATACGACATGGATATTATTTTTTTTATTTAAATGTTTGCGTTTAATAACAACGCTACACTTTTGCTAGCAGTTTGTCAACAAACCTGTACATCATGACGCACGTATCACAGAGATGTCTTTAAATGTCGAGTATCTCGCACCCCTAGACAGGATTCTATTTACCGCACCAAAACGTTGCCGTTACACCCACAAGTACTTACGCGTATTCAAAGCGCAGGTTAGGGAACTGCCCCATGAAGGACTCGTGTTTTTCACGGAGGTGGTTGACTTCACGAGTCAGCTGCCTTTTCTGTTCGATCGAACGCTCTTCTCGGCCATCTGAGACGCAAGACAAGACGTATCAGTGACCGTGGTTTTACCGAAGCACGACGTTACGGTGAACGTTACGACACGTTATGATTTAAAAAATAAAAATAAAAAATAAAAAAAAAAACCTTCGTAGTCGAGTTTCTCGAGTTCGGCCTGCAGCTCGTCTCTGCATTTCTGCACGGCCTCGAAGGCGTCCTGGTCTTTTTTGTATCCGCTGTCCATGTTCTTCACCTGAGCCTGCTTGCTTTTCAGCTCTTGTTGAGCGTGCTTTAGCTTCATTTGAGCCTGACGGAGACATAAAAAGCATTAACGGAGTATTCAGCTGTACTGCAGATCATTTCCACCTGCCATAGCGTTTCGGTTAGGTTAGGTTAGGTTACCTGCTTGGCCTCCGTCTCCGCTTTACTCGCATCGTTCTTGCAGGTCATCATCTGACCCGCCAGCGTAGCCGCCTCGCCATCCTCGTTGGCCGAGAGGCCGGCGGACACGGCCTTGAAGTGCTGTTGGGCCGCCTCCAGTTCCTCTGCGTCCTTCTGCCCCTCCTCCTGCACGGCTCTCAGTCGCTCCGTCGCCTTCGCCACCTCGCCTTCTTTCGCTGACAACACCTTCTTGTCCTTGTGAAAGAAAAACGGTGTTGGGTTTAAAACACGTACAGCAGAATCCCGGTTAGAATCTAGTTATCTAAATAACGTAGCGCATGCGACCGATATAGCAACCCGGATACTGACAAATGTGAGTCTGTGAGCTGAGTTTAAGAGCCAGCTAGGTCTTAGCAAAAAACAAAAAACCATTTGTGACTATACACATTTAAGATCACTGATATCTGACCTCCTCCATGTTTTTAACAAGTTCTTTCCTCTTCTTCCTCTCATCGTCAAGGTTTTGCTTCTTCAGATCAAGAGCACTCTGAGCTTTTGTGTCCACTCGCTGTGCCTCAGCAAGAGTCTCCTCGAGAGCCTTCAGAACGCCTGCCACCTCCTACACACACACACACACACACACACACACACACACACGCACAGAGAGTACAATGAGTTACTACACGCATGTGTTACTTTTACTCCAAGACTAAAAACCTGTTACGTCAAAGAAAAAAACGGAATGTTTTCTCTGACGCGACGCTAATGCCTTCAGCTCCATTACCTTGTCCCTGCTCTTCTCCAGCACTTTAATCTCTTCGCCGAGCCCGCGGATGCGCTCTGCGTTCTTCTGCATGCCGTTCTGGAGCTCGCCGATGGAGCTCTGCATCAGTTGAAGGTCCTCGGCCGACTTCAGCTTGGTCTCCTCGGCGCACACAAACTGCCACGCCACGTAGAGCCGGCTCAGGTGCTCGATCTCCCGCATCAGCTTCTGGTACTCCAGGTAGGAAGCGCGCTCCTGAGGGGTGCAAGGGTTTTGTGGGGACATGGTTAGCTTACGTCGCCGTATATAAAAATATAACGTGTCGTGTTACCAAGCCGAAGGAGAACGTTTTAGTAACCTCTTTCAGTTTCTCCATGGCAGGGGTGATCTCCTCGTGCAGGATCTAGAGTGGTGAGAAAAAACACGCTGTAACTGAAGTGCAACTCTCGATACGCAGCATACGGGGAGAGAGAGGGAGAGAGAGAGAGAGAGAGAGAGAGAGAGAGAGAGAGCGAGCGAGTGAGCGAAAGAAAAACCCAGGCAGACCGTTTGAATCTCTTTCAGTTTGGCATCTTTCTTCTCGATGGTTTTCTGAGCGCTGATCTTCTTACACTCGTACATCCTGGTACCGGCGGCCTCTTCGATCATGGCCAGAATCTACACCGAGAAGCCAATGTTACACAAGAGAAAATGTATACAAATAACATTTAAATTGTGCAGATTTTATTCTAAAATCAAACACTCATGTAAATATATATATATTATATATAAATAACTGATATAAAACATACATATAACACATTTAAGTGGTTAAAAGGCGACCAGTTCAATTCATAACCTCACCTCAGGGGGTTTCATATTCAAGACTTTGGTGATTCTTCCCTAAAAAAAAAAAAAATAAATTAAAAAATAAATAAATAAATAAATAAATAAATAAATAAAAAATGGGAGGAAGACACCAGTTTACTGTAAAAAAACGACAACAAAAAACTAATACAAAACGTTAAGCATCAAAAATGATCCATCCATATCCTTTGCTTTCATAATAAAGAGAACAACTAAATATTACCTGCATTATAAGAAAATGTGGATTGTTGACGTTCAGCCCGACGGAGCAGAAGAGATCCTGGACACGCATGTTGTTTGCGTTCACGCCGTTGATGAGATACTTATTCCGCCCGCCTATAACAACCTGGAAGGAAAGCACAGCAAATCGATTCATTTCATAACGAGAGTCTTGAACGGCACCATTAAAGCTCTTCTCTAAAAACATTTCTGACCCCGAATCTCTGAACCACCCAGGGTTACATATTGCCGCTTTAAACAAAGTTCTTCTGGACAGGCTTACCTGTCTAGTGATGGTGATCTCATCGTGGGTCTCAAACCCGAGTGGGCTCTGTTTCTTGTTCGAGTTGTCGAAAGTGATGGACACTGTGGCTTTAGTGATGCCTGCGAGTCCATTTTTGTAGACTAAATCTTGGAGATTTGATGCTCTTACCTGAAACAACCCGGAAATACATCAGGATAAAGATTTTGAACAGGGGAAAGTGCTTATATATCTAATGACTCTGAGGAACAATCTGAATCTTAGCTTAGACTCAAGATTTATGTGTTAAAGTGACTTTCTTCTTATTGTTTATATTGTGTATGATGTGAAATAAGCTAGCTCCGACTCCTGACAGTGGCAGGAAGACGCTTGTTAGGTGTTGGCTCGCTAGTAAAACAAATGAACACAGGTTAGCATGTAAGTCAGTGACATGTCCCGCGTACCTGTGATAAATTGGAAATGCCGAGGAGGAAGCAGATCGAGTCGAGGATGTTGGACTTTCCGCTGCCGTTGAGGCCGGTGATGGCGTTAAAAAGTGGGTCAAATCCGCTAATTTCCGTCCTCTCCGCGTAGGACTTAAAGCCCTCTAAAATGATAGACTTTATGTACATTTCGAGCCGAGTCCTACCAAAGCTGCAGTATGTTCCAAAGCAAAGGAAAAACAAACCAGAAAATCAGACAGGAGCGGGTGGAAAAAAAACCGACTTCTTTACTGGTGTTTGGAGATCTCGTCTCCCCGCGTGAGCTCACTCAAAACTTAAAAATCGGCGCCAAACAATCCTCCGCGTCCGTTTTTCTTCTTCGGTCGTGTTTTTGCGAGTTGCGTGTTGAACGTCCACACTGCCCCCTGCCGTATTTTACGAGCAAATGCTCCCGGCAACACGTCTCTCTCTCCCTCCCTCCCTTTTTTTTACTTCCTCCCTCACTCTTTTACTTCCTCTCTCAATCTTTTACTTCCTCTCTCAATCTTTTACACACTCACTCATTCAATGAATCAATTACTCTTTTACTCCCTCCCTCACTCTTTTACTCCCCCACTCACTCTTTTACTTCCTCTCTCAATCTTTTACACACTCACTCAGTCAATAAATCAATTACTCTTTTACTCCCTCTCTCTTTTACTCCCTTTATCACTCTTTTACTCCCTCCCTCACTCTTTTACTCCCTCTCTCTTTTACTCCCTTTATCACTCTTTTACTCACTCCCTCACTCTTTTACTCCCTCACTCTTTTACTCCCTTTATCACTCTTTTACTCCCCCTCTCACTCTTTTACTTCCTCTCTCAATCTTTTACACACTCACTCACTCAATAAATCAATTACTCTTTTACTCCCTCCCTCACTCTTTTACTCCCTCTCTCTTTTACTCCCTTTATCACTCTTTTACTCCCTCCCTCA
>JANDJT010000168.1:3159128-3186936 GCA_024331685.1 Stegophilus panzeri
ACATAAATTGGCCGTCAATATTCTTTGTAATAAAATCACAAACATTTGGACAAAATGGTCTTACAAATCGGCAGTGCCAAAACAAATGCACCACAGTTTCAGGAGTCACAAAAAGTGCAATTCAAATCAAGATCACCTTTAAATTTTAAAACTAATGTTTCACTGGGTAAATCCTATGGATCATTTTAAATGATAACTCTTTGACTTTGTTTGAAATTAAATATTGATTAGATATAAACCAAAGCTTTTCCCAAACAATATTGTCTGTCAGACGATTCCAATAGGAGTAAATATAAGGCAAAGACACAGAGTTTCTCTGAAATAACGCTCTTATGGATGGATCTGTTTTAAGAGAAAAACAAATATTAACTACATAAGAGCTTATTAAAGTAGCTGGGGACCATTGTGGAATGTTAATTTATAGCGGATGTGAAAAGAGTGAATTGCTTCTCATAGTATTTTCTGAAACAATGGATGGACGTGTATAAATCAATCAAAAGAAGGCCGCTAAAAATGTTCAGAGTAATAGCTAGATGTCAGGCTCCAGACGAAAAGGAAATGTCGAAACCAGAACATTCTGGCTGTGACTCATCATTTGGGACTGAAAACAACCCTACCACCACTATCTACAAAAAAGGAAATCTCATCCACAAAAGAGTTATGGACGAGATTGGGAGATGAACCAAAAGAGGCCAGAGAGCATGGAAACCATTTACTGCAGTTCTAAAAGGTATAGTCCTGCATCCAAATTTAAATTTTGCAAGGCAGACAACAAGAATGCCATTAGACTGCATCATGCCTTGGCATACCATATAGATTACATAAAGAGGCCCCATGCGCTGTGCCTCAGGAACGCAGACTCCAGACTCTTCTACTTCCAGGCCGAGAGTGAAGTAAAGCAGGCATCATGGGTTGCGATCATTAACTGCATCGCCGCCCGTTACTCTGCTCCTCCACTCACTTCAACGCATGACATCAACGCATGACATCAACGCATATTGCTCTCAGGTCCTACCTTCATACCCCACCACTCGGACTCTAGAGCAGCAGCTCAAGTCCCACAATGACCAGTTAGAGATAGTTTCAAAACCTATGGATAAATATCTCTTGCAATGTCTCTTCGGGAAGATACTTTAGAGGATTTAAATCGCTACACAACATATGTGAGATGTATGCCTTACAGGAGCTTGCTGCAGAGAAAGATGTTGGAGAAGGCTGCAGAAACTCAAATTTTCATCAGTGTCTACCACAAAGAGGATAACAACAATGTGCAGAAACATATTGTCACGTTTTCTACGTACTGGAGGTTAGGACGTATGCAAGTGCAGTGAAAGACTTTTATTTGAGAGAGGCAGGCAGACATATCCAAATCAGGAGACAATAGCGTGGTCGAAATAACAGGCAATGGGTCAGGTGATCTACAAACAGACATAAAGTGGGCAAGACTAGAATCAGAAACGAGAAACAAGGTCAATAAACATGAATCAAAACGAGAAACAAGAAACAACCACTTGGTAAAGAGATAACACTCAATACTACGCAAAGTACAAAGAGACACGAGGGGTTTAAATGAAAAACGTAATCAGGGGTGAAACACAAGACAGCTGAAAACAATGATGCCACTTATGCGGGAAACAACCAATGACAGTACAGGGTGTTACGTTCTCCAGTGTGTTTCTGTTTGCTCTATGTGCCATTTGTCTATGTCGGTGGTGGGATGGGTTTCTTTTGTCTCCTCCCCCTTCTCTAGGCCTCGCCTACTGTTTGCGTCACGTTCCGGCTTGCTTCTGGATGATCGCATCTTGCTCCGGCCTTGTGCGATAGGATTGGTTGGCTGCACGTTTCCGGAGGTGTACTTAAGCCTCGTCAGTCTCCATCCCAGGGCAGACTCGAGTGGTACACTTGTGTATATATATATATATATACATAAAGTTTTTGTTAACTAACACACTAATAGTCACCTGTGTATATAATGCACTGTTATGGTGGTTAGTAGGAAGTCGGCGCCATTTATGTTGATTCGTTTTCTCCCGGGTTTGAGTTAGTTAGGGAGTGAGGGAAGAAGGTGTATTTTTCTTTTCTTTTCTTATAGGATAGTTGGTTTTCTTTGTGTACAGTTAGAGGGTATTTCTGTTTATTATTTTGACCTGGTCGTCTTCTGAAGTGAAACCACTATATGTATATATAATATAAAAAAGGTGAGAATAAAAACAAAGCAAACGCAATCCTGGTCTCGCCAACCCTTTTTAAAAATTTTACTGTATGTTGCGGCCCGACCTAGACCGGGTCGTAACACAACCATTTTTTAAAAACATGTCCAAAAACCACAACCCATGACCACTGACTTCAGAAAAAAAGGCGACTAAAGTCACGCATAATAAGCAGACTTGGCAACTCTGAAGCACAACCCATGTGGATATAGTTTTTAACAAAAACCGAAGTGTCCAAATACTTATTTCCCCTTACTGTATATACTGTGTGTAGAGGTTAACTACATCCTGTGGGTGTATGTGTGTATATGCAGTCTCTATAAAAACAAACTCCAGTGTGTTCCAGTAGATGATGACCAGTCTTTCTCCTTTATTTTTGCTGAGCAGCCTCATCTCCCGTCTCATCTTTTCACATAGAGTCTCAAGCTAGATGTCTCTGAACGATTAACTTTCTTTCATTTATTTCTTACTACTTCCTTTTCCCCTTCCCTTCCTCCCTTTCTCAGCCCCCTACCATTTTTTTTCTCCTGCTCAGACTGTATACCAGTGAAGAATGATAACTGTCACCATGAGTTCAGCTGCATAGTAATGAATTAGCAAAAACAGAGACAACACTCATGGATTACTTATCATTACGTGCAAGTGTGAACTTTATACAGTAAATATATATTATGCCAGCTGTGTATGGTGGCTCCAGTCTCTTTTTTTGTGATTGAGCATTCCCTCTTGATTTTAATACACACTTTCCCTCTCTTCTTCCTCCCAGGTGCTGTCATAGCTTCAAAGGCAGTTTGTTTCCATAGCAACAGTGTCTCAGATTTGTACATGGATGGTTAGGAGGTGGACGTGGGTGAAAGAAATGGCCTTTTTCCTATGACATTGTTTCAAAAATGCAGAGCAACATGTTGCCTGACGCCTTAACCTGATGATTTAACAAAAATTCAAAAATGATTTAACAAAGATTCCAAAGAGTTAAGAATGTTTAGGATGGCTCGTGTTAGCACCATTGAGACAATGGATGCTCTGACTTGTACACATTCCACTGCTAGGACAGAGAGAATTGCGTTGGTGCTTACTTGTCATCCCACTAATACAACAGTAATTAACAGTATACTCAATAATTTCAAAATCCTTCAGGATGATCCAGAGACAACTTCTCTTCTTAAAGAACCTCCACTCATCTCCGATAAAAAGACCTGCTTGTCAGGAATGAATTAAAAGATCAGGCTAATAGAACATGTGGCACTCTTGCATGCAACCATTCTAGATGGTCCACATGCATAAAGGATAATTTTTTAATTACCCATCACTCCTCATGCACCACCAGTTGTTTATTGTCTTTCCTGTAATAAATGTTATGAGCTGTACATTGGAGAAACGAAGAGGAAACTGGCTGATTTTGTTGAGCACCTTTTCTCCATCAGAATGAAGGATTTCTACTTTCCAATGCCTAATTTCCAATTACTGCCACAGTTTATAAATCTACTACAAGACAATGAGAACAAGAGGAAACATAAAAGACAGTTTTTAAATGATCATTTCATTTATTTAAGGAAAAGGTTTATGCAACACCTTTATTACCCATGTGAAAAAGTCTAAACCTTAGTAAATGGTTGTGTCACCTTTAGCAGCAACAATTGCAACCAAGTGCTTCCAGTAACTGGAGAGTCTTTCATATTGCTGTGTGTGAAATGTGGCCCACTCTTCCTTGCAGAATTGTTTTAATTCAGCCACGCTGGAGGGCTTTCAAGGATGAACTACCTGTTTAAGGACTTACCACAGCATTTCAATGAGGTTCAAGTCAGGACTTGAATCACAAAACCTTAATTCTGTTTCTTTTGAGCCATTTAGATTTGCTCTTGTGCTTTGGAAGGTTGTCTTCCTACATAACCAAATTGTGCTTGGGCTGATAACTGGAGATCCTTCTACAGGATTTTCTGATAGCGAGCAGAATTCATAATTTGTTAATTATGGCAGGTTGCCAAGGCCCTGTAGCAGCAAAGTATCCTCACCACCACCACCACCATGTTTGACTGTTTGTATGAGGTTCTTATTGTGGAATGGTGTGTTAGTTTTACACCTCATGTAACAGGACCTATTTCATGGAAAAAGTTCCACTTTCAACATATCAGTCCACAGAACATTAACCCAAAATGCCTAGGGGTCATCAAAGAGTTTTTTTTTTTAAAGGCAAATGTAAGACTAGCCTTTATGTTTAATTTAATTCAATTCAATTTATTTTTGGATAGCCCCTTGAGATGCAGAATCTCGTTTTCAAGGGGAGTCCAAAAGACACAAATACAAAATAATAAAAATACATAGACAAAACGAAACTAACACACAAAACAAATACAAATATACAATTAGCTCACTCGGCTTCTTCAACCCCCACCCAAACCAACAAATGTTACAACAAATAATTAGGACATTACAATGACCTTACAACGAAAGGTACGACATATAGAAGTTCATACATCATTTAGCCAATATACAATAGAGCAATGCATGCAAATAGAGAAAAAGAAACAGGTCAATTCACCATACATCAGGGACCACCAACAACAGGGTACACTTAACCAGGTATGGAAAATAAAGGTGAAATCATAACAGGATAAAATCAGACTTATGCAGCACATAAACCAGACAAAGTAGCTACACTTGCTCACATGAATAGCATGAACATGGTGTATTAAGATATTGGAATAAAGATGACTTAAAACAACAAAAAGTGGTAATAGATCTTAAGGAAGGCAGAAGTTTATTCCAGTCACAAGGTGCTTTAAAATGAAAAGCTTTAAGCCTGACATCTGTGAAAATTCTTGGTACCGTAAAAAAGAGATGTTGCATATCTCTAAGATGGTCCTCTTGATTAATAGTGGCTTTTGCCTGGCAACTCTCTTATAGACACCATCGGGGTGCACTGTGGCTTAGTGGTTAGTACGTTCGCCTCACAACTCCAGGGTTGGGGGTTTGATTCCCACTGTGGCCCTGTGTCTGTGGAGTTTGCATGTTCTCCCCGTGCTGCGGGAGTTTCCTCCGCCAGTCCAAAGACATGCATGGTAGGCAGATTTGCATGTCCAAAGTGTCCGTAGTGTGTGAATTTGTGTGCACTGAAGGAGCCTCCCCTGGTGCACCCTGGGCAACATTCAGTATCATACTGCTGAGCAGCTAATCCTTCTACTATGAAGTGGAACCTTGACACGAGAAGAAGATAGATACCATTTTTGCCTCTTTGTCCCTTTTTAATGGTGTAATCACGAATGCTGACCTTATCTGAGGTGAATGAGGCCTGCAGGTCCATAGATGTCCTACCGACCATCTCTGGGAACATTCACCATTTTTCTGCTGTTCTCCAGTTAGAGATAATGGCTCTCACTGCAGTCTAAGAGCATAAAAAATGGCTTAAAATTGGTATATTTCACTAACTTTCTTCCTCATCTCTTTCAGCATTTCTTTTGATCGTGGCATAGTGTGCTGCCTGTAGAAATCTTTTCCAATTATCATTTGGTTAATTTGGTAGGATCACAGGAAGGTAGAAGTAAGGCCAAATTTATTTTTGGAATTTCTATATATCTGTAAAGCTGCTTTATGACAATGTCCATTGTTAAAAGCAGTATACAAATCAAATTAAATTTAATTGAAGATTACTACGGTTGTCTTTGTATTATCCATTTTTTTTAAAAAAGCTTTAATACAATTAAGTGTGACAAATATTCAAAATAGAAGAAATCGAGAAGAGGGTAAATACTTTTTCACATAACAGTAGCTGGCTAAGAGCTTTCAAACAGAAACGGGAAAATGAATGATCCTAATTGGTTAAACCTAATAGCGAATAAAATGTGATTAAACAAGCTAAGAGAAGCACTCATTTGATGCCCGGGGCAGTTAAATACAGGATCTTAATGATGACTTTTATGAGCATCATTACAGTGTAATTACTGCACAAAAAATGTTATTTGACATGCCTCTGGTTCAACATGGATGCAAGTGCAGATGTATTATTTAATAAAACACAAATGATACAGAAAACGCAAACCTCAGACACCAAAACATGAACTTTGATCTCAAGGCAAAAAGACATACGTGGACTAAAGGGTACAACATGACAACAAAAGACAAAAGCTCAAAATGATTGCACTGTTTTCAGCCAGTTTGCACAGTTCAGTGTGCAAACGAGAGTCAAAATAATCACTTTACTTTGTGTCAAAATATACAAATAATGCTTTGTGTCAAAGTGATCGCTAGTACCAGGGGCATAACCTGGCCTGGGCATTCAGTGCTGTAGCCCAGAACAACACGTTGTTCTCCTTATCTCCGCAGCGCATGAGTGAACACACCTAAACGCCAGAGTTCAAAAAGGCCCCTGGGCTGTGACCTATCAAATGACACCTCATTTGAACCAACATGAGCTTCCATGTCCTGTCTATAGACTTCAGAATCCAATGAGAGACTGCGCTTCAGCAAGCTCCTTCCCCCTGAAAAGCGCAAGCTGTATATATATATATATATATATATATATATAATCACAAATCCATGATCCTGACTAGTTAATCTAGTTTCGCACCATGGCACCTGCTTAAAAAAAACCCCAACAGAAACTCTCGTAGAATTTGTAATGGTTGTATTGGTTATACTGGGAATTGTATTGGTTTTAACGTAAACTGTAATGGTCCCTGTGGGTCTCTACTGGTAATGTGTTGCTCTTCATTGTTGGCATGTTATGTCTAGTGGATACCATTAAGGACAAATAATGCTAATAGTTATAATGGTTAGCTGATGATTTGTAATGGTATTTGTAGTGGAAACCATTAGAATGTTTTTTTATTGTTTTTAGGGGCAGCTGGTAGCTAATAAAATGTGACCAAATAAACCAATGTGTTTGAAATGATAGCAATCAACCCATGAGCATTTAAAAGAGTCCTAAAATATTTCAGTCTGTTTCACACCCAAAATCCGCCCCTAAAACCTGTGGTACGAGAATACTAGGGGGGAATGTGTTCCTGTTTTCCTTCTGATATAACAGCACGACATGTTGTGAATTTCAGAACAGTGTCGCTCTTAAATATTGGATTATGGCCGGAAACTGATGTAAATCAGATCGACTTCACACCGACACTCAGTTTTTCATCCAGCTTCTGCCTCTTTGACGGTTTTTCACGGGCACGCGCATGTAGGTTTGGTCCAATCGGTGAGAGCTGCAGTATAGGAAGCGTTACTGCAGCTAGCGCGCGCGCACCGCAGCTATATTCAGTCTTTTTTTTTTATTATTCCTCTACATCGCGTATATTTCAATACAGTCCATTTCTATTAGCTCTACAAGATATCCATTCATATTGGAAACCGAATAGATTATCAAAATGGGAGATTACAGTGAAATGTGGTAAGGTCGTTGCATTTCATTTAATTGGTGTAAGGTAAAAACCGCCATGCTGTTGATAGAAGCGATGCATATAAATATGGCGTTTTATATATATATTTTATATATATATATATATATATATATATATATACACTATATATATTCTAATCGGTTAAACATGCGAACTGAGCATTGATGTGGTATCTTCTTGTTCAGGCTTGGAGGAAATCTGCATATCTGCATGCTTCATTTCTATTTAGTGTATATTTGTCCATCACATATAGGGGCGCTGAGGGTTAGTTGTGGACGATATGAAATGGTCTGGTCGCGTGAAATAATAGAACTAAAAATAATCGATGGAGTTTTTCCAACCTATTGCAGTCTGCGTTCTGGACATATACATCTATGAAAAAAGAGAGATGTCATGTAATCGTCAAAACAAGTCGGAGATTAGAACAGCTGGTTAAACAGTGTTTCAGCAGAACTACGAGGCCACTGCATGCAGCATATTTAATGGCTCAGGTGCATGTTGCATAATTCGTAAATAATTCATAAAGGGCATGCATCTTCTGTTAGATTGTGCATGGAAAGCATTTTTGTTCATATTAATCTTCACAGAGCTCTTAGTGAGGAAGACTCACTTTTGGGTTTTTTTCTTTTCTTTCTGTGTTCTATCAGGACTCCAGGAGAAAAACACACTGCTCAGCCTGGGGGTTTCTGCATAATGGGCGAAGTACTCTAAGTCTGTGATACCAACCAACTCCATTTGTACCATGAACAGCACTGCATGGCCTTTGGACCTGGCAGATTTTGCTAGGAGCCAGGCCTTCAACAGCACTCTTGGACAGACTCCTGTCAGCGGCTGGGCCTTGATCCACACGGCTACTCTGGCCTCCTGCTCTCTTCTCCTCGTTCTTATCTTCTGCCTGGGCTCGTATGGCAACTTGGTGGTGTTCCTCTTCTTCTTTGACCCAGCATTCCGCAAGTTCCGTACCAACATTGACTTTATGATACTGAACCTGTCCTTCTGCGACCTGTTCATCTGCTGTGTTACTGCACCCATGTTTGCTCTCATCCTTTTCTTGGACGTCGGGGACAGTGGAGGTGGTGTATCAAAGGGCTTTTGCTTTGCCTTTCATCTTACTAGCTCAGGTTTCATCATCATGTCTTTGGAAACAGTGGCAGTCATTGCCTTGCATCGGTTGCGCATGGTACTGGGCCAGCAGCCAAACCATGCTGCCTCCTTCCTATGCACTTTGTCCCTCACTGCCCTACTGTGGACGTCTAGCTTCACCCTGGCAGCCTTGGTCACCTTAAGAGCCTACCCCAGGAGCGCTGGTCCCTGCCTGCCTCACTTTGGTCTCACAGGGAATCGGGCAAAGGTGGTGTTGTATGTGTACCTTGCAGATTTTGCTTTTTGTGTGGGTGTAGTGTCCATGTCATATCTTATGATTGCACAGGCACTGCGAAAGAATGCCTTGGTGCGGAAGTGCTCTGTTATCATGGTGGGTGCCACACGTCCCCCAGCCGCTCCTCCAGCCTTCATTGCTGCCGGATTTGAGGGTATACAGTGTGCTGTCCAGGTGCCTTCACTATATCGTAACCAGACCTACAACAAGCTTCAGCATGTTCAGACACACCCATTCACAAAGAGTAGTAGTCAGGCCCTAGTGCCCAGGGCTGCCACACATGCTACCTGCTGCCAGTTGGTTTCCAACCTGTCCACAACCAAGGATTCCAAGGCTGTAGTGACGTGTGTGGTTATAGTTATATCTGTGCTTCTGTGCTGCCTGCCCATGGGTGTGGCTTTGGCACAGGATGTTTTGTCTCCAGAGAACAGCTTCGTTCACTACCAGTTTGAGCTGTGTGGATTTGCTCTTATCTTTCTCAAGTCGGGCATAAACCCATTTGTTTACTCCAGGAACAGTGCTGGCCTGCGACGCCGTGTGCTCTGCTTCCTCCAGTGGCTGGCATTCGGCTCCTTCTGCTGCAAGCACAAGACCCGTTTGCATGCCATGGGCAAGGGAAACCTGGAGGTAAACCGCAATAAGTCCTCACACCATGAAACCAACTCAGCCTACATGCTCTCGCCAAAGCCACAGAGGAGGCTGGTGGACCAGGCATGCGGGCCTAGCCACTCTCGGGACAGCATGCCCAGTATGCGTGCCACAACTGGATGCAAATCCCATCCACCTAGCAGCTCCACACCCATCAACACCCGCATAGAGCCCTACTATAGCATCTACAATAGCAGTCCCTCACATGGACCCAGTTCTCCCAATAGCCTGAAACCAGTGAACTCTCAGATCACAGGCTTTGCTAAGAGCTTCGTGGCCATGCATTATCACATCCACCAGGAGGCACTGCAGGACTTTGACAGTACCTCAGCCCATCAGATACCCACACCTTCAGTATGAAAGCTGTACTACTGCTAAGCATATTGGGAGCAATAGAATGGCTGTTTGCGCTTACATGTACATTGTTCGTTTGTGTTTTTTCAGTGCTGGACTTTGAGAGGCTGTGCACATTTGATGCCAATTCAAACTATCCACAACGTGTTATTGCTGTTCCTTGACTTAAGGATATTCTATTTTTACACTAACCTGGAGCTTTTGATAAGGTGATGAAAGTGTCATAAGTTGTTATACATTTAATGTCGTATTAAATGTTTTGCAAGTGTATTTTTTTCTAAAGTGACTTCATTTTGAAGAACTAAATATTTTCCAAGCAAGGGAGAGATGGAGCACATTGTATGTTCATTGTCTGGGAACAACAGTCAGTCCTCATCAATATTAGATTTGTTACACCCAGACAAAACAAAAATTCTATTACAGAATTAAATTTAGCATTTTCATCACGAAAGTAAAATGATATTTTGTGTCAGCTTTATGCTTAATTTGTATTAGAGAACTACACTCAAAATGTTTAGTTTAAAATATAATACATATGTATAAGCCAGTTTGTCTGGATCACCTAGACGAAAATACAACATAACATTCAAAACATGCTAATTCGCTATTACAGCAACGCAAAATGTTCATTTTAAATGAATGCCTGTTTTACACAGTTTTCCTTCAGAATATAAAATTGTTACCCCTACATTTTTATTTTATAGCACGTTATGTTGGACAATTTTAACTGATTGAGATTGGTGACAAATTAAAGGAAAAGCCTAATAAGGTGCTAGGCCATTACAAGCCACTCTTGAACTGTACTGGAGGGATGAGCACCATTCTTCCAAAGGATATTCTCTCGATTGGTGAAATCACTCAAAATCTCCCAAAGGTGTTCAACTGCATTGAGATCGGGTGACAATGACTGTGTTTCTCAACCGGGGGTATTTAAATGCATCAGAACATATTCAAATAGATCATACGCCCATCAAATGTAAGAACAATTTAAGATGTTTTAAAATTAACCAATTTGGTTATTCGCACGCATTCACATATCACACTAGCGGAGCTGACGATCGTTCATTGATGGATTTATTTGAAATTTATTTACAAATGAAAAGATCATTTCCAAAAACCTTTGAGTGGTAGACAAGTTCAAGTGTCGGACTGACAGGTAAAAAAATAAACAAATTAATTCAAATAGTCTCAAGTTAAATGTCACACCAACAATAAAAAATTTGAAAAAATAAATAAATCCTGAAATCTTTAGATTCAATTTTAAATGTCCAATGTTAATATTATTAATGTTAAATATTAATAAAATAAAGTAACATATATAGAAATGACTGTTAAATATATAGCCTATGATTGTTGTGGAGTGAGAGGGTCCTTGTGGATTATTCGAAATATGCTAGGGGTAAAGAGCTCACAAAAGGTTGAGAACCACTGGTGAAGACCATAGCATATAATATAAATAATTTATCATCAAACCATTCAGTGACACATTGTTTCCTGTGGACAGGATCATCCTAGAAGAAACCAATCACATCAGGACAGAAATAGTTTGTCATATGATAAAGGTGATCAGAAGAACTCTGATTTGCAGTTTATCGATCTAAGAGGATGTATGGAACCTAACCATACCAACAAAATACCCCCACAGAGTCACCAGTTTTTCCATTTAATTTGCCTGCCTCCGAACTCAAGAAAGTAATTTTTCCATCCGTTTTGCATGTATGACCTTACATCAGACATAATATGACCGAGAGATCTACTGTCCTTCAACATTTTGTTTACAATCTTTACCTGCTGGAATATGAACAGTAAAGCCCTGATGGAAGTAAAGTCTGCAATAGGTAGGGCTCGTGCAGCAACATAGCCTAAATCATAATAGTGGTCAACTGAAAGTCACTGCCATTAAACATCTTTTCCAGGAAGGACCACTGGGCTGTTTCATTAAAACAGAGGAAACAATTTTGTTTCCAAGTTATCTAAATGGTAAGCTCAAGTGAGCATTGTGTACTTGTATTTAACATCGAGACTGAAATTGCAATTCTATGCAAATTAAGTATAACCAAAACATATTCATCATTTGCTCATTTTCTTACTAAATTGGGCAATGGGATTCCATCTAAATCATGAATATCACAGTTTAAAAAACCCATGCAAACATCCCTGAATTAAGCACATTTCACGAACTAGATTCATTTAGGTGTGTATAGCAGTCCATATAGGATTTCAGAGTTTTTTTTAATTGATTGTTGCAGCCAAAAATGCCACGAAATTTTTTTGGGTTTTTTTTTTGTGGAAAACTACTTGAATTGGCGAAGTTGCAATTGCACAAAATTGTTTTGCATGATCTTTCGCCATGATGTTTGTTGGTAAATGAGACCTTTTACGAGCTGTACTCGTTCGGCACATGTGAATCGAAGTGGGGTTTGGCTGAATACACGTTGCAATGACATCACATGGTGCTTTGTGATGATTTCACATGATGTGTCTTGGCCCAATTCTTCAGAAAATCTGCGGTAATTTTGAAAAAATTGCAAGTTCCTGCGAATATTGTGGAGTTTCCTTGATTTTGCGTTCATTTCTGCAATCGCAAAATCCTGGAGGGACTGTTATATACACAGTGTACACCATAAATATTTTAACAATTAACCCAAGCACAACCTAGTACTGTTTTTAAATTAAAAAAAATGTAAAAAGACAAATGCTTACTATAATGTATGACCGTAAACACCTGTGCCAAACTAAATGTGGTAATGATACTGCCATTATTTCATGGCAGTATCAGCATGAAACATATTGTTTGCGTTCAGATGTAATCCAAAATAAAAGCTCACAGTATATTCTTGCCGCATTTGTGCTTAAATATGTAGCTGTTCCACTACTTTTGCATGGCGTTCTAGCTCTCCATATATTCAATGAACAAACTGTTTCAATTCTTGAATCCTCGCTTTACTTAAAATGTAATTTAATGCTTGCAACAGCAAACATGTAGTTAACAGAAATAAATAAACAGTTAAAACACCCCAATATATAACTCTGCAGAAATTATTGCATTAAATTAAAAATAAAATGTCCAAAAAAAAATTTTAAAAAATCATGAGAAGTCATTAAAATGTGCCAAAAGGTTACAAAAACAGACAGATATTCTCCAGCAGATCGGGAAATTAAACAGTTCCACAACTGCCAATTCCAAAATTAACATACTTTCAACACCACACCTGCAGCAACAGAGGACAAACACATAATCCAGAGCTCAGTCTAGAGCACATTCTCAGTGTTCTTAAAGGGATAATGAGAAATTCCTGGGAATTTCCTTCAAAAACACACATTTCACTCAAACCATAATATTCTTCCTCTTCTAAATCACGCACATCTCACTAGCCTGTCTTATTTCTAGCTCGGGAGGGAGAGAAGCCCATTCTCATCGGCTGTGTCCAAGACCTTACAGATAACTGGAGACTCGACCTGAGGAGGGGAAAAAAAAAACAAAAAACAAAGAAGAAATACAAAGAAAAGCACATTTCATAACTTCATTCGTCTTTTTACATTTAGCTGAGAAAACTTATTACAGAGCATTGAACTTTATTTTAGAATATTAATGAGTTACTTCTTACCCCAAGAATATACTGGCAAGTCTGGGGTTCCAAGAGATACACAACAACAGCATGAGGAGACTCAGATTCCTTACACCTGAAAGTGAAAGATAGAATGGTAGCATTTATACAAATCGTCACTGGCTCAAACATTTTTTTTTTTTTTCACTGATTACTGGAGTGACTCACTTGAGCTTCACAATGACCTGTCTTGGCTTCCCTGTGAGGTCACACACATCCCCATGGCCATAGAAGTGGGATACCAGCCTGGAATATTACAAGTAAGCAAAAAAAAAAATGCATTTATAATTAATTACACACACACGCATATACACACACACACACACACACACATACACATGTATATACATACAAACACGCATAACTCCGGAAAGAAGAGACCATTGCAATTTTTTCTGAAATCAGCACCTCTACATGAAAACCACTGCTGTGGTCATCACTATCCTCTTGCACTAGGACCAGCTGGATGGCAGAGACAGTGTTAGTAGTTCGTCAAAAATAATTGGAATCAAAAAACAATTATTCACCATGCCAAGAGAGTTGAAAAGGAAAGTTTTGCGTGAGGAAAAGAAGGGTTCAATTCTGGCTTTACTGGCAGAGGGATACAGTGAGCGTCGGGTTCCTTTCATCCATAAATTTCAAAGACGGCGGTTCATAAGAACAAGTTCAGCAGCAGACATTGGGGACAACAAAGCTACAGACCGGCAGAGGGCGAAAACGACTCTCCACTGACCGGGATGACCGCCAACTCATTCGAATGTCACTCAACAACCACAGGGTGACATCAAGTGACCTACAAAAAGAATGGCAAACAGCAGCTGGGGTGAAGTGCATGGCGAGGACGGTTCGAAACAGGCTCCTTGGGGCAGGGCTGAAGTCATGCAGAGCTAGAAAAAAAAAGCCCTTCAATGAGAAGCAAAGAAGAGCCAGACTGAGGTTTGCAAAAGACCATAAGGATTGGACTGTAGAGGACTGGAGTAAGGACATCTTTTCTGAGGAGTCCAATTTTCAGCTTTGCCCAACACCTGGTCGTCTAATGGATAGACGGAGACCTGGAGAGGCCTACAAGCCACAGTGTCTCGCACAGTCTTTGACATTTAGTGGAGGATCGGTGATGATCTGGGGGTGCTTCGGCAAGGCTGGAATCAGGCAGATTGGTCTTTGTGAAGGATGCACGAATCAAGCCACGTACAAGGTTGACCTGGAAGAAACCTTGCTTTCTTCTGCTCTGACAATGTTCCCCAACTCTGAGGATTGGTTTTTCCATCAGGACAATGCTCCATGCCACACAGCCAGGTCAATCAAGTTGTGGATGGAGAACCAACAGATCAAGAGCCTGTCATGGCCAGCCCAATCTCCAGACCTGAACCTCATAAAAAAAAAAATCTCTGGAATGTGATCAAGAGGAAGATGGATGGTCACAAGCCATCAAACAAAGCCAAACTGCTTGAAATTGTGCACCAGGAGTGGCATAAAGTCACCAAACATCAATATGAAAGACTGGTGGAGAGCATGCCAAGATGCATGAAAGCTGTGATTGAAAATCAGGGTTATTCCACCAAATGTTGATTTCTGAACTCTTCAGAAGTTAAAATATTAGTATTGTGTTGTTTAAAAATGAATATGAACTTATTTTCTTTGCATTATTCGAGGTCTGACAACACTGCATCTTTTTTGTTATTTTGACCAGTTGTCATTTTCTGCAAATAAATGCTCTAAATGACAATATTTTTATTTGGAATTTGGGAGAAATGTTGTCAGTAGTTTATAGAATAAAACAAAAATGTTCATTTTACCCAAACACATACCTATAAATAGTAAAACCAAAGAAACTGATCATTTTGCAGTGGTCTCTAAATTTTTTCCACAGCTGTACATGTCCATCTCAAAAAATTTAAATATCGTGGACAAGTTCTTTTTTTTTTTCCCCCGTGGATGGTGGCTTAGAGGTTAGCACGTTCGCCTCACACCTCCGGGGTTGGGGGTTCGATTCCCATGGGGTTTGCATGTGGTGCTGCGGGGAGAACGTGTTTTTCGTCCCTTACGTTAACACATTAGCCTGTCATATTTGCACATGAAAGAGCAATGCACAGATGTCATACTTCACTTTTTGGTTTCCCTCTTCTTTAAGTTGGTAGGTGCGTGCCACATTCTTCTTGGACCACTCTAAATGCTCGGCATGACTCCAACTGCCCACCACTACGATACTCTTCCCTTGTTCTTTGTCCTGAGACAACATAAAAAAACAAGTTACATGGTCACTCACAAAAATCATACTGTTATTTCCGGGGATGCAAATGAAGATTTTTTTCTCCATTTATTTTCTTTGGTTAAACTCATTAGCATAGCTTAATTACCTTTTCAAACTACTGAAAAATACAGTCAGTATTTTTCCCTATGTACTCATTAAATGTACTAATTTTCAGTCCCTGTATATTTCAGAACCTTTTTGTCATTAACTTATAATGCAACCATTTATCCCCTGAAAACAGAGCACTACTACATATTTAAAGGGTTCACCAACAGATGTAAATAAGCCCAATTTCAAATCAACATTCTGCACTGTATTCACATGGTTACAATTTTGCTCAAAGTCAATATTTAATTTACAAAACATTCTCTTTCCTCTGACCTCATGATACTGGTGAACGTGTTTTCCATAGCAGAATTCATATTTCCACCATCCCACGCCCTAAACAGAAGAGTACAGGGTCATGAATAAATCACGGCTTTATCAAGGAAAAAAAAAAAAGGGAAAAAAAAAAAAAAAAGTAGCAATTCCACGAAAATAGAACAGTAATATTGGCAGAAAACCTTAAAAGGCCTAATTTAGGATCATTTCCCTTTTCACATATAAACAAAGTTCATGAGAAAAGGCCTCACCCCATGTAGACAGTACGAGCCACTCAGAAATTCCTTTATAAGCTGCTCATCAGTCAGGCGAGATATGTGGGTAGTTCCCACCGTCACCTGGGTATGTCCACCAACTGCCATGGGTTTGTGGGTAGAGGTAAAGGCCTCCTCCCGCACAGGTGATGTGTCCTCCTAAAAGAGAAAAAAGTCCATCTGCCTAAAAATGTGGTCTCCTTTTAAACCAGAGGGAGTGCGAGTGTGCGTCTGTGAAGTGGTGTTTGGGCCATTATTTAAACATTATACATAAAAAAAAGCTCTAAACATCACTAGTGTTACAATCCAATACATAGAAAATAGCACATTAATGATAGGAACATGACAGGCCAAAATTTAACACGAGGGACAAATTGGACAGTATGTGCACAAGCAAAATAATAATGTAGCTGGCACCTAAACTCATCACCCTGCAGTGATTTTTGCATGTGTGCTGCTCTCACCTCTCTCTCAGTGGGAGGGCTGAAGTGTGGCCTAAGTAGCTCCTCCTGCTGCTGGTCCAGTAGGGAGAGGCTGTGGGGCCGAAGTGGAGAGCCTGCCAGCGCCTGGCAAAAGATGGCATTCACTGGCGATGACTTATACCTGAATATTTTGTGACAAGAACAGAACAAAGACACGATGTTAAAAAAAAAAAAATCTAGAATAGAAGCAAAACCTGCATTTTTAAATATACAATAGTGCCTTAATAGACCAAAAGTCTGAAATACTTAAACTAAGTAATAAGCGACAAAGACTGAATAGTTATAAAAAAAAAAAAAAGAATGGAATAAACAGCAAACCTCTTACTGACTCAATCTACAGTCAAGTCCAGAATTCTGAAATCTCCCTCTACAAATGTTCAACTTTGTTATACTCTATAGTATAATAGTACAGGTGTCAGTCAAGGCCCACAGGCTAAACACTTAACCTGCATAACCTTTATAATTATAATTAAATAAATAAATAAATAAATAAATAAACAAATAAATGGCCTATAGTACCTACTACTCAAATTTTTCCCCGCAGCACAAACACCGCCCATGCGCATGTACAGCGTGCATGGGCTCACATGATTTGCTGGTTAAAGTTGAACGCTACATTCTGCATTTGATGAAAGTCAGACCCTTCTTCCTAAATGTCTTTCATAATATTATATATTTTCAGTAGTTGAAAAACAGATATGGATAGTTATTTTGGTTTTCCATCTTGACGAGTGCCAATAATTCAGGGGTTTCATTGATCAAAGCGTGCCTAAAACAAGGTCTAAATTTGTGTGTAAGAACTGCAAGTAAGCTTAAAGAAATTGGCATTTATCACAAACAGCTGTGTGCAACGGACAATGATAAATCCCACATGTCCCAATTTATTTTTTTAAAAAATAAAATAATTGACTTAAATAAATAAAAATTTGTGTTAGAAAACTAATGTTTGGGAATCTAAAATGTTTTTGTACTGACTTGACAATGTGACAATGTAGAAGTCATAAAATAAAAAAAACCTATAAAGTTTGTACTAAAAATATAGGGTGCCTAAAACTATTGCACAGTACTGTGTGTGTGTGTGTAATTTATATATATATATATATATATATATATATATATATATACACACACATACACACTTATTTTTTATCTATATTCAATAAATGTATAATGCCTCATTTGTTTAAGTGGGTTCTCTTTGACTACTTTTAGGAATTCTGTTTATTGAAACATGTATATATATCATGCAGCTTCTGAAGGGCAGTACTAAATGAAGAAAATAAGATTTTTAAACAAAATAATAAAATTACACCAATCATCCTGTTCAAAAGTTTACATCCCCTGGCTCTTAATCTAGTGTGTTGCCTTCTTGAGCATCAGTGAATGTTTGCACCTTTTGTAATAGTTTTGTATGAATCCCTCAATTGTCCTCAGTGTGAAAAGGTGGATCTCGACATCATATAGTCCCTGTAGCTGAATATGTTGGAAAAGCAAAGAATGTGCAGGAACTGGAGGATTTTTCTGAATAACAGTGGGCAGTTTAACTGCTCAAGACAAACAAGGGACTCATGAACAACTATCACTATCATGTGTAAACACCTGCTATGTAAAACAGCTTATTCGGTGCAGTACTAAATAAAAAAAAAAAACAAAATGCAATTTTGAAGATTCTGCAAGGGGTATGTAAATTTATGAGCACAACTGTACGTCTCCTGTGTTTATTGGCAGTGTTTACTCCCTGCTCTTACTTACCTATATTTAGGATGAGCACAGAGCAGTGGTGTGAGCACCACCACCTCATACTCGCAGGTTGTCACCTCAGCAATGGAAAGAATCTCATGTTTTGCCTCTGGATGACACACATACAGCACAGAGGTAGAACGAGGCATATTCTGTTTTAACAGACATGGGGTCCCATTCCCCATCTCCACCGGGAAATAAGGGGTCAGCTGGCCTTCTATATTCTTACTTGGCACCTGTAAAATTTACCAGCACGTTTATACATTTTTTCATAAACAAAGCAATGCACTAAACGACTTGAACACTACACGTTACAATCTATGGAATCACTACTAGCTTTTCACATGCTGGTTAGTTGGTTGACCTGATTGATGGGAACTTCGCATACCTCAGTGTTGGTGTCTGGTCGTTCACTGGCAGCATCCCCTGCTTTACTAGGCTCTGAATCTGAAGAGCAGACAAAGCATATGAAAACCTCTCATGCTTAAAACTTGTTTTTTTTGGGGTTTTTTTTAAATTACATGCAATATGTTTTAAACCCTGAACTGAAAAATCTGTTTGTTTCATCAAAATAGAAGAAGAAGAAGAAGAAGAAGAAGCTACCTGCTGAAGAATCAGTGTGTTTGCTGGTCATGGCCCCCAGGTAATACTCCTGTATGTTCACTTTCTGCAGGCCCAAAACAGACAAATCAGCTGCATAACTTATATAAATGCAGTTTAGTGGGTCCTTGTACTAAGATAACTCTTTTTTTTTTTTTGGTGTGTGTGTGCACGCGCTTGGTATCTTAAAAAAATTATTTTAACAAAACCCAGTATTTTCTGGCATTTAAACCAAAGGAAATTGGAACTGTCTAACAGACCTGACCAGTCTCTTTTTCCTCATGATATTGCCTCACATGTTTACCATGGCACACCTCATAGGACCAGTAAGACTCAATCTGCAACAAACAGAGGATTATTACATGACTGAAATGCAAATATATTATGACTTTCACAAATTAAAGAGTGCCATTAGCAATAAACGGACATTTAGGTTTTATTGCTTAACAATAAACCAAAATATTAAAATGACATGGCTAAGCCCCCCCCCCGTTTACAGCTAGCATTAAATACAAATTACATAAGAAAGATCATTATTAATATTATTATTAAGGGTTGACTTATCGGCAAACTACAACACCCCAAATAAATGAGTAACTATATAAACGCTCAAAATACAGAGAACAGGAAAAATTTAACATTATATACATAACGGATCAATTATGGTTGAATATCTAGAAGCCGACAACGGACCATTTTTTAATAAATCTTTAACAAGAGTGGACAAATCACTAGCACAGGAGTCCGGAATGAACAGATTTTAAATCTGGGCTTAGTTTGTTTTAACCAGAGAAAGAAAATAAATCTGACTTCCCATTTACTTTTGCAGAACACAAGTTTTAAATTTAGTATGTGTATTAAAACATAACACACTTCACGATGAAGTGACACACTTTGACGATGTGACTCAAAACATAAAACACTGACAAAACTGAGTAAAATAAAATCCGGCAAAAAAAAAATAAATAAATAAAGCTGTGATATAACGTTAGCCAGACTCGAGTAACATTTTTACTTGCAATGTGGGGAGAGAACACTACAGTTTCTGGCCAAAAGAGTTGCCAAAAACTCAGCTAACAAACATGATGTTCTACACCAATAACTTCAGGAGAGATTATCCCATCATAGTCATCTCATCCCCAAGAATTCATATACATGTTCATTGCTCTTAGTCTGCATTAGTGCACTCAACTAATCTAACTAGCTGCCCATATATGGTTGCATTATGTTAGCTATGTTCGCCTGGCCAAGGTGATCAAAATATCGGACTGGGACGTTCGACTGCCTGGTGGTCTAGCTAATGAATTTATCATTTGTCCACCCAGTCTGAGATTTAAAAAAAAAAAAAAAAAAAAAAAAATCCTTTAAATCCTTTATGGAAATGTTTCAAACTTCCACAAGCATTTTAGCCCCAGTGTTTAAATAAATAAAAAATACATGATTTCAAGAAAAAAAAAAAAAACAACAACAAAAAAAAAAAAACAATCAGAATAATTTGAGAATAAAGTTGTACTATTTTGAGAATAGTCATAATACTATTACTAAATGGTCCATATCTATGATGGTATTTTAGCACCGCTGTTTAAAAAAAATAGAAGATTTTCAGAATAAAGTCTTCAGCACCAGATTATTATTAGTACTAGCACTTTGAAACAGCTGTGCAAGAAATTGCGTTTCTTTAGAAGAAAGAACTACATGGACTTGGAGGTTTGTCTCTTGTTGAAGGAGAAAACCCAGGCAGTGGTCGCCTTCAAGGGAATCAGCGGTTGCACTTGCGGCCTAATAGAGGCAACTCTGGCACACTCAGAAAACAACTGTGCTCTCAATGCGTTATGGGATATGGACTTACCAGGAGTCTTAAGTTTATTGTACAAGTCCATGTGACGCAACACGCTGGGAGTTTGACGCTGAGCAAGCCAGAGTTCTACTCATTCGGGATCGGTCAGTTTGTCATTGTATGATAATCACACCTACACACCTTTAAATGGCATGCAGATGTAACCACAGATAGCCAGGCCATACAGGACACAGTTTTTCGTGATTGTTGAAGCCAAAAATGCTTTATTTTGCTGCGGCTTTTTTCAGAATTTGCAATGCAATTTACGGAGCAGTTTTGTCCCCCCCCCAAAAAAAACTACTTGAATTGGAGAAACTGCATTTGCACAAAATTGTTTTGCACGGTCTATCGCAATGATGTTTGACGAGACCTCTTAGCTGTACACATGTTTGACGCACATGAATCGAAGAGGGTTTTGGCTGAATGTGCGTTGTGATGACGTCACATGATGGCGTCTTGGCCCCAAACCTGCAATAATTTTGAAAAATTGCAAGCTCCTCTGAATATTGTGGAGTTCGCTCGATTCTGCATTCATTTCTGCGATCGCAAAATTGTGAAATCCCGGAGGGACTGGATAACCTTGAAGGCTGCCCGAGATTTCTCCTTCATCAAGAGGGACAATAACTTCAACAGATTTAGTCTAGAAAATTACATACAAGACTTTCTCCTTGAAATCTTGAAACAGCACTGACACAAACCAGTGTAGACAAATTATATCATGGCATGCCTGAAACCTGTTCACATTCATCAGATCATCAGACTGAATATTTGTTAACATGATTGCAAACATATGCTCTAGTTACAATCCCTCACAGCTCTCAAATTGTGAAAATCGAAAGTAATTAAAAAAAAAAAAAAAAAAAAAAGAAAACGAAAACTGAGATGTGAAACTTGCCCTGTATGAGCAGCTGCTCTGTTTGAACAGTGGTGCAAGTAGAACAGCTGGGCTGTGTCCCGTATACTCCTTCTCCTCATCCTGAAAAAAAAAGAACATTAAGTGAAAAAGGGATCAAATAAGAAGGATCCAGAGGAAGCAAGCACAGACAAAGTGAGAGAGTGTGAGTGACTCAGTATTATAGAAGGAACGAAAGATATTTACCAGCTTATTTATTTTCATAACGGTGAGAATATGACATATATTTGACTATTTTGAAGTTTCAATGAATCATCGTCAGACAAGGCAGGACAAGGCATTTATCGTCTAAGAAAATTCTGTTAGATGAAAAATTATAAGGAGTGAAATGACCAAATACACAAACACTAAACATGTATCATGGTTCTAGTATACAGAGAGACAGGGGAAGGGAGAAAGAGGGGGGAAAAGGGGGGGGGACACACCTAGTTCATTTGTGCTGATCAGTGGCACTATTTTACAACATTTCTAACAGGAAAACATCTTATCCATAGCATAGCCTCAAGTTAAAATATCACAACACAGCCAAATCAGCATTATAACATCACAAGGCCATTTACCTGAGGAACATAAACTGACTCCTAACAGATCCTACACCTCTCAGTTGTAGGAAAGGGGTTAAATATTTACTCTCGCCTTTTGGGACATCTGGTATCTGATTTCAAGTAGCATATAGAGGTTATGCACGTGTCGTCACGGTAGCCGGAACTCGCCGCGGTCAGGCCCACTGAGTGGCAGCATCGAAAACACAGAAAAAACGCACATAAAATGGGAAAAAGCTGTTGTGCGAGCGACTGTGCTTACAGAGTGGTTCTCCACCAGGGGGGCGCGGAGAAATCAGAAGGGGGCACAAATCGTTTTTAAGAAAGAAAGAAAAAGAAAAAAAACAACCCAAAGACAGGGCATCATTTGGATACTCTGTGTATTTTATTTCTTTTCAAATAGAATGTGAAAAACCCCGCGTTCCCTCTCCCTCTGTATTTGCTTTTTGCTGGGGAGAGGCAGAGCTTAGCCTGCCTTTTATCTAACTGTCAGTGCAGACCAGTGTTGCCAACTTAGTGACTTTTTTTTTTTTGCCAAAAAAAAATTATTTTTGAACAAACCTTAGCAACTTTCCAAATGTTACCAGTACTGTCCTGCAAGCACAGGTACTTTTAGAAGACGAATGTAATGCAACATACATATACATACATATACACACACATACATAAATACATTCATACATACATGTGTGTGTGCCACATGATAGGGGAGGCTTGGAGGGGCTTTAGTTACAAAACCTCTGTGCTAACAGATTCAACAAGAATTCGGAGCTATATTTTTTCACAGAGTACCAAAAAACCATTCACTCTTTTTTACTAAGTCGAGCAGTGTAAGTGTAAGTTCTTTTGGGACGTGGTATTCATGTTGTACAATGATGAATAATTTGCTACATATTTCTTTTTAAGCACTTCCTATTTCCGCTAATGAATAACGGGGGCTCATTCATTCTCTGACTGTGTTTTACCTTCACAAATATATAACGTTAGTAAGTGGAAGCAGTATTAGCTACACACAAACTAGGACTAGCTAGCTTACGGGTTACAAGATAAAATTATTTAATAAAATAAAGATATATGTACATGCCTGTCCACATTCAACCAGAATGTTTATTGGTGTTCTTGTCACTTTAATTTGAAGTAGGACCAAGCGTCAAGGCTTTTGCATGCCTTCAGGCTTTGCTTAGTGTATTTCCCCGAAATCAGGTACATATAAATGTCGGGAAAACCGATTTCTGGCCAAATGCCAATGTCCATGGACCACAGGTTCTTGGGCAAGTTGTAAGGGTCACTGTCGAGTCCAACTGCCTTTAATTTAAACTGATAATCATTAGTTATTCTAGAGTTTTTGCAGCTTCCCCTAATAAAACCGGTCATTTTGTTCGACGTTTTGCCACTCAGTCCGGCCGAGGGGGGCGTGTTCCGGCAGGAACATTTAAAATGGTGCAAATGGTACAGTCTCACTCAAAACTTGATAGGGATACATTACACATAGAGCTTATTTATCAAGATAAATACCCACAAGTGGCTGAGTTGCTACTGTTAGAAGAACAGAAACCACACTAATTACTCAATCAACTCATAACATTACTGGTTTCCTTTTAACTTTCAGAGGATTCACTGTGCTCTTAACCATTTTTTTTTTTTTGCTCAGGATTTCAGCTATTGATGTGCAAATGTGCCATTAAATCAGTCATTCAAAATGTAGACGAGCATTAATTCATAAACGTCCATCACGATCATTGAGGTACATCATGGTGTGCTATAGTAATGTAAGAATTAATAAATAAACATGTTCTTGGTCAAAGAATTGTAAGTAAGAATCGTGAGCTCAGTTCTAACCCCCCCCAAAAAAATTATAATAATCCATGATACCTAGTTCCAATATTGTGCCATTCCACAGTAAATCAGCTTTAATTCGCATATGGCACAGATACTGAGAACTTTCTAAGATGCAGCTTTTGTTATAATCTGCCATATTCAAACGGCACAGATTACACCTCTTGGTCAATTCAGACATTTTAAACCACTAGTGAAACCTCTGAATATCTGATCAGCTGAGTAATGCCCTGTGATGACATTACTGAATTAAACTGAGTACAATGTTTTACCTCATCTCCCTTCGACAAAGAAGGCAATAAACATTTGTATTTCTCCTTTTCTGCCGTGGTCATAATAAGGAAGTCATCTTCTTCATAAAGGGCTCCGGAGGCTGGCTTTGGAGAACAGAGCAGGTTAACAAAATGACTTTTACAACAGTGACCATCATGCAAAATGAAAGTGATCACGTGACCCACAACCGGAAACGCCGAACTAAAGGCACAGTAAGAGAACTAGCTAGATAAATAAATAAATGCAATAACTATAAGCGCATTAATATATAAAGTGCATTTCATGCTGTAACAATTGTCCATTTAAAAATTACTGCTATATAACGTTATTTGTAAATGAGTTTCAGCGGTATTAAATACGGGGAAAAAAGGTAATGTAACTAATACAACCTAGTATTAGATACTTAGCTAGCTTGAAAACGCCGTTCACTGTTAATTTTCTAATTTGTGGAAATTGGTTTACCAAGGTGAAATGTTCCCCGGGCCAGTTGATTTTGAAGGGGATCTCATCTGTGATTAAATGCGAGGCTCCGCGATGTGCAGAAGCTCCGACACACAACAGCAGCGCACCAAAACACACCAAAAACAAGCGCATGTCTCCAACTAGCCGCTTTATCCGGTCTGCTATAACGGCATGGGATAGTTAACGAGACAGAGTACGAAGAAGATGCGAAACCGCTTTAACTGGGATAGTAACTGACTCATAGGTCCGACCCACACAAATGAACCAGCAGTGCTCGCTATATAGTTCAACCACCTTAAACTAGGGCTAGGAGTCGAGCCCGAATAGAGTCGACTCTCAAATTCCAGTCACTGGGAATCAAGAGTCGACACCAAAGCTTAAGGAGTCGATTCCGCACAATGAAACTGATTGGGCCGTAGCACAGGTGTAACGTTAACTGCCTCATTCGCTGTATTTTAACGTGGATAAATAAAAAAAATTAACGTTTGTTTAAAATAATAATAAAAATCTAGCAAAAACATCGTCAAGTGCTGAAGTATTTAAGGATAAGAGCCAAAGCAGTTGAGAACATATCGTGCATGTACTGTAGACTGAGTTTATGTCCATTAGTTATTGCATTTCAAGCTGGTTGAAGAGTTGACGTTTAAATAAGGTTAATTTAGTCATGGGGGACACAGACATTATTAAGTTTGAAAATAAAATGAGTGTGAAATCCACTTTTGGAATCGACTCCATCGATTACCAGCACCGGGAATCAAAAGAGTCGATTCAAAAATTCTTGGAGTTGCACAACCGTCGCTATAAACACCAGGAACCGTTCGATTCGCCACGTCTATTTCCGGTGTGTAAACATTCGGCGCTGATAAACATTTTCGTAACGTTCAAGGCATATTTTAATCCATCATGACGTGTAGCTACTTCCTGTCTTTTGGAGACATAAATCGTGTAGCTTACTGTCTGCTAACGAGAATAAATATATAGCGTGACTTTAGCTGTTTTTATAGTTGTCTTAAAGTTGACAATTTTGACATTTTCTTATATCCGGTGTAACGAAAATATTTGACGCGTTTAAAAAATAATAATAATAAATCATTATTGTGTCGCATTAACCAGAAGAAACCTGCGCGTGCGCCACATTCGAACGAGTCATCTCGCACAATCCCGGAAAAAAGGAGTTGAGGCTCTGGAGATGTCTTCTGTGATAACACGTTATCCTTAATGTCTTTCGGCAACACTAGAAGACATGAAACCTTCGTGACGGTGTTTTAGGGCCACTGTTTAGAAGAAGGGAAAAAAAAAAAGATTTCAAGAATAAAGTGATATTTTGAGGGGAAAAAAAAGTCATAATACATTATCCAGGAAAAAAGCAATAATATCTGATATTACAAGAAAAAAGTTGCAATATTTATAGTATAATAATACTATGATAAAATGGAAAAAATCTGAGGATCATTCCGTGTTAAAATGCGGGACTGTCCGTTTTAGGCCCATATTCGGGTTGCAGCCGTATTCTGAATACGATGTTTATATGCGTACGGGCATCAGAATATTCATGTATACATGGTTGTTGTAAGTACGCCTGAGCTGCCATTCTATTAAATTAAATACCTAGCCTACAGCTAAGCATCTGTTATACCCACAATTCCTTGCGGACTGGGCATGCACATCTATCTCCTTTTACGCACGACTCAATACTAATTAGAATATTGCCGAATTGCAAATAATATCAGAATATTGATGTGCATGTAAACGTAGTCATTGAGGATTTGATGAAGTTACTGTCCTTTTTGTTGAAGGAGAAAGCCCAAGCAGTGGTTTCCTTCAAGGCTGTTGGTGGTTATATCTGCATGCCATTCAATGACAGTGTGTAGTTTCACAGGAACTACACACTGGAACACCTCCAGGGTTGGGGGTTCAATTCCCACCTGTGTGTGTGGAGTTTGCATGTTCTCCCCGTGCTGCAGGGGTTTCTTCCGGGTACTCCGATTTCCTCCCCTAGTCCAAAGACATGCATGGTAGGCTGATTGGCATGTCCAAAGTGTCCCTAGTCTATGAATGGGTGTCCAGGGTGTACCCTGTCCAGGGTGTGACCCGCCTTGTGCCCCATGCTCCCTGAGAGCCTTGAAGTTGCATTTTAGTCTGTATAAAACTAAAATAAAACATTGCTATGAAGAGGTTTAATATTGTAAAAAAAAAAAAAAAAAAAATGCTACAGGTTCACCATTTCTTAAAAATAAATACAGTCGGGTCCATAAGTATTTAGACAATTTTCAATATTTTGCCTCTGTACACCACCACAATGGATTTGAAATGAAACACTCAGGATGTGATTGAAGTGGAGAATTACAGCTTTAATTCAAGGGGTTTAACAAAAATATTTAATTAACCATTTAGTAATTACAGACATTTTTACATAGTCCCTCCATTTTTACAGGCTCAAAATTAATTTGACAAACTAGCATAATTATAAATATATAAAATACAGGATTATTATTAATACTTCGATGCAAATCCTTTGCAATGATAGCCTGATGTTTGGAACCTATGGACATCACCAAATGCTGAGTTTCCTCATTTACATTTACATTTATTCATTTAGCAGACGCTTTTATCCAAAGTGACTTACAAATGAGAAAATACAAGCAAAGC
>JANDJT010000168.1:3187036-3213024 GCA_024331685.1 Stegophilus panzeri
CCACCACTGAGGAACAGTTAGTTTGAATGTTCTTGAAAGGGACCTTGAGCCACGCTGAGTAGGTACTACTAAGCGTCAGTCCTCCCTTGAGATGCTTTGTTAGGCCTTTACAACAATGGTAAAGTAATGCACAACACAACAAAATTTAAAAAGCAAACATAAGATAACATAACGGAAATGCAAACCAAACATTCAGTAGCATTTTTTTTTTAATTTATTTATTTAAAACCAACTGAGTGTTAGAATTATAAACTTCAGACTAAAACTGTACAAACACAAATGTTTGTCCAATGTGTGTGTGTGTGTGTATATATATATATATATATATATATACACGTATACATATACATTTTCATAATCGATTATTATCGATTAGTTGTTGCAGCTCTAGAATCCACACAGTTATACTACAACATGTATTAAAAACTAATAAGGGAAAAAAAACAAGGTAAACGATAGTAATTTAACAAAAGCACTGTGAAACACACTCCAACTGACATCGGCTATTACGACCACTTCCGGTAGATACCGGAAATTTTGCCCATAGATTTCTCCAGCAGTGGATAACACCAGAAATATGTGGGGGTTTTTCTATACAGACACTGCCACCTAGTGGTCAGGAGCATTTCCATTGTGTTGCTTCTTGATTCTGTTGTGTTGTTAACTTCCGTTTGCTTTTTTAAATTTCACTGTGTTGTGCACTACTGGGGGGTGGCGATCTCATTGGGGAGGGGTGAGAGAGATGGGAGGGTAGCCAAGAGTCTCCTACTCTGGGCTCCTGCCCTCTCCTCATCCAATCTATCCCACTGCCTCAAATGTCCCTCCAGCTGGTGAGCAGCCTTTCAAGGTGACACTGGGTGCTTCTCAATACTCAAATTGATGCTTCCTCGTTTCCTTTCCCCTCAGTATTCCATCCCATGACCCGGAAATCAAACAACGCCAACCAACTTGAAGGACATATCGGTTCTCTAATTGGACCATGAGGATGCAAGGAACGAGGAGTGAGGAAGCTTCCAGAGGAGCTAGAAGCGAGGATACACAGGTGTATCATATGTGGAAGTGTTCCTTGTCAAAAAAACCTGACGCACGTATAAATTTCCCCTCCTCCTTTACATCTGCCACAATCTCGAACAAAAAAAGTCCTTTGATGATGTGATGTAATTTTGTGTGAAATATAATTCAATAATAATACGCTTACAATGAGTCTTGTAATTAATGGATCCTTGCATGTTTGGATATGCAAAGCTACACAAAAGATTAATTCATTGATGAATAACCCAGACCTTTCACATACTATCAGTGCATTTAGCTTTATTAAGAATATTGTTATTGACCAAGCTTCAACAACATAATGGCAGATCCCTGAAGCACAGTGAGATCATCCAGCTGAACACAGTCATCATTCATCTCTCCTCGCATCTCATCCTTGCATCTTTCCGTCACATCCTAAGGGGGTGGACCTAAGACACGAGGAAAGGAAACGAGGATGCACAAATAAGAAGTGAGAAGCACCTACTGTCTCACCTCAGAACCCACTCCTGCTACTGCACTGAAAGATCTGCTGCATCCATGAGTGGCTGGAGCATTCTGTCACGTGGGAGTCCTGGGAGGTGGATGCAAATGCAGAAAAGACACAAGGACAGAAAAAAAAGAATACAAGACAACCAGACACTAAGAAAAGAAGACTAAACAAACTTAAAATATCAAAAATAGACTATGCATAGTCTTAACAATAGCAAATACAATCAAAAAGCAAACATAACATACCATAACCACAATGCTCCAGCAAAGAAAGAGAGCAAACAAGGAACTTAAATGGAACAGTTGTGTATGGTTGAGACAGGAGACAACAGAAGAAGTTCTGCAAAGACAGTCAGGGTGCCCTCTAGTGGTCCAAGGTAAAATTGCCCTTGGGGGCTATGACATTTACTACAGCCTTCAGTTGCTGTTTGTTTGTAGGTCTTCCTACCTTCAGTTTTGTCTTCAGTAGGTGAAAAGCAAGCTCAATTTAGTTGAAGTCAGGTGACTGACTCAGCCATTTAAGAAAGTTCCATTTCTTTGCCTTAAAAAGCTCTTGGGTTGTTTTCGTATGTTTGGGTCATTATTCATCTGTACTGTAATGCGCCATCTGATCAGTTTTGCAGAATTTGACTGAATCTGAGTAGAAAGTATACAGTGGTGCTTGAAAGTTTGTGAACTCTTTAGAATTTTCTATATATCTGCATAAATGTGACCTAAAAACATCATCAATAATCAAAAAAATATTATACTTGGTCTCTGGCTTGTTTATTAGGGACAAATTTAAATTAAAATGTTATATTCACATTGGTGCTTTGGATAATGTCCTCTGTCTAAAGTGCTATACAAATAAAACTATATTGAATTGATATGAACCGGTCAGTCACATGTTCCAATAGTTCTCATCACTTGAAAAATGGGTCGGTTCAAACTAAAGGGTCCATGTGCTAAGTTGTGTAACGCATCTAGATGTATATCTCAGGAAATGAAAGCTGAAATTCTATGTATATTTTTGTGTGTGAGTGTGAGTGTGTGTGTGTGTGTGTGTTCCTTTAAGTTGCGAGGTGGGGCCTCCATGGATCGAACTTGTTTGTCCAGCACATCCGACAGATACTCGATCAGATGGAGATGTCATGTTCCTCAAACCATTCCTGGACAATTTTTGCAGTGTAGCAGGGAGCATTATCTTGCTGAAAGAGGCCACTGCTATTAGGGAATATCGTTGCCATGAAGGCGTGTACTTGGTCTATAACAATGTTTATGTAGGAGGTACGTGTCAAAGTAACATCCACATGAATGCCAGGACCCGAGGTTTCCCAGCAGAACATTGGCCAGAGCATCACCCAAGCCTCCGCCGGCTCGCCTTCTTCCCATAGAGCATCCTTGTGCCATCTGTTCCCCAGGTGAGCGACATACATGAACCCAACCATCCACATGATGTAAAAGAAAACGTGATTTATAAGACCAGGCCACCATTGCTTCCATTGCTCCATGGTCCAGTTCTAATGCTCACATGCTCACTGGAGGCGCTTGCAGCAGTTGACGGGTCAGCATGCGCACTCTGACCGTTCTGCAGCTACGGAGCCTCATACACAGCAAGCTGTGATGCACTCTGTGTTCTGATCCCACAAGACATGCTGTTTTGGAGATGCTCTGACCCAGTCGTCTAGCCATCACAATTTGGCCGTTGTCAAATTCGCTAAGATCCTTATACTTGCTCATTTTCACTGCTTCCAACACATCAACTTAGAGAACTGACTGCCGCCTAATATATTCCACCCCTTAAAAGGTGCCACTGTAAGGAGATAATCAATTATATTTACTTGCTAATGTTACAGCTGATAGATGATCAACTGTGTAGTGTATTTGACATGTGTTACCTTACACTCACTCAATCAAGTGTCATGCAAACACAGGGCAGGTTGAAGTGAAAGGACTATTGAAACATGAGTGTTTGAGAGCAGCAGCATGTAAAGGTGTAACAGATTCTGGTCTTAGAATATCACTTTACCAAAACACTGAACTGATCGGCTTTAGTTCTTCTGGCTCTTTTTCCAGGTCACTGTTATCGTGTGCTGGTAGTGACAGGGGTCTGAAAGTACAAGGAGAGATAGATATTCACCAGGCACACAAACACTATGGCTATCTTCAAAACCATATTAAATGTTAAATTAACTATAGAAAAAAACCTTCATAGTTTAATTGGTGAAGCTAAGGATTACGTAGGAATGTGCAGGACAAAAGAAAAGCAATGGAAGTGAAGTGAATTGCTAATTTGTCTTTTTTTGGGGAGCTTGAGAAGTAAACAAAACTAGTCTATTCTAAAACTATTCAACACACAATTACTAGTTAGTAAAAATAAACTAGTTGGAAAAAAGTTCAAACAAAAACTGATACAGGACATATCTATTTTGATCTATGTTGTTATTGCAGTTAAATGCTGATATACTACTGCAAAGACCACATGAAACATTACTTCACTTTCCATTCCTCAGCGCTTTTTAAGATACACAGTTAATAATGAACCCAAAACGAATCCGTGCAATAAATGTGCTATCACATGTCTGTGCAATCATGTAATCCTATTACACAGACTGTCATTATATATACAGTGGTGCTTGAAAGTTTCTGAGCCCTTTAGAATTTGTTTCATTCATTTGTTTGCACTATACACCAAAGACATTTTGGTGTGAGGTCAAAAGACAAATATGAGACAAGAGTTTAGGATTGCAGTTTTTATTTCTTGGTATTTACATCTAGGTTTTATGTTGTGTTAAACAAAATTGGCCTTGCTGTTCCAATACTTTCGGAGGGGAGTGTAGCTTATGTACAGCAACAGGGGGTTTTTCCCCAAAATTCGATTCTAGAATTAGTTTGACAGACCTTTCTAAAATGTTCATCAAAATATTCATATTACAGTGAAGTATATGTTGATTCTGGTCATGAACTAAGCAAAGAAATTACCCCCCCCCCTTCCCCCACCCTACCCAGCCCTCCCCTACACCCCCTTGATTGAAAACAGAGCTTTAGATTTATTTTTTTTTTCCACTGAAGTATCCTTTAAATGGACATTCAGTAGTTTTAAATGTTCAGGAGACAAAGAGTTGTGTGAATGTTGGAGCGCTCAGTGTCACCAGATCTGTGCACTAGTAAGTAGAACAGCTGCTTCTGCTGAATGTTTCTCAGTCAAAGGATTAAGTGAGTAGTGCAGAGTGATTTTACTTGTAGTATTTTAGATTTTACGCTTTGTGTGTTTGTGTATGTACAGTGGTTTTCTTCTCAGCATTGAAGGACTGTAAATATACTTTAATCAGTTAATTAGTTTATAAATTATTGATGGGTTTGTGCACTTGAGGTTAATTATATATTATTTATGTGTCCTTGCCAACAGATTAATTTACCTCTCACACACACACACATTGAAACATGTCGTCACTTTAACTATTATATACTTTATATTAAGATTTAAATGTCCACATTATATTTGAGTGGATATAGAGAATGAAAGCACAGACAAAAGACAAAGTGTATTTGTGTTAATATCTGGTGCACATCAGTGTAATATGCTTACCTTTTAAGAATGTAAAGTTATAGGGATGTGAATGTGAAATATGTTTATATGTACAGCCAGAGAAAAACAAGAAGCAATTTAATAAATGCATTTTAATACAGTTTACTGTAATGCCTTTAAAACATACAGAGGAACATACGATTTTTAAAAAAATGTCATCATTCATTCATTCATTCGTTCATTCGTCTTGAGTAAACGCTTTATCTTGATCAGGGTCGTGGTGGATCCTAAACCAATGGGACACACTCATTCACACTTAGGGGCTATTTAAAGTAACCATTCCACCTACTGGCATGGGATGAAAACAGAGCGCCCCAAAGAAACCCACATACTATATACACATGAAGAACTTGGAGCTGTGAGGCGGCAACTTACATTTCATATTTTATTCAGTTTACACCAATAATCCATCACTCATTTCTCACCAGTTCTACAGGATATGGGTTCTATTGCATAGTTAGTAGTATTCTACTAGTAATGCTTTAAGAACTTACGTATGTAACAGTAAGGATCAGTTTTCATCACTTTCTACGTTTTTGTTTTAAGCTTCTTTGGAATGGATGTCTCTCCACATTACTCCAGTCTTCATTCAATATGTGGACACAACTCATATCGACTGATCTCAGGATGCCTTGGCCATGATGAGGATGCTCATGAGAAAGACCATGATGAAGAACACCCACATGAAAAACCTGTCCATTACCTTAGCAACCTTCTTCCACTCTGCTCCTTTGGCCTGGTTTGACCTTTGTTCCCGAAAGCAATTGGCGATGTACTCAATGTTCTGCACCACTTTTTGATGCTGAGCACACATACATGTGCACTCTTCTGTGCTTGTCTTTTTACTGTAGTCTTCCATCGTGTATGGTTTGGTGTACTCGCTGGTGCTATGCTCATAAGTGTACCCATTGAGTTTTTCAGGAATAGAGAGATCACTTTGCCTCAGTTTCTCCTCCTTCAGGTTAACCGCGTTACCATCTCGCCCAATGTGGTGTATGTAATTTGGCTGGCGTATTTTCTGTCTTGATGAGAACTGTGGTGGCATATGTGCCATATGCAAGGCATTGAAATGGTAGCCATTTGACTGGTGATTTCTGGCATAGTGACAATCTCTGCCACAGTTATTATACCTGTTATACTGATTAACAGACCCATCATGTAGATGATTGCTGTAAAAACTGGTGGAGAAATAGTCATAATTTTCAAGACTAGCCAGTGGGTCCTCTACAAAAGGTGGGCCACGTTCACTTTGAGGAGTAGTGCAGTTCTCTCCTACTTCATACACAAAGAAAATCTTCGCCATGTAGTCAATAATTAGGACTTTGGCCCAGTTGGGCACCGGTTTGGCTTCTGCACCACAAAAGTGAATGTTCATGATGAAGATTGTCAATGAGGTGGAGGCTGTAATCATTGTCATTGTTGCTATGTAGTACTTACCTGTGACATAAGAACATGCAGCAAATGAGCACATCAGTGCATGTACACGTTAACATAATGAGATGATGCAGGCTCCAAATAGATAGGTTCTTACTTCTTTGTACTCTTATACTTTACATCATTTATAGAAATATCCAGTATTTTAACATCTAAACATTATAGACGTTAAACATTTTACATTCCTGGGTCATGCACTTTAAGTACTTAAATCTTAAATCCTAAAACCATCTTATATGTTCTATCTATATATGGGTGACAAATTAAAGGGAAACCCTGAATAAGTTAGTGGAGAATCAGTAATAACAGATATTTCCAGACAAATGTACTCCAAGATCTGACTAAAGTGAGATCTTTATTTAGATCTATGGGAAAGACAGCATTAAATAGATAAGTATATTACTGTACTGGAGGTTTAGAACAAAGATATCAAACAAAAATTCTTCTTATAAGTGTTAATAATACTCAAACCAAACTCACTGGGAGGTAGAAGCCAAGTGGAACCATGAAGGAGATGAGAAAGCAGGAGGAAGAGAATATAGATTTAGTAGAATAAAGAGTACTAAAACAATCGTACAGGCCTGATTGCTTGATGCGTACACTGAATGGGTCTAGTGGCTCTGTATGCTGCAGGAGGGTATTTTTCAGGCATGCTTGAGGTCTACATGTCCCCTAAGACGGACGTGTCACTACAAATCAATGATAAGTTACTCTGACATATAATCTTTATCCTATGAAGAAAAACTTCTGTCCTGATGGGAGTGGTCTCTTCCAGGATGACTCTCCCCCATTCGTAGGACATGATGGCTCACTGAAGGTTTGATGAAGATAATGATGTAAAGCCGAACATTAGTTGAGGGAATATATGTGCAAAGAATGGTTTTCATCCCACCAGTACAGTTCGAGACTTGTAGTATCTGTGCCAAGGAGCACTAAAGCTGGTGGCTCACTGTGACCCTGCACCTTACTAAGACAAGTACTGTTTTGTTTTTATAGTATAGTATAGCATATTATAGCATAGTTTAATATAATATAGTATAGTACAATTTTCTCCTTTAATTTGTCACCTATCTGTACATTAATGCCTACTAGTTGCTACCTCCCAGCCATGGGTTAGCCTCCATACTAAAACATGGTTAGCCTCCATACTAAAACATCATAAGTCCTGAGAAACATTTGTGGCAGCGGAGTTTGTGGTCGAGCATCAGCTGTGGATAGAGAGGAGGCGGGCCGAACCAGCAGGTAATGCGTGATGATTCTCACCTGTGTTGGATTAACGCCATTCTACTTATTTGTGTCTGTTTGTGCTTTTAGGGACTGCTGTAATATGAGAGAGAGAGAGAGAGAGAGAGAGAGAGAGAGAGAGAGAGCGAGCGAGTGAGCGAGCGCATAGCTGGCAAAGACTGCTACATACACACACACCATGGAGCATGAACTTGAACTGTGTACTTGGTGGAGCAAAAACCACAATTCCGTGATGGATGGCTCAACTCTTTGATTTGGTTGATTTGTCCTTTTTTTGTTGAGTTTGGAAAGTGCGCTGAAAAGCACCGTCTAAATAAATACAAGCCTGGCTAAAGTTCTGCCTGCCTCCCTGAGTTTTCCTCCACACTCTCACACACCAGGGTTTTACATTGGTGCTGAAACCTGGGATTAAAGGGAAGACTCATACACTGCCATGAAAGCTTCCCCACATGGTGAAATCGTCAAATCTCTTGCCCCAGCACCAAGCGCTCCTCGACCTGCGCAATGAGCAGCAGCTAAACTTCGAAGCCCTCGCGCAGGAGTAGTCTGAGGTCTGGTGGCTACTCCAGAAGCTGCTGTAGACCAGCACACCTCCAGCTGTGTCCCCTGCCACCATGCCACACATGACGCTCACAAAGGTGGCCTCCATGGACGATCCGGAGGCCTTCCTGGAGCTCTTTGAGCATGCGGCAGCTGTGTGGGAATCGCCAGAAGAAAAATGGGTTCTGCGACTCCTCCCATTACAATTCTGAGAAAAGCAGATTGCTGCCCAACAGCTGCTGCCGTGTACACAGCTTGAGTATTCCAGTGTAAAGAGGGCAGTTCTACTGCACGTTGGCCGGACACCCTAGGAGCACCGCTGGTGCTTCCAGTCACTGCAGCTCTCTGAAGTTGACCGCTCTTTCAAATACATGTAGCAGCTGAGGTACTCCTGTCACTGGTGGTTGATGGCAGGGGAGCATGATGTGGAACAGCTCATTAAGCTGGTGGCACTGCAGCAATTCGTCACTGGACTCCCAACAAGAACCGAGGCATGGGTACAGTGCCACCAGCCCGCATCCCTCGACGAGGCCATGCAGGCCCCAAAAAGCAGACCCAAAACCCAGTTTCCTCCCATTGTTTCTCCAACCCTGCTCCTTCACCTCTGATGTCTCTTCTAACTGCCTCTCTCTCTATACATGTAGAACAATCCGCACCCACCAGGACCAGTGCAAAGCCTGGGCAGGTCTGCAGGCATGACAGAGAAGCCAGGTATTTCCAGGATCAGCGTTCCTTTATAGAAGCAGGAACACTGATCCAGATCCCTGATGCGCCACAAGCCTCACTTGATCAAGCAGGAGCATATTGTGTGTCAGTGAGACCTTGGTGGACTGAGGGTGTAACCAGACCACTGTCCATCAAAGCCTGATTCAATGCAGATTGGTGAAGGTGAGGTGTGTGCACGGGGACATTCACAAATATTAACTGGTGCCAGTCATCATTAAATTCCAGGGGAAAAGAATAAAGTGGAGGCTTTAATTCTTGGGACAAATTAGTCAGGTTTTCAGGCATTAGTGAGGGAAATGTTTGGGTCCTGCAGCAGGGTAGCAGTGGGATGTGCCCAGCGTTGGTTGGGGAGGTGTTCCCTGGGCCATTGACATCAGCTCCATGTCGGGAAGATACAGAGGGTGAGGAAGGCTCCACTCCCCCACCCATCGGGGGAATTGATCTCATTGATTTTCCGCTGGAGCAGACGTGTGACAAAACCCTCAGACATGCCCTCGACCAATTGATGGTTAGGAAGTTCAGCCTAACATTGCGTTCTCCTTCCCCTACTTTGCAATTATTAAAGACGATATATATCGCGTGACACAGGACACTCAAACTAAGGAAGAGATGATGCAGTTGTTAGTGCCAAAGAGCCATAAGGAACTCCTGCTCCATGCAGCTCATCATAATCCCATGGCTGGGCATTTGGGACAGGATAAAATACTGTCCCATCTCATGGCCCATTTCTATTGGCCGGGCATTCGCAGCGATGTTCTCCAGTGGTGTGAGGCATATTGCAAATGTCAGCTGGTGAATCTCAGCTGGTCCACAGAACAGGGGCCAGATGGTGGTGGAAAATTACCTCTCCTGCCGGGGGGGCTTAGCTGCAGTGGGGGTATGTGGCAGTGGGGGTGTGGTCGAGGGCTAGATGTGGATGAGGTGGGCAGAACTGGCAGGTAACGCGTGATGTTTCTCACCTGTGTCGGTCTGTCTGTACTTTCAGGGACTGCCATAACAAGAGTGAGAGAGAGCGAGAATGGACCCTCTTCAGTTGATTTGTCCTTATTTGTTGAGTTTGGAAAGTGCGCTGAAAAGCATGGTCTAAATAAACGTGAGCCCGGAGCTCAGCTAAAGTTCTGCCTGCCTCCCCAAGTCTTCCTCCACACTCTCACATACCGGGGTTTTACAACATTATAAAAGGATTTTATTTTCTTTAGCTCATTATTCACCTTCAAATATACAGTATATCCTTTGCTATTTTATTGGAAACATAATTTTCAAAGTTTTAATTATGCCTGGCTGTTAACCACCGTTAATGCCGGTGTGCCTTGAGCTTGTATTGCACATCACTATTACATAATTCTTCATATGCCTCATATGCACCTTAAAACCATTCTTGCCCTTCCCAGTAACAAGGACTTATGGTTGCTAATGTTTATGGGTGACTTGGAAAATTAGTTCTGCTGCTGAAGATACAAGTCTGCACATCTTTGCAGAAAATTTCGCGATATTCACGGACAAATGAAATCCTATCGATCCAAAGCCAATCCTAATCGACACAGACCACGGAGCTAAAGATATGTTACCTACAAAACCCTGGCCCCAGACACTGATCCTGAGATTACAGTTGTTCATTCACTGGACTTCTATCAGTTATGCTAACTCAAAAATATTAAGTAGACTCAAAAGAATTAAGTGTTTAACATGTTAATAGATTTTATCAACTGCAAAATTAAAATAAAAATGCATCTTTTGGATGGAAATCAAGACAGATAACAAATATAACTTTGGGTTCCCAAGTGGCACAACTAAATGTTTGCTTTATAGTGAAGACATTTCACCATTATCCATGGCTGGGAGTCCAAGACAGCATAACTAGCCTTGCTCTCAGGGTAGAAAGGATAGCATTCCTCTCTCTCCTTTGAGAAGAGCAATGTTGGCCATATATATAATGATGTAATATTTCTCCCCTACTTGAAACAAAAACTTCTAGTAAGTGTTACTAAGAAAAATATTTAATAAAAATAAACACTCCACCACAAACTCACCAATGAGTGGCACACTCTCAGATGGTGGCATGCTTTCAGCCACCATCATCTGGAAGACAGTAAGGGCTAGAAGCACTGTGACTCCAAGTGAGACCTTCTCTCCAGAGTCAGCTGGGAGGTAGAAGCCAAGTGGAGCCAGGAAGGAGATTAGAAAGCAGGGGAGGAGCAGGTTGTAGATATAGAATGAGGAGCGGCGTTTCAGCAGAACTGTGTAGGTGATGTCTGGGTATGGGTCTGAGCAGCAACCATACATGATTACATTCCTGACAGCTGGCATGCCATGACATTCCCATTCCACATTCTCCACAAAGTCTGAGAGGTCACCACCCTCCATTCCACCCATGTTGATGTCCACCTGGAGTGATTGGGGGCAGAAAAATAATGATATTACAATATACAGGTGTAGAAGAATAAAGTCAATAAGTAAGTGTGTTGAAAAGATACTCAGTATGAGCATACTGTGAATAAGAGTCCTGAGATGAGCACAGGACAAGTTTTTTAGGATTACAGGACTACAAATCGACAGCATCCACATATCTCACGACTGAACCAGTGGTGAGATATACTATATGTAAGTGCTTCCAGTATAGTTTTTTCATGTTTATTATTAGAAATTCAGATACTATGTATGGAAACAGACACACTGAACACTGGTATACATAGTCTTCCTTATGTGACAGGCATTAAATCTCTCTTGTTTCATATTTACTAAATGTCTCACGTTGTAAAAATCATGTTTGTAGTGTGTATTTACTGTATGCAGATATTTGTTGGTGTGTTTTCTGTTACATCACCTGGTTGCCGTTGTAGGTCCAGGAGCCAAAAGTAAGGTTGCACTGCTGGCTGTCGAAAGGGAAGTAGGAAACATCCACCACACATGTGCTCTTTGTGATTGCAGGAGCATCCCATGTGAGCTCACCCGTGTACCGTAACACTACATTAGTGTCAGGAGGGCCTGATGAGTCTTCTTCATCAGCACTATAAAAGACAGAGAAACCAAGCAAGGCAGAGATTTTGCATATATATGTTCCCAGTTGTATTTATTTTTTTAAATATGGTAACTTAATTTTATAGAATTAAGCTTATTATGGGGCGCACGGTGGCTTAGTGGATAGCATGTTCGCCTCACACCTCCAGGGTCAGGGGTTCGATTCCTGCCGTGGCCCTGTGTGTGTGGAGTTTGCATGTTCTCCCCGTGCTGCGGGGGTTTCCTCCGGGTACTCCGGTTTCCTCCCCCAGTCCAAAGACATGCATGGTAGGCTGATTGGCATGTCCATAGTGTCCGTAGTGTATGAATGGGTGTGTGAATGTGTGTGTGTGTGTATGATTGTGCCCTGCAATGGATTGGCACCCTGTCCAGGGTGTACCCCGCCCCATGCTCCCTGGGATAGGCGCCCCATACTCCCCCGTGATCCTGAAGAGGATAAGCGGTATAGAAGATGGATGGAAGCTTATGTGATTATAACACTACTGAAACATGTATGCGTGATGAGAAAACCTGATATAATGGTTTACTGTTATACAGGTGAAACTCTTAATGAAAATGAAACTTTATAATCATTTTTTAAGATTGAGTCAAAGAAAACATGCATTTAATCATTCTAAAATCGCAACAGTAACTCAGTTTTAATGATAATGAGTCTTTATTTATCACATATACATATGCACAGTGAAATTATTTTCTTCACATACCCCAGCATGTCAGGAAGCTGGGGTCAGAGCGCAGGGTCAGCCATGATACAGCACCCCTGGAGCAGAGAGGGTTAAGAGCCTTGCTCAAGGGCCCAACAGGGGCAGCTTGGCAGTGCTGGGGCTTGAACCCCCGACCTTCCGACCAGTAACCCAGAGCCTTAACCGCCAAGCCACCACTGTCCCCCAAAATCTTTTTTTTTTTTTGCTGACAACGTGCCTCATTTATTAATCCCTAAGTAAAGTTGTGTGTAAATGTTTGTGTAAGCCAAACTGAACTAAAATTTTCTGCCAGATTCAGTTTTGGAAAGGTTGACTTTCTCATTGCATGCATATGTTGATCATCAGTCAAGTGCATTGTTTCCAACACAGCTCATTTGCATGTAGTGATGTCCACAAAATTCAAGTGCACAGACAGCTGGGAGCATGAAATGAATCATCATTGCAAAGGCAGAAAGACAGAAGTGGAAGTTATTTTGACTCACTTCTATGCTAATAAAATATTTATTGATATACGTATAATATTAAGAAAAATAATCATGCGTATAATCTTTCCTCAGTTGAGGCGTTTGTTTACAGTTTAAGGCTCTCTGCAGACAGACCGGCCTGTCCTCCACTTATACAGTGGCATTTCTTTTGTAATAATTGAATGATTTGTTTCATTTATCTTAATTTTTGTGTAAAGTTTGTGTTTGCATATTATTTAATTAATGTCAATATTAATAATATAAATAATATTATAATATGACTGGGTTTCACAAAATGTTCTTGATGGTATTTTTAGTCCCTGACCTATAGAACTAGCATGATTATGTTTTTTGATCGAGATTACAAAGCACTTCTATAAGTCGTTCTGACTAAGCGCATCTGCTAAATACTGTAAATGTAATAAAAATAAGCTATTTAACTTTGACAGTATCAATCATATATAAAAGTGCAGTAATCTATGCGAATTATATGATTTGAAGTCGAACAAGTCGAGGTTTGCATTAGTTAGCGTAAATGTACATACACTCAGGAGCAAGAGTAGGAAAATTTTTCCAAATTTATGGTATTTTCAGGAATACCACATTTCTTGTGTAAATGCTCAGGAAAAAAAGATTTACGGATAAATATGTTTCATACCCAGCTTGATAAATGAGGCCCAATGATTATTAATTGCAAATGTAGAGTAGAAATACAAAGTGCTTAACTAGCATTCATGCTAATTGCATGAGGACACGATGAACATTCTAATGGTTTACTTAAAAGAATTTTTTTAATTGATCATTTACTTTCCCTCTAGAATTTGGGAGCGAGGTTGTATTTTCAAAGTGACAGTAATATCCAGGGATGCAAACATTTACGTGATCCATGTAATGTATTGTATTATTGTCAATGTGACCAGACAAGAAACATTAACGGAGCGGTTTTCAGTATATTATGTATTCAGAAGATGGACAATGAATGTGTGCATATTGTGAATGAATGTAATGAACGTGGTTACCTGGCATTACTGGTAGCCTTTCAGTAAATGATTCATAAAACTTAAAGTGGGAGAGTAATCATCCTCAGACTTCAACTAGAACTTGATCAAATGTGTGGATTTGACGCAAGTTTGTTTTTAGGTTGTATAGGGCAAAGTCATTTATTAAAATAAAAACATATTTTTTTTTTCCATCTTTTTTGGACAATAAACCCCCAAGTGTCTGCAACCACTGTATTTTGATGCTAGTCTGTAGTCTATATGCTCAAAAAGTTAAAGATAGTTCACCTAAAAATAAAAATTATGTTATCATTTACTTACCCTTATGTCATTCCAAACCCAAATAATGTTACTTAGTTATTTTGGCCCTAACTATAAAGGTCTTGCATTGTATATATAAATAATGTGTATATATTCCGGCCTTGATTATATAGAGAACTAAAAATACCATTACATTTGTGACCCCCACCGCCACCAAATGGTTTGATCCCCCGAATGTTCAGGATGTGTTTACGGCCTTGATCTTCAGGAAATTTAGCTAATGCAACTTCCTTTTGAACATGTCCAAATATTTCATAGCGATGAATGTGTTCAGGTAACAGGGTTGGAAGGATGTTTCAAGTATGAGATGTTAAATAGATGTCACGTCATAATGTAAAAATAATATTTTTTTATATTACTGATTATTTTTTCAGAGGTACAGTGTAGTTATAGTGGTGTATAGACAGGTGAAAATACTGCTTTCTCAGTGCTGTAGTGGTTTTATTATGATGTTTTAAGAAAGATGCAAGTTATTCTGATGTTACTGAAGTTATTCTGAACTATGCACATAGGTTATTGTGAAGAACACGTTACATGTGGTTAAATGTCTTTTACCTTTATTTTAAATATATTTGTAAATGTAATATCAAGAGGACACAAACAGCATCATGGGATTTTGGGCTTTATTGTTACAGCATTATATATTATTATAGCATGTTTACTGATTCTTAAATAAAGGGAATATCCTGAATAAGATCTACTATCTATATTTCTGAAATTTTGCTTCGTGTAAGTTGAGTAACTCTGAAACAATTATCTGTGTTGCTACTTTATCCGAGATGTATTGTTTTATTCTAAAATGTGGAATTATTGCTACCGAAATATCTTATAAGAGAGTATGTGTGTTCCTTTGATAGAAGCTACTATATCTTGTGTAAGGATTATAAACTGTCTTACTTGTTGTAAAGGACAATGTCAGGTCTCCAGACCAGATTGCTAGGGATGCGGATGACCTCCAGGCCATCATACTCATCTTTATCCCAGCGTAAGTACGCATCATGCCAGACCTGCCGCACCCATAAGTATGTGGTCAGCACCTGATTTCTCTCATCCTATCAACGAAGAGAAAAAGATAAATGCAGAAATTTGCCATCAACAGAAAATGAATTATGCAAACCAATCAAATTTTGGTGATTTCTGAATAATAATGAGAAACAATTTCATCAATAATGCTGCTCAAAGGTATGTAGACAACGCTCCAAAAGTCTTAGTCCTCTATCAAGACCCGTTTTATTGAAGCAGTTTATTATTTGTTATTATTTAAAATTAATTAAGTGTATTAACTGGAACATTATATTTTTCAATCATGATTACATCATTCATCACTAACATAAATTTTATTAGTAAATTAATAATTTACTAAAATTCAGGGTCAGCATGTGGCAGATATTTTAGTAAACATTTCATGTTTCATACTTACATAGTGTAATGTCAACACCGGAATCAGTGTCGAACTCCATTTCCCAGAACACACCACTGCCTACAAGTATAGCCGCCAAGTCTACAAAGTCCCAGCCATCTCACTCACTGTCACATTCACAGTCACCCGATTACTTATTACACACCTGGACTCAATCACCACTCACTACTATTTACGCACACGCAAAACTCCTATTCCTTGTGAAGTATCGTCTCAGCTCTGTTATTCTTCTGATGTACCAAGCCTTTGATCCTGATCGTGATCCTGATGTTGATGGACACTTGTCTCCATGTACCCTCAGTAAGAAGACCACCTCAACCTCCCTCTGCAAATGGGAATCCTACCTCAATATCAAAAATATGTAGAAGTGTTTAGCAAAACCACAGCCAGTGGTCTACCTCCCCATCATTCCTATGACCATGCCTCCCAGAAACCACATCTACTCTCTCTCAACCACATAAAACTAAGCTGTACAGGAGTACATCAATGAAGCCTTCATGCAGGGCTACATTCAACACTCCACTTCACCAGCATCAACTGGATTATTTTCTTGTGTAGAAAAAAGGAGGAGGTCTCAAGCCCTGTACTGACTATAGAGGGTTAAACCAAATCTCTATTAAATATTGTTATCCTCTACTACTATTCCCATCTGCCCTGGAACTCAGAAAAGCCCAAATACTGACCAAATAAGACTTGGCAGTGCTTACAATTTCATCTGTATCAACCTCATCCGTAGAGGATGAGTGGAAAATGGCATTTAGCACCACCTCTGGTCACTAATAGTACTGCGTAATACCATACAAGCTTTCTTGTGCACCTTCTGTATTTCAATGCCTAATAAATGACATGCTCAGAGGCATGTTGCGAAAGTTCATCATAGTGTACATTCATGGCATCCTAATTTACTCACTGTTCTGGGAGGCCCATGTAAACCATTTCAAACAAGTGTTCTCATCTTCACAGAAATCACTTGTACACCAAGTGTGAAAAATGTGAATTCCATATAGCTAGAGTGTTGTTTCACACCACAGTCAAAGAGCTAAAAAGATTCCTCAGCTTTGCTAATTTCTATAGAAGGTTTATCAGAGGGTTCAGCTCCATTACCAGCTCCTTAACAGTGCTTTTGAAAAAAAGCCCCAAAAAACTGAAGTGGTACTCAGCAGCCGACCAAGCCTCGCAACACCTTAAAGAAGCCCTCATTACGGCACCCATCCTGGAACACCGTGACCCATCAAAACCCTTTATAGTGGAATTGAATGCCTCCAAAACTCATTGGATAAACATCTAACATTTGGATAAAAACCCAAGCTGCACCCAGTGGCCTACGTCAAGAAGCTCACTCCCACCGAACAAAACGAGGATATTGGCAATAGAGAACTGCTGCCATTCCGAATTTTCATGGTGGAGTGAACAAGTGTTGGAGAGCATTCATCACCGTTTAGAACAAGTGGTCCAAAGTAACAAAGAGTTTGCTGACTTACACCAGGGTGACACTCCCCAGTATCAGCCTGGAGATTGGCTCTCCACCATGGATATCAAGATCACACATAGCTGCAGAAAGCTAACTCATTGTTACATTCGGCCATACAAAATCCTCCAGTGCATAAATGAAGTCACATACAAGCTAGCCCTACCACGTCATTACCGCCTTACCCCCTCCTTCCATGTATCAAGCCTCAAGTCCATAATTTCAGTTCTCCTAGCAAAAGGGGTTCCCCCCAGCATGTGACATCCGTAATCCCCTTCTCGGAAGGGATTTCTATGCCCGACACTCAGAGAGAACTAGGCACCATCCACGAGGTAGGCCTAAGAAGAACCCTGATCCTGGATTGAGTTCTTGGGGGGAGGGAGGTTGTTTGGTCGGCTTAAACGTATGGCCACCAAGGACTACAACACCCAATCATCTCACTCATCTTCACATTCACAGTCACCCAATTACTGATTGGGTTCACACTCGAAGACTTAATCACCACTGACCACTATATAAGCACACTCTCATTCATTACAAAGAATCTGCTCAGCTCTGTTATTCATCTGATCTGTACCAAGCCTTTGATCTGTGTTCATGTTCATGGTTGTTGATCTAGGTTGTTTTCCTGTTTTTTGTGATTTTGCCTTGGATATCCTGTTTTTGACTAAATGATGAACTGTTTTTTGGATTTGTTCGCTGTCTGTCATCTTTAATTAAAGTATTACCCACAACTGTAGCTGTCTGCACCTGAAACATAGTACTCCTAGTACTAGACAGTTCATTCATTGATCTGAAAAAGATATCATGAGTGTCTAACAGTGAGATTGTTCCATTTGTCAGACAAACCATTTATTTATCAAGAAAGTTAGACTGTGACTGATGTTGTGTAAGATCATAAGGTGCATGATTGCTGCCAATTAAATTATATTTACTTTTTACACACTATTTTCAACTTGCTACTCTCACACCAAAACCCAAAAGACAAGCTACAATGCTTTTGTGAAATGAATTGAAGAGCAGAGGAAGCATTGCTCTAATCAGGGTTTTTAAGAAAACAAACCCAGCTAGTGGAAAGTTCTCGGTTAGATCTGTAGATTAATATTTGATTGTGTTTGATATGGCTAGAAATACACTTAATGAGCTTGAAATAGCAAGACCAATTTCACGCTCATGTTTCATGGTGTCATTTCTTTTACAGTCTTTTGTTGCGAATAAGGCCTTTGCTAAGAAAACATTTGCACATTTCCATTCATTTATAAGAATGGAATATTTTTGCATATTTTTCCAAAGATATAAGCCAGCGTGGAATCTAAATATAGCTTAAAAATGAAAAAAACAAACATATATATATATATATATATATATATATATATATATATATACAGGTGAGGCACAATTAATATTCTACCAACAGAGTTAGAACTAAACATTTGAGGGACTCTGCAGATGCTGGTCACATAGCAGACTGTACTGATGTGCCGAGTAACACCTCAAACCACAAGCAACTTCTATCACCTCATCAGATAACAGCACAGTTAATAAAAACACATCTAGATAAACATGTCTACACTCAGAGGGAGAGTGCTAAAGGATCAAATAGTAACAGTCAAGTGCTCTCAGATGATCTGAGACTTCAGGCATTTCTTGAAGGCTGTAAAGGAATGTGCAGTGCAAATGAATCCTGTCAATCCATTCCAGTGAAAATGAACCATAAGTGAACAGAGTTTGGTAGGTACAATGACTGCTGAGGACTGGTGATTCTGATTTATTTATGTAAACATAAAATTCAAATACATTCATTAATTCGTTCATCTTCACCACTTAACCGCTTTATCCTGGGCAGGGTTGCGGTGGATCTGGAGCAAATCCGAGCAACACTGGGCATGGGGTTGGGATATGCCCTGTTTGGTGTGACAGTCCATCGCAAGGTACCATATATACACATTCACATTGGGAGGTAGAAGTAAAGCAGAGAACCCAGAGGGAACCCATACAGACATGGAGAGAACATGTGAAACCGGACACAGACAATAGCCTGAGCCCAGGATAAAAAAGGGTATTGATGAGGCTCAACAAAAATGGACAGTTGACGATTGGAAAAAGACCAGGTGATGTGTTAAACTGTCCAGTCTTGATGTGTTGTGCATTCTGTGATGATTTTCTGCTCACCATGTATGTAAATTGTGTTTATTTTAATGTAACCTTTGTGTCAGCTCAAACCAGGCTGGCCATTGTCATCTGAACTCTCTTATAAACAAGGCATTTCCACATGCAGAACTGCCACCCACTGGATTTTTTTGTTTAAGTGTTTGTTTTTTGCAAAAATTTTGTGTAAAGCCTAGAGCAGTGGTTCTCAATCACGCGGGCTCGGAGAGATCGAGGGGGGGTGCAAATTGTTTTCAAGAAAGAAAATAAACACAGACAGGGCATCATTTGGGTACTCTGTGTTTTATTGCTTTTCAAATAGAATGTGCATAAGTGAAAAACCCCGCGTTCCCTCTCCCTCTGTATTTTCTTTTTGCTGGGGAGAGGCGGAGCTTAGTCTGCCTTTTATCTAGCTGTCAGTGCAGACCAGTTTTGCCAACTTAGCCACTTTTCAGACCCCTTTAGCGCCTTTTTGCAGCAGAAAAATAAGCGACAGATCTAGTGACTTTTTGGACGAACATTAGCGACTTCCCAAATGTCGGCAGTACTGTCCTGCATCGTGAGGTCTTGCTTTCCTGGTGCACTCTCACCTCTCTCTGTGTCTGCTCTGTTCAGTGAGGGGCCGAGAGCTGGAGATTTAACAATGTCATGGATAACGAGACGCGCCCTTCGTCTCAATTTACATCATTCTTATACGAATGTTTTAAGAACGCAAGACGAATGGAATGCAACATGTTTCACATGTAAAATAGTCCACGTTATTACAGCCTAGTTCTCTTGTTCAACGTAGATATAGTGTTCAGAAACAATTTTGATCATTCTTGTTCCATACCTGTCCGTTGTATAGTTTTATAAAAGTCATAAGTTATTTTAAAAAATCATAACAGTTACCTATCTAGATTAGGTATATATATATATAATAGAATAGATAATCATTATACCTGGTCTCCTCCAATATGGTGGGGGTGGGGGGCGTGCCACATGATAAGGGAGGATTGGTGGGGCTTTAGTTACAAAAGGTTGAGAACCTCTGGTCTAGAGTGTGTTGTGCATGAAAATCCCAGGAGATCAGCAGTTTCTGAAATACTCGAACCAGCCTGTCTGGCACAAGCAACTATGCCACGGTCAAAGTCACCGAGATCACATTTTTCCCCATTCTTCATGTTTGCTGTGAATATTAACTGACATTCTTGACATCTATCTGCATGAGTTTATGTATTGCACTGCTGCCACATGATTGAATGATTGGTTAATTAAATAAAAGACTAGGTGCGCAGGTGTTCCTAATAAAGTGGACAGCAGGTATAAATGCTACATAGGCACATAGTCACAAAATAAGAGACTGACTGAGATAGAGTTCTACCTGGAACTTTTATTGATCAAGAAACTGTAGGGTTGTACATACAACCTTTCAGGTTCCCCTCAGAGGAACAACCGATGAATCCTTTGAGTTGGCCATTCAATGAACCTGTAACCTAAGCAGTGAAGTAAAGGTCTGTGACAAGGTTATGACCTAAAATCTGTTATATGCACTACAGTATGTGGTTTTTATCACTGTAGGCAGAAGGGCACAGTGAACGCACATCAACCACAAGAAGACCAGAAGGATGTTGTAGGTGGTGTTTTGTTTGATCCTGTTGACCTTAATATCAGAGAAAATGGTTAGAGCTGCGAGGTTTCTCACCGTCTCAATAGGCCTGCAGTGATTGTTTATGATATGTGTGCATGTGTGTACGTGTGTGGCGAGTGGGGGGTGACCTCACCATATCTTTGATCTGCGAGAGTGTAATCTGCAATGTAACATTGAGAGCCTTGTCCGTGTCCTCCACAGGCCTCAGAGCTTTAGTATAATTCTCCATCAGAGTGTTCAGCAGCTTCTGAGCGTAGCGGCCCTGAGCAGATAGCACCACTGCAGTAAAGGGAGGCAGAAAGAGAGGTAGGACAAGTGGATTTTACACTGGTTTGTTTTTCATATAGAGTATGAGAGGTAGTGCACAAAAAGGGAAACAAAGAAATGAGGATTCTCCTGAGTGGACATGCAGTGAGAAAAAACCACACACACACAAACTTGAGGAATTACAAGTTAACTGTTTTGCGTTTTGTGAAGACACAAATTATTTTCAAATGAAGACTAAATTGGTTTTATCCATGAAAAAAAAAAAACTTTTACCAAGATAATGATTAAGTTAAGTAGGGAATAAAACATAACAGTGTATTGTCATAGGAAAATAGAGAGAGAGAGAGAGAGAGAGAGAGAGAGAGAGAGAGAGAGACAGAGCATGGCCAATTTTTCTCTCTTGGACTCCCAGTCATGGTTGGCTCTTACTGGAGACACCTCTTAGAAATTAAACATCTCTTCTCATCTTTTTAAGCTGTTTATGTGGAGTGCCTGCTAGGCAAGTTACTCTGTAAGTTGTTACTATACAAACGATAACATATTAGAATGAGCACATTAATATAAACCTGTGATTAGCCTTGCAGCCGGAACTACTGCCAGAGCAGTTTTTATAGAAAATGAATTGATACCTGTTGACCAATCAATTCAAAAGTGCTGTGATATAAAGACATTAATTAAATTGCATGACAACATTTTTAATCAAGTGTGTATACAAATCTTTAAAGTTTTTAAACAAAATGAAGGGAGGAGGAGGAACTTTAAGAAGGCAAACTAAATACAGTATTTATTCTGCATCAGGATGTCTAAGGCACAATATTTAGCCTGAAAACTAAATACACGGTCAAAAAAATATACGACATTATAAAAAATATATATGTATATATATTTGACATTACTCACATTAAAATACAGCATTCACTTTCATGCATACATAAAAGAAGAACACTAATCATTACTCACCATGCAGATGCATACTAATAAGAAGCCCAAGAACACAGACCTTCATCTTCTTTAATAGTTAAATAAGGAAAGACCAAAACAAGTGCCTCAGTAGTGGCTACACATTGTACTGACAGTAAAAAAAAGCCAAATGGGTCTCTTAAAGGCTGAGACAGGTTTAGGAGACAGCACACTACATACAGAGGCTAAGGCCTGAATGTCACTCTCCCTGTGCCTGTGGAATAAGACCTGGGGTATCACATAGCGTGCACACACACACACACACACACACACACACCCTTTTTCACTGAGTAACTAAGGTAACCAGTTAAAATCATGTACTGAAAACACAGGTTTACATTTGCACCACGTGTTACAGTACTCAGAACAATGTCAAATTTAATGTACAGTATTTGTTGAAGTCACAGCCTACAGCAAAAAAGATCTTATAATATCTGGTAACACTTTACTTAAAGGGGTCATATCATGATTTTTAAACATTTTTAAACGTTCGTTATTTTATTTATTGGGTGTAATAGAATAGGTTAACATGCTTTAATGTTCAAAAAACGCATTATTTGTCATATACTGTACATTCTCGCAGCGACTCTATTCCCACTCTGATTTCTCCAAAACCCCTCCTTTCGAAAAGCCCAGAGTGCTCTGATTGGCCAGCTGGCCCGTCGCGTTGTGATTGGCCAAAAACCTCAAGCATGTGTCGTAAATGTAACGCCGCTTGGGTTAGCTTCAGCATCCGAGGCTTCTAAAGCAATTCTAAGCTCCTAAGCAACATGTCGTCGGTTTTACCGTATCGGTTTGAGCCCGAGTCAGATTCTGAAAATGCGGATGATCGAGCAGATCAAGCGGAAGCAAGTTTGCAATCACGACTTGAGCAGAACGTTTCACAGTGGTAAGTTTTTATTTTGTAACTCTCTTACCTTACCGACGCATTGTTAAGTGCAAAACTATGCTATGTACATAGCTTTATCAGAGCAAAGTGGGAATCGCCCCACTTTCAGGAGTAGCCTTCGTGTGTAGCCTGCGTTGTACTCGCCCAGGTTCAGGAAGCTGTCCTCCGTAAAATGTGCTTTGCACTAGTAAACGTTTGGGTTGTACTGCTCAGGAACAGCGTTGTAAATAAACAGTAACCACTGATTCCTAATTTCGTCCGTTTACAGAAGTGTTTTGCTTTCGCACGAAACACAGAGAGTCTCCATGACATGGCGCCAAACAATTCACTGAAGCCTCGCCTTCTTTCTTCACGCCTGCCTTTGAGCGGGATTATGCTAATAGTTCACATAGTGACGTAGACTTTTGCGGAAGTAATATCTAGACTTCGAACGATGCATTTTGGGCAGGTCTGGAGCAGTGTTTTCTGTTCGATTAAATAAATCCCTTTAGGGGAGACTATGAGCTCTGTGATTCTGCAGATCGTACACATGCACAAACAGATCCATTACACACCCAAACAAAAGGAAAACATTAAAAATCATAATCTGACTCCAGATGTTTCTGTTTAGTAACGCTTATCTTTCCAGCCTTTTGTTGGCCCCGTCCCAACTTTTTTTGAAACGTGTTGTGGCCATCAAATTCAAAATGACCTTACTGTTTCCTTAAAATGATACATTTTCCTCAGTTTAAACATTTGATATGTTTTCTATGCTCTATTGTGAATAACATATGGGTTTATGAGACTTGCAAATCATTTTACATGCTCGTCCCAGCTTTTTTGGAATTGGAGTTGTATAAACACTGTACCTTATAAATTGTAAACTCATTTTAATTGAGAGGCAGACAAAACACACACGGCTCTGTTGTTACAGTGTACTGATTGTCACCATATAACAGTGAAAGAGTGTAACGCAGATTATTATTATTATTATTATTATTATTATTATTATTGCATTACTTCTCCAAGTTTTTAAAAGTCAAGTCATTACAAATATAACTGAAAACTAGAGGGCACAGTCCCATTCAAACGCAAGCAGTAACATATAGCTTTACTCATCAAATTCAACGATAGAGATGTTCTTTGTTTTATTTATTTATGATGTGTCTGAATTGTTGAAGTGCTCAGTTTGTGTCAGTTATTTTGAGGTCTCTTTGATGAAATTGCTTAAACTTCAACCCACTCATATTTCACAACCCCCTCAACTGCCTACATCTTAGTCAAAGACGCACACACGCACACACACAGAGTATAGCTAGCTCTGAGATGAGAGATCAGAGTAGTGAGACAGGAAGTGGTTCTTCTCAAGTCATCATGCTCTTCTACCTCATTCACTCACAATCTCTCGCTCACTCACTGCTACCCCCGCGCCCCCCCCCCCCCCCCCCCCCCCCCCCCCTTATGCGAGATGCTTTCGTGAACTACATTTCCCATGATGCTCTAAAAGCACATTCTTTAATCACACATTTATTTCAACTAAATACAGGTTACAGAGCAGCTACTGTGTGAACACCGTGTGAGCTTGAGAGCATGATGTGGGTGTGCTTTCATTCACTGGTATGTCCACTGGTGAAAAGTATCAATCAGGGTTTGGTAATTTAAAATAATATGCCATACTTTGAACAATCCACAGAGCACCATTAAATCTATTCATGAAATAGATAAAGAATATGGCACAACCAACTCAGACTAAAGGAGGCCATCCATATAAAGTCATTGACGAGGTAAAAGGAGCATTAGTCAGAGAAACAACCAAGAAGCCAAGGAAATCTCTGAAAAAAAGCTTCTCGGATGGGAGAGGCTCTGCAGGGGATAAATAAAACCTGGACACTACACAAAGCTGGGCTTGAGAAAAGTCATGAAAAGAAAGTATGTTGGAGACTCATAAAATATTTGGAAAAACGCTCTCTGGTCTGATGAGACCAAAAATTAACTTTGTGGTCTTGACACAAAATGCTACATTTGGAGGAAGCCAGACACGGCTCTTCACGCTGAGAAAACTATCCAGGTTATCAGCTACATACATTAGTCAGCTGCAAGCTAGAGAACAAAATCTACCCAGCGAAGTGTTAGCGATCAGGTCAGGCCTGGCCAGTTCTACTCAAGGGAAGTTCGGGAACATGTAAGACGCCAAAAAACCGACAGAAGCAAAATCACCCCCTATTTCTCATCATGGTCTTCGTTATATAGACAGCTCCCGCTGCTGATAGCCAATCATCACGTCGGCATGTACATCCCCAATTCCGAACAAGTTGGGACAGTATGCATAATGCAAAAAAACAAACAAAAGAGTCATCTGAAAATTCAGTTCACCCTGTACTATATTGAAAACACATTATTAACACATTATTTGATATTTTACTTTGTGAATATTATTTATTTTTGAAAATATACACTCGTTTCAAATCTGATGATTGCAACATACTCCAAAAAAAGTTGGGACAGCCAACTGTTTACCGCTGTGTAACGTCAGCTTTTCTTTTAATAACACTTATTTATGTTCCCCCATTCATCCATTATGCATTTCTTCAGCTGCGCGACTGTACAGGGTCTTCGTTGCCTTATTTTGCGCTTCATAATGCGCCACACATTCTCAATCGGAGACAGGTCAGGACTGCAGCAGGCCAT
>JANDJT010000168.1:3216841-3239345 GCA_024331685.1 Stegophilus panzeri
TATATATAAGAAAAATGCTAAGTCTACTAACCGCATGATAAGTTTGACTAATAAGTTAACATGGTTGTTTCGCTAATAGCGGTGTATTAGAATGGAACGAAGAATAAACGGGACTGAATGATGCAAACACTTTTGTTTATGATATTGTGATAATTAAATGTGACAAAAGAAGGGTGAGGGCAATGAGAAACATGTTAATACCACCATAATCACTCCGTTTTAGTACTGCAATTGCAATGACAGAAATGAGTCCTATGAGAGCAAAAATACTGACCATTTTTGCATCTGTTTTTTAGGTGATTCCAAGTAAAAGTGTGAAAAGTAAAGTACAATTTACAACAAATCTTGCAAATATACAAAAGCTTGCATCAGTACATAGCTTAACATCTATTAATCCAAAAATGCAAACCCTCATGCCTCGTGATCATGATATAATTAACCGTTTTGTCCAGCATACACACTCAAAACGTTCACTGGCGTACTGTCAAACGTGCTCTGCAAATAAACTACACATTACTAGTGTCTGCATAAGTGTCTGGTAGAAGTCTGAAAAACCTTTATAGCCTTTAAATTTTGTATATAAAAGCTATACTATATAATATATAATGTTACATTGTATGTTTTTGTGGTAAACAAAAAATTTCTATTCCTTCTAAGAGACAAAATCTGTTCTTTGATGGTGAAGAGATATATATAAAAAAAAAAATAAAAAAAACGTAGGACACGATGTTTAGGAAGAACAGTACATAAAGATTAGAACAAAATAAAATAGATTTCTATAGTCAACTCCATACTGGATGATTGGATTTCTACTGTGATCAGATAAATACTATTCTTTATGCATTAAAAGCCTCACCGAAAGACTTTTGGTAAAAGGTTTTCCAGTAGGTCTGAGTGCCAGGTAAAGACAGAGAGATTTGCTACAGACTGACGTTAAAGAGTTTTTGGCGCAATCGATTTAACTACTTTCATAGAGTTGTATCCCCTAAAATGTCTTGATTGGGGTTGAGATCTAAGTCAGGTTCTTTTAAAATATTCAGGGACCTCATTAACTGTAGAAAAAATAAACTGTGAGCATATTATTCCTGAAACTTCCAAAAACACATTTTATTTTTTTTTTTTTTTCACTTTTAAAATGTTATTGTTAGATTAAATAGGCCTACTTGATTTTGTGATCTGTAGGTTTGGATTAAACTCATTCAACTCGTGACAAGTCAAACAAGCTAGTAACTATAACTAGCTTATATTTAACTATAATGTAAAAAAAAAACCAAAAAAACATCAGAATAAATGCAATAAATTTGATAATGATGTGATTTGCACCACTGTAACATTTTTTTTTAAATCATGGACTCCCTGCATGTGCTTCACAGCCCCCTGGAGGACCCCGGAGCCCACTTTGAGAACCTTGGATCCCTTATTAATCTACTACTGTAAAATCATACAGAATTAATATGATGGTGTCCCAATAAAATGGACGGCCTGAGTTTGAGTAACTCTTAGTTGAAGCAGATTTTAGTTGGTCCTCAAGAGATGTGGCATGGATTCAGATCAAAGAATCTCCGCCGTGTTCGCTTGCGCACCTGGTTGACGGCCGTGCGTACAGCACACTCGAACACTTGCTGAATGCCACGATTAATGAGTGCAGAGCATTCTAGGTACCCTTTAGCTCGAATTTCATGAGCCACCCTCTTGCCTTCTGATGCCGTGGTGCAGCGGTCACGATATGGCCCCATTTCCCTGTGGTCTGTCTGAGTGCCTACAACCAGGACAGGCACACGAGGCAGATATTCTCGCACCTCTGCTATCCACTTCTGTTGGATACTGGCCAGTGTGGAGGGGTTTGCCACTGAGTAGCACAGCAGGACTACATCAGCTTGCTGGTAGGACATAGGGCGGATCTGGCGGAACGTGTCATTCCCCGCCGTGTCCCATAAACCCAAGCTAATCTGGACGCCATCCATGAAGACATCCACACCAGTGTTTTCGTAGACGGTAGGCCTGTAGCTGTCAGGGAATGTCTCAGAGGTGAAACGCACCAGCAATGCTGTTTTGCCCACAGCACAGTCGCCGACGAGTACGCACTTCACAGATGTCCCGGTCGTCCCATTCATCATGCTGCTGCTGTGAGAAGTTGTGCTTCTTTTTTCTAATAGGAGTCCAGGTTAGAAGTCCTCAAGGGAGAAGAAGTGATGCAAAAGTTTTCATTGTGGGGTGAGAACTGTGCCACACAATGAATATCAATGGTATCTTAATTCACGATTAGTAGTTCATATACAGATCAAGAAGTTTACTTTTCTTTTGTCTCAGTGCTACTTTCAAAGGAGGCCATTGTGGTGTCCAGTGCAGATGTTTCAGTCACAGGATGAAAATCATAGGATCAAGTGGTCTTTATCAGAAATAGCATAAGCAGTGGAGAAGTGCTCTCGTGGTACAGTGTAGGTCTCTCGTAGCTTCGCTTTTCATTAGCCTGCATCCAAAAACACCAGCTAATTGGTCGTCTTTTCTAGATTAAAGGGGAAAAAACATGACTCAATTATTGCAAATTCCAAAGATAAAATACCTTTCAAAAACATCTATCAAAAACTGACTAAGGAAAAAGTGCTGCAAACGTTCAGGATCACCCGTTTATGTAGGTAATAAATTCTAACACCAACAAATAGATTAAATAATCCTGATGTGTATTTATTACTGTGTGGTGACTCTGACTGGACAAAAGTCAATCATGATTTTTCTCAAAACGTCATATAGATCTAATGCGTTATACCGAAATTTAAAACAATATAGTGAAATTGTCCTCTCTAATAATATATGTAATGTAATATATGCAAGCATATATGTGTGAATATAAGAAAATAGGATGCCTGTAAATATATGATAAGGCTAAACAGTAGATAAAATGAGCAATTCTAGAAATTGGACAGTTTCAGCCCCCTTTTCCCAATATTAGATACATCAAAAATTAATTTCGGGGCTGGGTTGTTATTGGTGGCACCAAATTAGCGCAGTGCATTGAAATGACTTAAAACTACCTTTCCAAAATATATTTAAGATGCATATTTAAGTCATATGCATTATTACATGTAGTAATGAATGAACTGTATGAGATTAAAAATCAGCAAATTAAACTAATGAAGTCAGGGTTTCATAAGCACGGGTACTATAATGGCAGAGATACACACACAGGTAGAAGTGTGGTTATATTCCTCTACTTAAGATCTTATTGTCTTATTGTCAAAAACCTTTTCTGAACATTTTATGTGTTGAATTAACTTGGCAAAGAAGTTTCTCAGGTCTTCAACAAGAACATGGACAAGATAATATAGAAGAAGAGAAATTTTCCTTGTGAAGTCCTCCTAAAATCATTTTTTTTCATAAATAGTTTTTTTTTAAAAAAAAAAAAAAAAAAAAGAAAGCTATATTCTTTTAAATTTAAAAACTTTTAAAAAGTCATTAAAAAACATTTCTTGTTATTGCAAATGTGTTTGTATTCTTTAAAACAGAATAAACTGTATTTATACGTTTAGAAGTACATAAGTATAGAGACATTTTATGTCTGGTAAATACCAGACATTTTAAGACACATTCATAACAGGCCTCTGTTCATCGTCACTACGAAACAAAAAGCAAATCTAATACAAAAACCCTAGAAACAAACTTTGTAGTTTTATTATTTTTTAAAACAATTTAATACAAAACTAAACACTAAATATGTCAGTACTATTTTACCATTTCTATTATAAAGAAATTATAGTTAACAACGTTACTCACCAGTTTTCAGTCTTTCGAGTTTGCCAGATCGAAGTCGCATCTAACATTCTTAGCGTTCGCAAAAAGGAAAAAAAAAAAAGTTCTATAAAGAAATTCATCTGTAATTTTAAATTCAAATACGAGTAGTATTGTTAAAAAGTGTATAATATTTACTAGGGATTATTAATGGCTTTCTAAAGAAAGCTCGAAGAACAGATGTGGCCTCCTCCGCTCAGATCGCAGGGGAAGTGAAATAAGGGGTGAAGGATTCTTTTTTTCTTTTTTTGTGAAATTGTGCATGACACCGCCTTGCATCCGCTGTGTGGTGCATGACAAATCTGCAAGCCTTCATTTGTATGCTTGTTCATTGTCTGCTCCAGTAGGGTTTTTGACAAAAAGACAAATAAATGTGCTTATTGATTACTTTATGTCTAAAATACATTACAAGTGAAGTAGCATAGAAGTAGCTTTAAAACATAGTTTTAACTGGCTGTTTAGTTTTTTAAGCACAGACCAACTCAGCTTATGTAGCATATCGTCTTTTGTGGACTATCCAGTAGCATGCATCTACTGCATGTAAAATATTTAGCTCCTAAAAATATTCAGTTCTTCTCTTAGCACTGGCTATGGACCTAAATCTTTCGCAATTATTTGCAGTTATCAAAACCCTGATTAAAAAACCTGACCTTGACCCCTGTCAGTTGTCCAACTATAGGCCAATATCAAACCTCCCCTTTATCTCCAAGATCCTAGAAAAGACTGTAGTACAGCAGTTATGCTCGTATGTACATAGGAATAACATTCATGAAATGTATGAGACAGGATTTAGACCTCATCATAGCACAGAGACAGCGCTGGTTAAAGTGGTAAATGACCTACCACTGGCCTCTGATCAGGGTTGTGTCTGCTTGCTTGTGTTGCTTGACCTTAGTGCAGCTTTTGATACGACTGATCATACTATTCTCCTTGATAGACTAGAAAATATTGTTAGCATTAAGGGAACGGTCCTCTCCTGGCTCAGGTCTTATTTGACCGATCGCTATCAGTTCGTAGATGTAAATGGTGACTTCTCTATGCATACTGAGGTAAAGTTTGGTGTTCCACAAGGTTCTGTTTTAGGCCCACTACTTTTTAAGTTATATATGTTACATCTAGGTCAAATTATTCATAAACATGGAATTAGTTTCTACTGTTATGTTGATGGCACACAGTTGTATGTTTCAGAAAAGCCAAATGAAAGACACCAGAATAATATAATTGAGGAAAGTGTAGACATTAGACGGTGGATGCTTATTAACTTCCCTTTACTTAACTGACAAGACAGAAGTACTTCTACTAGGACCACGTGCAGCTAGAAGTAAGTTTTCTGATTACATATTATCTCTGGATGGCCTTTCTGTTTCATCATGTACAGCAGTAAAAGACCTGGGTGTGATTATTGATTCCAGTCTTTCATTTGAAGCTCATGTAGATAATATTACTAGGATAGCCTTCTTTCATCTGAGAAATATTGCTAAGATAAAAAATATAATGTCACTTCACAGTGCAGAAAAATTAGTTCATGCTTTTGTTACCTCTAGGTTGGATTATTGTAATGCCATACTGTCTGGTTGTTCCAGTAGGAACATAAACAAGCTCCAGTTAGTCCAGAATGCAGCTGCAAGAGTCCTTACTACAACCAGAAGATATGACCACATCATCTGATCTTATCCACACTGCATCGGCTCCCAATTAAATTTCACACTGATTATAAAATACTGCTATTGACCTATAAAGCACCGAATAATCTTGCACCGCAGTACCCGAATAAACTTTTGGTCTTTTGTGATCTGCCATGCCTACTTCAATCAAAAGTTACAGGCTATTTGTTGGTACCTGGAATAGTGAAGGCTACAGCAGGGGGAAGAGCTTTCTCTTACAGTTATGGAACAGCCTTCCAATTACTGTTTGGGACTCAGACACAGACTCAGTGTTTAGGTCTAAGCTGAAAACATATTTGTTTACTCAAGCCTTTTGTGAATAGTTGTTTGGTTGTTTTTTTTTAGATAAAGGAGCAGATCTAGAGGGTTTGCAGGCATAAAGTGGTGTGGTGAACTGGGATTATTGGATGTGGACTTTGTGGTTTTGGACTGTTCCCCCCCCCCCAACTCTCACACATTCACTCAGGTTTGTTGGCAGTGGAGTAGCTGGCCACTTCATGTGCCAGGGCACCCTCATGTCTGTGTTACCTGTCTGTGGTTTCTTCCTCATATCGTCTCAGGGAGTTTTTCCTTTCCACCGTCACATCAAGTCGGTGGCGCTAGTCAATAGAGGTAACGTGAAACACCACCATGAAACAAAACATCACTTCAGATTGATGTGTCTCATTTATAGCCATAAACTAATCACTAATGGCTAAACATTAAAAGGTAACTGTTGCCACTGTTCAGTCATCATTCAGAAACTTTCTAAGTAAGGAATTTCATGTAACTGGACCTTCACAAATTTAAAATGAATACTCTTGTAGACTGTATCTTTTAGAAAACATTTTACCCAGCATTTATTTTGCAATATTCCCCTGTTTCATGTGTTATAAATGCATTGCCAACGCAAAATAAGTAAGGATGTAATTTATAGGCTGAGGAATGTATTATGCATGTATTATGCATGCTTGTGTAATATGTAACTGAATAAAAATAGTATGGTTTCTTCTGTACAAGTTGGTTTGCAAAACTCTATTACAAGAGACTGTAACGTCAACATCCAGCCATCCTGAATATAACAATCTGGATGAATAATCCTTGTTTGCATTTGATTATGAACCAAACTCTTTACACTTCATCTTAGTGCACTGACAGGCCTGGATAAAATTTTTAAGCTTATTATTATACAATTAGTAATTTTGCAGTAATGTATGAACCAATTTAACATCTCATGCTTGAAACATCCATAAATCCATTATCAGTTATGAGAAATCTACATTTTAGTCCCATAACATTACCTCAACCCTGTTACATATGTTCAACAGGAAGTTGCATCATACAAAGATCATGGGAAGAACAGTACATTTTCTCACTGTTTTTTTCTTTATATTCAGTGATGTCAAGGATTGTAATATTGATTGATAAAGTCACCTTGAAAACACAACCCTGTTACCCAAGTTATAGGTTTAAACGATTATGTATATGATTCATTAAAAATAATAATGATAAATTTAAAACACATTAAAATGTAAAAAAATACTAATATTTTTACTAAATCAGTGGCCTTATTGTCCATGTCATCAGCAGCCTGTCAGCAAAGAAACTTTGTCAAATTGAGATGCTTTGGCGATGGGTTAACACGTTTTTCGTTTTGTGTGCATGTTTTCTTACATTCAGTGTTGAAAATGTGTTAGATTTTATTGTTTGTGTTTGTATTTCCAATTTTTTCCTGTTTTAAAAATGGATATTGTATCAGACCATAGTTTTGTGCAGAAGTTTGTGCTGCTGTCTAAAGTCATGTCAAAAACCTTTCGCAAACAGCTCTCATAATCTCAGGAATTCCCAGAACAGGAAATGTACACGAGTTGATGGAAGCATGCTAAATGCTATAAACATTGGGTGTGGCCCTATAACCAGGTTATGTGATTTAGAAACGCTCAAATATCGTCCCCTGGTGGAGCAAAACATCCTCACTTTAATTTGCAGACACGTGAACATTACCTCATGGAGAAACCTGACCTTTGCAGATATAAATAAACGTCAGGAAAAAAAAGCTGCTGAGTTATATTTTCCCCACCAACGATTTCTGCAGAAATTACATAGAGCAGAATTTATGAAAGATGAATGCGGGACTGAATATTGTGTTGATAAGCACAGTTTTCTTTTCTTTCATCTTAATAACGTCTGTTGATTAAATACGACAATCACAACTAAATACAAACAAAACCAAACAGATTTTATTCTTCAAAATATACAAATCTGATACGAGTATCATTAAGAACAGCAGTATTACAAAATATAAAATTAGACTTGTAATGAAACCACAACAGCTGCAAAGTGGTAAATAAGTCCACGTTCATAAAATATCATCAGCTTCGTTTTTCTCCGCACATATCAGGCAGCTTTAGAGAGCTGATCTGCAATCAGCTTCTGTTTGTAAGTATACTTGTGTTCAAAATCTCGGTCCAATCAGATTGCACTAAATGATCTCTTCTGAGGAATTTTCTTCTATCAGGAACAAAAAAAAAAAAAATAGCTGAAGGACTAAAGCTGGCCCTGAACAAAACTGCATTAAGATTACACACTAAAATGAAGACGATAGAAGCTGTGTTTAACTAAATTAAAACACACAGACACACACACATGCACATACACGCACATACAACAATCCAATCCTTTTCAAGTGTGAAAAGATTTAAATAAAATGTAAATCAAGCAGTCTGATTTTACAGAATTGGTCCACAAGTATTTGACTGATAGTAAACGACTATGCTATTACTCTGTGTTGTATTTAAACATTAAAAGTACAATTTGTTATTCTGTCTTATTGTTCAAAATAAGAATGTCTTACAAAAGCGGCATTATAAAAGTATTACCTGCTTTATACCAGTAATTACTGGACAGATAATTATTGCGTAATGGTTTCACACACACACACACACACACACACACACACACACACACACACAAGCGGGCATTAACATTATATTCACTGATAGACTCAAATATGTATTCAAAGCTCATGTAGATATAAGAACCTTTTTTTTTTTTTTTTACAATATTTACAAAAGTAGAGTTTACCATATTATATACATAAATGACAGAGATAAGCAAGAAAGAGAGAGAGAGAGAGAGAGAGAGAGAGAGAGAGCGCGATAGACAGACAGACAGAAGGAAAGAGGGAGAAAGAGAGAGAAGCTGAGAGAGAGAGAGGCAGAGAGAGTTAGACAGAGCAACAGAGAGCAAGAGAGAGAGAGAGAGAGAGAGAGAGAGAGAGAGAGAGAGAGAGAGAGCGCGAGAGAGAAAAATGTGTGAAAATAAAGTGAAACAAATGTGAGAAAAAGAGAGCAAGAAAGAAAGTGTGTGCGGTATTTAAATGTGTAGGAAGAAGGAAAGCTCCGGTCATTACAGTGAGCAGTGGTAGCTCAGTGGTTAAGACATTGGGCTACTGATCAGAACGTGGTGAGTTCAAATCCAGAACCGCCAAGTTGCCACTGTTGGGCCCTTGAGCAAGGCCCTTAACCCTCAACTGCTCAGATGTATAGATGAGATAAATGTAAGTCGCTCTGGATAAGGGCGTCTACCAAATGCCATTAATGTAATGTAATGTACACAGCAGCAGCTAATAATCAGCACCATGCAACAGGACAATCACCAAACCTGGTTTCGGCTCTGTGAACCTGGGAGAAAGAGAGAAGATCAGGGATTGAGACTCTATTTCCGACTTGTGTCTGAAAGCCACACAATATTTATTGGTTATGTGCGCATGTGTGTGTGTGTACTCGTAATGTTGGCTCTTGAGGTAGTCGAGAACAGCAGGCCTGACGCGAGCCACACCTCCTTGGCTGTGGTTGCCTCTTCCTGTGATGACTGACAGTTGGGGACGGCACAAGCCCTGCTGCCATTCTAACAGGAAACAGGAAGTCGATGACACAAGTGAGTGCAAAGCTCAAAACAGTGATAAAATCAGCACAGATGCGCCAACAATTTGAATACAAACTCTAGTTATTTCACTGCGAACCTACTTGTCCGGCAGTACAAGATCTGAGCGTCGGCATGTGTGTTTTACTCACCCAAGGTTTTATTAGCGAGAACCTGCTGCAAGTGATGCAGAGCCTCGTTAACATGCAGTCCATGCAGATCCAGAACATTCTGAGGCAGAAGTGTCGAGTTAACACGTTCAAATATTTGCACTGCTGCTCGATGATTCGCCTCCTTCATCTTCTGCCCGTGTAAGTGGCCCTGCAAGTGTGCACACACACACACACACACACAAATAAAATGTGACATATTTCAAATCATATGCCCGTCAGTAGAACAGTGTATTATGTATTAGTGATACAATGATGTATAGTTTTGCTGTTACATGTTACAAAGAACTTTTACTCAAGACTAGCCTACTTATTACAGAAAAACTATATTGGGTAAAAAAAAAATACAACTAAAGTATATTACAATAAAAGAAAAGAGAAACAATGATACCAGTTTAACCAATGTAATAATTGCACTTCCACAGCAGTGTTGTAAGCGCAGCATAGCAGTGCCATAACAAAACACGTCATCTATTTCCTCCACCAGAGCGTGCGTGTAAGACCTGTTGAGCGTAGAAGCTGGCCACGTCCTTGCGCCCTTGTCTGTAGGCTTCGGCGGCTTTATCAAAACACTCCTGCTGGCGTTGTCTCTGAAGCGTAGCTTCCGTACGAAAGTCCACATATTCTGGATCTTCTATGTCCTGGAACTGTGCTGCGACTGTCTCGTTCTTCTGCTTCTGGCAACCAACACGGAACGTAAAACACGCAGTAATTAATTTATGTTGAAAAAAACCTCTATCAATAAAGCACTGGATGGATGATGATGATGATGATGATGATGATAAGGATAATAATAATAATATAAAGAGGTATAATATAATAGAAGGAACAAGTACAATAAATTAAAACTTGCATCAAAGTAAAATAAGGTTCAACATGAATAAGAAATATTTATCAATGCAACTAACAATATAAGATCATTATCAAGCCCTTTATTAGTGTAAGAGATTATGAAAAACTACACTGTCTTGCATACACTGAACTGAAAAACCTTTGATCAGACTGTAAAAATACTGCATGTGTCCTTACCCTCTCTTTGCTAGGTGTTCTACACTTTTCATTATTTTCCGTGACAGATTCAGATGCTACTACAGTTCTCACGGGTTCATCGTCCAATAGGGTGTGTAGAAACTGCTCTGTCTGCTCCAGAGAGTAACTGTATTTAAATACATTAAATGTTAGAGATATGTACATAATCTGTACATTAAAAAGCAGTAACACCAGTGCAAATGATATGATTCGAAGTTGAGAAATCAAGGTTTACATTAGATACTCTTCTTATGCGTAAATTTGCACACACTCAGGAACACAAGTAGAGTAAGAACGTCTTTCCGAATTTACGGGGTTTTCATGACTACAACATTTCTTGTAAACGCTCGTATGAACAATTTTACGAATATATCCGTTCTTATACGGCTTGATAAAAGAGGCCCAATCTAAGTAAATTCCTGTGAACATTGTAGACTCATTTGTGACTAAATGTTAGTCACCTGAAAACTTTCCTGTGTAGGAAAACTTAAAATTACAGCTTTACCTCTAACTGTTCCACAGTGCTGGCACTGGAGACTCCTTCTGAAAATGTTAAATAAATGCCACCTTACAGAAAATCTTTTTTTTTTTTTTTTTTTCTTTTAAACTGTTTTTTTTAAACTGTTCATCCCCCATACAAGTCTCTATGTAAGCTGTTTCTATAGAAACGATAATGTATTACAATCAACGCATTAATATAAATCTTGTATTTGGAACTACTGTCCGAGCTGCTGTTACAGAAAATTAATCAACACATTCTGACCAAATCGAGAATCGAGAATTCAACAGCGCTGTGGTAAATCAATAATTAAGAACCAGGTATGAGGTACTGAAATAATGTCTCAAATAATAAAGCTACATTTTTTTTCTTCTCATACTTGTAGTCTCTGAAGATGTCCCTGAGGAAGTGCCTGTCAATGGTGGGGAAGAGAGCAAACAGCTGTTTCTCCTTTACTACGGCTGCTCCATCTTTCTTGTCCAAATCCCAGCGACTTAACCTAGACTACACACAGAAACCACGGAAAAGATGGTGTTTATGTGAAAAGCGGTCTATATTTTAAAAAAAATATATACTACATGTTTCAAAAGAAATGAGCACTTGTGAGTTTGTGTGATCGTTTTACCTTCTCTAAACTGTCCTGCAACACCTGCTGTTCAAGCATGATGTCCCGGAGAGAAACTGGAGGGCGGGACATATTCCAGTGGTCCATGAGTGGAAAGCCTTCTTGGACACCTGATTGGTTGCCGAGGGATGAATAGCCATCTGCGCCAATCAGAAAATGAGTAGCCGAGTCCCCTAGCCCAGCCGCGGCTGGCTGAGAATCACCCCAGTGTACAGAACCTGGGTGAGTGCAGAATAAAAACAGTGAGGGAACAAAGGGGGTTAGAGACGATTCTACACAAGCATGTCTGTCCAGAAATATCAAGACTTACTCTCTTGCAGTAGATGATACGAGAGAGCTGCTTGTCTGTGCTTCTCCTACCAAAAAACAACAGAACACGTTCTTGAAGACATTTTCGCCTGTTCCATTTCATCTTAGTGAAACCTTGATTTATTTGACTGCTCTATGCCACCACAGTGTTTATCCCAATGTTATTTTATCAAGTACGTGTACAGTACAAATCCGCAGATTTTATGTTCAATGGATCGGCTGCTATATCATTTACCTGGATGGTTTCTTTCCATTTCTGATGCAGGAGTTTGGCTAAGTTTAGGTCCATCACCACTGAGCAGTTTTCTGGGGAAAACTCACCTAGCAGACAAACAAACATTTAAACATGCTGCTTTGTGTTCTTATTTGACATATTTTGTGTCCCCTTCCTTTCTGTTTTCATTTGACATTTTTCATATTACTTCAAATAAAGCACAGGCGGGTGAGAAATCAAAGTCATGGAAAACAGAACAAAGTGTCTTAGTAAGGTGTTGGGTCGCCACCAGAACAGCTTCAATGTGCCTTGGGATTGATTCTACATGACTCTGTAACAGGTGTGTAACCAAATACGAATACATTGTACGGACTGAACCGATTCTAACAATATAAACTCATAAAAATAGGAGATGGACTACTTATTTCCTTTCTTTCATTTTTAATGAAAAAAGCTTGCTGGAAAGATTCACAGGGCATACGGTTGAGACTAGAGGTGTGCATTGGGACTGGAAGTCAACTGAGCAAGAAGCTTTGCACTTTCATGCAGGTAAGAGGTCAGATATGAAGCTTGCACAACTAAGAAGGACCATGCGATGCATATACAGCATCCTTAGTAACTCTCTAGTCAGGGCCGTAGTGGTTTAAATTAGACTACTAGTTTGTTTATATTTTAGGAAATAAAACTAAATTAATTTGAAAACATTGTATTCAGGTACAAACAAAATAACGCCTGCACGAGTCCTAATCCTTGTCTGTTTATATATAATTATGAAATTGAGTGATGTACAAAACAAAACAGAAAAACATACTGTTTAGACCACACCCACTTCAGGTTTATGTCCGAATACAGATGCAGATATTTGGAGCACTAATCAGATGCAAATATTGATAGTGTCACTGCGTTCTAACCATACTCTGGAACTGCACTGGAGGGATGAACACTTTTTTTTTTCCCCCAAAGACTATTCCGTCAATGGTGTTTTGCTTCAAAAGCTCCCATATGATAGAAATGTTTCATCAAGGGATATAGATGATCAGTCAGAAGAACTCTGTATTGATTTGCAGAGTGACGCTTCCTTCTAAGGGAACAAGTGGAGCCAAACCATGTAAATAAATGCGTCCCAAATTTTGTCCTTAAATTTGTCACCCATGTGCATGGCAATGAACTTAATAAGTATACTGTCATCTTTAATCTGACAATAGGCTTGACACTTTCATAGGAACTAGGTTGGAACTGAGGCCTTTTCATCTTAAAAGACCAACGGTAATACAACAGTCGGCTGCTTAGTTAGGTTTTCTGATGGCACAAGTCTCAAGAAGGGAAAATAAGGTATATATACACTATATGGTCAAAAGAATGTGGACACCTGATCATCATACCCATATTTGAGACTTCCCCAAACTGTTTGCCACAAGGTTGGAAGCACACAACTGTATAGGATGTCTTTGTGTACTGTAGCATTACAATTTCCCTTCACTGGAACTAAGAGGCTGAAACATCATGACAATGCCCCTGTGCAGTCCATGAAGTTTGTCAAAGTTTGTCAAGGGTGAAGTGGAAGAACTTGAGTGGTATGTACAGATCCCTGACCTTAACCTTAACACCTCTGGGATGAACTGGAACGCCAGCTGCACCCTAGACCTCCTTGCCCGACATCAGTGTCTGAATTCACTAATGCTCTGGTGGTTGAATGGGCAAATCCCCAAAGCCATGTTACAAAATCTAATGGAAAGCCTTCCCAGAAGGTTGGAAGTTATTATAATAGCAAAGGGGGGGGACTAAATCTGAAATGGGATGCTCAAAAAGCACATTGGTGTGAAGATTGTGTGTCCACAGACTTTTGTCCATATACAGTCCCCTCCAAAAGTATTGTGTAACGTAAACAATTCTTTTGTTTGTGCTATACACTGAAGACATTTTGAGTCTGAGATCGATGAATATGAGATTCATAATATTTCAGCTTTCATTTCCTGATATTTACATCTATATGTGTTAAACAACTTAGAACATGGAACCTTTGGTTGAACCCAGCCATTTATTTCATGTGATGAAAAACATTGGAACATGCAACAGACAGGTGTTTCTTGTTGTCCAGCTATGCCCTGTTAGATTGGTTTTTATACAATTAATAGCGCTAAAGTTCTACTCTTGGTTTGAGCCCCAGGTTTTTGCCTGTGAAGGCTGCATTTGTTGTTAAAAAGGACAAACCAACATGAAGACCAGAGAGCTGTCTATAGGAAAAAAGCAAGCCGATTGTACGCTGAGAAAAGATGGAACAACGATCAGAACAATTTACAATGAAATGCAGAAGCATTGGGCATGCCATATATAACAATCTGGATTGTCCTGAAAAAGAATCAGTCAAGCACAGGGGAAGTAGCGTCATAGCTTGGTAGCAGAAGAATGAATTCAGAAGTTTACAAAAACATTGTCTGCCAATTTACAGAGAAATCTTTCCAAGCTAATTGGGAGAAATTTCATCATGCAGCAAGACAATGGCCCAAAACACACTGCCAACTCAACAAAGGGGGAAAAGTGGAAGGTTTTAGACTGGCCAAGTGAATCACCAGACCTTAACCCAATTGATCATGGACATCACTTCCTTAAGAGGAGACTGAAGGGAGAAATCCTCCAAAACAACCAACAACTGAAAGAAGCAGCAGTACAAGCCTGGAAAAACATCACAAAAGAAGAATGCAATAGTTTGGTGATGCAAGTGGGTCACAGTCGTGACAGTTATTTCAAGCAGGGGACATGCAAACAAATATTAAGTTATTCAGTATCACAAAAGACAATAGTTTTGCTCATCTAAAAATTAGGTGGTCTGCCACCAAAGGTGCAATGTTCTAAGTTGTTTAACACACCTAGATGTAAATACCAGGAAATAAAACTGAAATTCTGTTTCATCATCTCATATTCATCTTTTGATCTCAAACCCAAATGTCTTCAGTGTACAGCAAAAACAAAAGAATTGGTCATGCCGTTCCAATACTTTCAGAGATGACTATAGTCTATATAGTTTGTTTGAATTTCACAAGTCTGAAATTCTCCCATATAGTATATGGATAATTAAAATTTAAATAACTGGCAATATTGGCTAATTACCTGGGGAGATGCCTACAGGTCCAAACAACTCAGTGAGCTGCAGGGCAAGTTCTGTGGTTAGTTTCATCTCCAGTGTCTGAATGTTCATTGGCCCGTTTTTCCTCTGGCCCCTTCTTTCTTTTTCTCTTTCCTTTCTTTGTTCCTCCTGCTTACACACCATCTCTTCAAGCCATGCCCGTGTTATGGCATTTACTTCTTCTTTTGACTCTCTGTCTTCTTCTACCTCTTCCATAAGTCCTCCACCAAGATACTTCTCAAATACTTCAGTCTGCAGGATTTCATTTTCCAACTCTGGCTGTAAAGAATTCTTTAGAGCTTTATTCTCTCCAACAGATTCATTGGGATGCATTACAATGGAAGGTCCAGTCACACAATCAAGTGTTTCCCTTTGATCTGGCTCTTCAGGTTGGTGCTCTAAAAGTTTGATGCTCTGGTCATTATTGTCCTCAGGTTCCCGATCAACAATGCCCATAGTCAAGCTGGTGTTATTTGGTACTAAAATAGCAGGGTTTTCACAGCAATTACTGCCAGTCTCTTCTATTACTGCATCTCTTGTGCAGATTATTTTTGGCTCAAACAACTCCCCTATCACCTGACAGTCAAAAGATTCTTTCTTAGCACCCTGAACTAAATCATATCCTTCCGTATGTTCATGATCAAAAACATTTTCCTCATCATCCCTACAAAGATGTTCGCCGGAATCAAGTAGCAAGTTGGTGGTCCACTCCATATCCTGATGACATTTTTCATACAGGTCCTCCAGAGTTTCCTTGGGAACATGTTTAAAATGGCGGCTAAGTATTTCCAGGTTGTTCTGTTTGAAGGGTAGTTCTCTCAAGTCATTCTCTTCTACCTGTGAGCCTTTCTCGTGACATACACGGTACGGTATCACCTGCTGCTCAGAAGATTTCTCTTTATTGATTTTTGGAACATAACGCAAAGGGTTTCCCTCCAAAATAACAATTCCACTGGTGTCTGACTCTGGCTCAGGACATTTTTGCTGGTCAATTCGCCAGAGGACAGCAAAGTCCTGAGGTTCTGTTTGGGCAAAGGCACTGTGGCATGTTGGGAAAAGCAGTTCTGGAGGTTCTGGTGAAGGATTCAGCTCTGACTGCTGCAATGAGGTGACTGGATACCCAGCATGAGGACAAGATGAAGGGCTTTGATGGGTGAATGTAAGTGCCAGTTTGCAGGATTTCCCTGCCCTCCGACTGGGAACTTTCCTTCTCTCCTGGCTGGATTCAGAACTAAACTCCACCTCACCTCGTGAGCTTAGGGACAGGTAAGCATTATGGTTTGGTTTAGTTTTCTGCTCTGAACTCGTCTCCAGACCCATTACCCCATTTGCTGGAGCATGTTCATCTGTACATGCCTCTTTTGTATCCCTTTTGGAAGACTCATCCTGACTGGCTCCTAGTTCTTTGATGGGGCTTGGAGTATGAACATCTGTACATGCCTCTTTTGTATCCCTTTTGGAAGACTCATCCTGACTGGCTCCAAGTTCTTTGATGGGGCTTGGAGTATGAGAGTTGCCTTTTCCTGGATCACTGGATCTTTCAGACTTCCAGTCAAGGACACAGTCAGGGAGTACTGGCTGGGCCTTAGTCCCCAAGCATGAGTGATACCCATCACCACCTACAGGTAGGAAATCCTGAGATGTTTCTTGAGTAATTTGATTACTGTCTCCTTGAAGAAGATCTAGAAGCTTCTGGAACTCTGTCTTATCTGGGGTGTCGGAATTCAAATGTTCTACAAATTTACTCTCATATTTAGTTGTGTCTTCTTCAAAGTTTGACATTTCCTCATTTGGGCTTTTCCCTGTCTGAGATGCTGACTTCCGACTCCGTTGCCCACGCTGTTCAAGGCTTTCACAGGGCCAATCTCCCACAAATTCGAGCTGCTCTGTATTCAAACTAACACCATCCCCAGTGTAATCATCCACAGAATCACCCTGACTTGCTTTCCTTACAGAATCACTAAAGTCACATTTCAGAGTGCTAGCTTCTCCATCTGCAGTTCTGGTCTGCGCCCTTGCTCTCTTTACCCGCTGGCCAATCGACTCTGCATACATTACTGGCTGTTCCAAGGTCCTTGCTTCTAATAGGCCAAGATCTTCATTTATGTTGCAGTCATTCTGTCCAGAAATTTCCATACAGGCATCCAGTTCCCAGTCTATGTCTGCTCCATCTAGCAGCTCTGTAACATTTTCCTGGGAGGACACGTATTCCTTTGACCCGTGTGATCCAAAGTTGCTTTCTGCTGCACCCATGTTTGATGAAGTAGAACTACATTTACAATCAACTGATGAAACATCAGGCAGAGAGGAGGAGAGATAGCTACCAGGTTTACCAAACCCAGAGTCACCCACTAAGTCAGGATGGCTTGCTAAAGGCTGCCTATAAGAAAAAACGAGCAAATAAATAATCAATAGATTAAAAGGGGCACATATGCAATCAAGTAATTGTACGCAACGTTCATGGTTTAGTCCCTTCATGGAAAATCACTCAATTTAAAATAGACCTGACTAGGTATGCATCAATATTGCTATCTATCTGATACATTGATAATTTACTTATACTTGACATTGCACAAATGCTATGCAACCAATATCCAATACCATGTCAATTTGAGGTAAAAGTAGCAATCATATTTCACAATTAATGATGGCATTCAAAGCACAGCAGACTGCAAACTGTCCTCTGTGGACAAAATACCAAGAGCAGGTTCTACAGCATCTTCCTGCAATACAAGTAACTTCCTAAAATATCAAACATTAAACTCCAGATAAGGAGTTAATTGCTAACAGCACACAGCAACCAACACGGCAGCAAACACTAGCTAGATGAGAAAAACGTTTACACACAAGACCAGGTGAATAAAAAGGAAACGCTCTCAGTCACGATATTGTTCTTGATGATCAGCCGCTATCAGGTCATCCACAACGAGGGATTCTAGCACAATGAAAATATTAAAATCTGTACAGAAGCACTTTTCCAAAGTGAAAAAACCCCTCTCTTCTCCACTGCAACTGTACTCAGTCCAAAGTAACTAATGTAGCTAGCTAATACACTTCATTTCAAGTCAACTAGCTAACATTATAAAGATTAAACGGAACTAAATAAAATGTTTCAGGACATGCTTGATTGCTTATTTAGTAGGTGACTAATTTTTTCAGTATAAGTATTGATATCGGTATCAATGTGTACCAAAAAACGTGTACTCATGCTTGTACTCTGTCTGAACAAAAAAGTCCAGAACATCTTAGTTAAACCCTACTCGCATCTAATATAGGCCAACGATGTAGAATTACAGTTCCTTCATACATAGTGTGTTATTATAGTAGACCATACATAATTTACAACAAATTTACGACAGTCTCTATTCTGTGACTTGCTGACATCACCAGAAGCTGGAATCTATACACTGTTAATGCTCTGGGACTGAGAATCTATATTAGAGGATTATCAATGGTTTCCATCATGGGTAAAGCCTGTGAGGTCATGCTGGTTTGCTCTTGATATGTTCAACAGTTTTCCTTTATGTTTACTACTGCTACATTATGCACAAATCTGTTAATTTTGACACACATTCAGGCTATAAAAGACTGACTTGTTATGATTTTTACAGCTCTAGGTTTGGTAACCAGGTAATTGCAGGCTTTGAAGTACTTTGTTTTTTTTCCAACAGTGGCCTTGACACTATGTTGGTTCTTAAGATTATCTTGCAGAGCGGGTCCAGTAATTAAAGCTGAAAATCTACACGTGTGCTGGAGTAAAGAGATAAAAACAAAAAATAAATGGCTGATCATCTACAGATACCTCTATATTATGTATTTTACTAGATAATTAATGCCTCATGTCTCATATAACTACACAAACTCACTCTGTTGGGTGTGTTTCACACACATCGACACCGTAGATGGCTGTGGATTTGGGCTGTGAAGCCATTATATTCTGGACGGATACATAACGATCTTGGTTCTCCAGCATGCGTCGGATCTTTTCCTTCGTTACTCCATGTTTAGTACGACTACAAAAAAAAGAGAAGAGGAAAAACAGTCGGACGATAATATTTTGAAACGTTGATTCGCCACTATTACTTCACTAATATTTAATATTTAATACCTATATTGACCCCAAAACGTCCCTGGAACCTGAAAAGCAAAAGCTTTATGGATGTTCTAATGCTCTTTGACATTAACTAGGTTAAGATCAAAGACCAGTTTGAAAGGCAAGAAAACTTCATGGTATGATAAATATACAACCCAGCATTATAGGATACATCTAGCTGAGCACCCAGTTGGACAGCCACTATCGATTTCCATGTTCTTTGCTTTTGAAACAAGTTTTCAAAACACAAGCAGTTATGGGTATCCAATATAAGCAAAACTGGACCATTAGCCAATCATTCTGAAATAAATTTACACTCTTGAAGCAGACAGAAGTATGTTAGCTAGATAGGTAGCAATGGTAGCCTAACTATAATTTCTTCTAGCTAGCATTAGCTATCTACTAGCCAGCAGGCCTACGGTTTAGCTAGCCAAGTTTGTTTGTTTGGTTTTGTTGCAATCCACTGTACTCTAAAAGTGGATTTTCCCCAAATTTCAATCTAAACGCTTTCCAGTGCTTCTCCTTAGAAAAACTTGTATGCCCAGAGCAGGGCTATATCTACATGGACAGTCTCTGAATTTCATAAACATGTAAACATGAATAATTTCTACACAATCAGCAAATAGGAATGACATGTACTGAAGGTCAACTGTCTTGTTCATCATGCTGATAAAAATGAGCTGTTATAGTGCTCTTATTGTGTTAGTAAAATTCTGCTGAATTCAATGAAATGAGGTTACGAATCTAACGCCAAAGCTAAATATCAAGTAAAATCAAGTTTTATCATTATCTGTGAAGTCAGGCGTGTTTATTTCAGAGAACTTAACACAGGAAGCGGAGGCCATCCTGGGTACAGACACAGACCTGGACAGGTGAAGACTGGAAAAAGACCAGATTTTTTTTCCAATCTTCTTTAAACTGTCCAGTTTAGGTGAACTTGTGTCCATGATAGATTCCCGTTCTTGGCTGAACCCAAGAAGAGTGGAACCCAATGTTGTCTTCTGCTGTTACATCCTATCTACCTCAAGGTTTTGTGCACACTGAGATGCTTTTCTGCTCACCATGGTTGTAAAGTGTGATTATATGAATGAATGAAAATATCCTTCCTGGCTGCTTGAACCAATCTGGCCATTTTCCTCTGACCTCTTGTATCAACAAGGCGATTCCATCCAAAGAGCTGTCGCTAACTCAATGTTTTTTGTTTTTCAGTTCCTGAAATACTTAATCCAGCCCATCTGGTACCAACATCTATGCCACGATCAAAAGTCACAGACAGTCACATACTTTTCCTTCGTTCTGATGTTTGTTGTGAACATTTCCCCAAGCTGCATGATACCCGTATCTGCATGATTTTTTTGCACTGCATGAATGTCGGTCTACAGGTGTTCCTAAATAAAGTGGATGATGAGTGTATATAGACTGACTTAGCTAAAACCTTCTTGTCTAGTTGTCCCTGTTTCTCTAGTTTTGTCTGGTTACTATATATTTTACTGTTTATGATGTAGTTTTATGTGCTGTGTTTTCTGCTATACTTCTCCAACTCTCTGGGTTTGGTTTTCCACCAGGTGTTTGGCTCACGGAACAGCACTCTGTATTTATGCTTCTGTGCCTGAAGAAAAAAAAAACAAAAAAAACAAACAAACAGGTGAAACTAAGGTCAAAAGGTACATCCCCAGTCCTGTGTTTGCATCAGAAATGCTGTGAGTAACATTCATCAAATTTTTCATCAAACAATTTGAACAAATCCTTATTAAATGATTCACTGCAAAAAGTAAGACAATGGAAAATTGAAAAAAATAAAAAATAAATTTAAATAGAAATTGCTCATTTATTGAAGACATTGTTACGTCTTTGTTCTTAAGTTCTTAAAGTTGAACGTAGCATTGCTGTTATTCTACAGAGCAGCATGCTTTGCTCGCTTGCTCTAAGCTTTATAGGCAATGTTGCCAGGTGCAGGTTGTTTAAAAACACATCTAGGATGACCAAGAGCTATGTGACCGTTCCATATCACAGCAGAATGTGAAAAGCACTGTGCTTCAGACACGCCACTCGGAGTCATGCCAGTGAAAATTTTGCCATTTTAAATTTGTTCGATTCCAATGTACAGCTTTTGTTTTGCTGCATCACACAAAGAGTTTCCAAAAGTTTCTATTATCGTACTTTTATAATGTTGAATGCTTTAACTGAAAACGGAAACCCAAGGCACATATTTAGGCAACGCTTCATTCTCGCTGTCTTATATGCTGCACCAGATCGTTTCATATCGAATTAGAATTTTGTGTATGGTTTACGCCACTGGTTATATGTCATTTATTTCTGGATCACTTAGACAGATATAGTGTATACAGAAATACATTCTGCCATATTAGGGCAAGTGCTGCAGCTCAAATACGATGTTATAAGCACAAAAATGTGTAAATTATGTATAGTAAAATGACTCTTATGTTAATGCTAATGGCTTACCAATGCAACATAGGGCTTCATCTCCCAGCACTGCAAATTGGTGTTGTCTATAATTATAGGGGTTAGACCTTCCTCAAAAGCTTCTTTTGCTGAAAACAAGAGTGAAAATATATATTTAACAACTATGAAGAAAATGTATCAGTTGTATGTATTTTTTAATATGTTTTTGACCACCAGTTATTTTTAAACACCTGGTGTGGCGACAGGCCCGCGGCCGACACACAAGAAACAAAGATCGCTCCTCCTACTGACCACCCTGAAATGCGCCCTGACCACCCTGGCGTTCGGCGAGGATGGACAGCACCATCAAAGCCGCCCGGACTACGGGACACCCGAGGATGAGCCCAGACTGACCGAGCCGGACCAGGGGACGCCGAAGAAGGCCCAGGAAACCTGGCCGGCAGGGCGTGTCCTCCCCATGCTGGACCCGCCGAAACCGCCCCAGTGAGTGAAGGAAGCACGAGTGCGGCAGGCCTACATGGCCCGAGGTGAGGAGGACGCCGGGACAGAAGGTAAGCTGCACACACACACACACACACACTAACCCACTCTCGTCTGTGTTCCAGCAGGTAAACCGGCAGGGGAACTTCGGCCGAGAGCAGAAAGAGGACAGCCGCCTGAAGTA
>JANDJT010000168.1:3246512-3289842 GCA_024331685.1 Stegophilus panzeri
GGGGGTAAAACCAGATTTTAGGGGGCAATTTTTTTTTCACTGGGGTGATAGGTGTTGGATAACTTTTTTTTTTTTTTTTTTTTTTTTTTTGGCTTTAATAAAATAAATAAATAACTGTATTGTGTGTTTACTCAGGTTTTCTGTATTATGTTGTATTTCGTTTGAAGATATAAAACTATTTAGTATGAGAGATACACAAAAACAGAAGAAATCAGGAAATAATTTTTCACAGCACCGTAGGTACTATGTAGAGCATTCCATATAGTATGAAAGCAACAACACTTTCAGTGTATTTTTTTTTTTTCTTGTAACATGTTATGTAACATTGTGCAGTGGTTTTTTTTTATTGTTTTTTTTTTTTTTTTTTTTTTTTTTTAAGTTTACTATGAAGAGCAATCAGCCAATCACTGCCAGTATTCTCTTGTCAAAACTGATATCACTAGCAATGACTTTTTTATACCAGCCGGAGAAAGGACTTAAATATAAATCATGAATGATATTTGTCATTTATCTTTGCAGCATTACAATTTCATGTGTAGTGAACAGTTGTGTAAACGTGTTCTCCAACAGTGCTGCATTACATAATGGATTTGACTGCCCTTTACCACTTCACTGAAATACTCAAACAAGTGGCACATGCTTTTTAAAGCATAATGTCATTAAATATATAGAACACATGAACTTGATTGCAACGTTAATCATCTGCAGCCATTTAGGATTGTTTTCACAGACATAAGACCTGGTTTTAGCGCTAAAATGCTTTGTGAATTACTCTTACACAGAAAAAAGTAGGAGTAATAATTTTAAGATTAACGCACCCCATTTTTTTTCAAGCCTCAAGGTCCTTTGTGAATACGGCCCCTAGTTTAGAATGCAAACTACGTTTATGTCATTTCTGAGTATGACATCTTTCCTTGCCTTTAGCTGAGCGCATTTTAAGCAGACTGATTTAGAGGTTTCATTATCATTACCACATGTGCATTTCCTCTGAATGATCTTTATCCTCTGATTATGCGATCGTAAATGTCTTCTGGCTTCCAGCTACAGAGAAAATTGCAGCAGGTCTGCAGGTGTCCACCATCCACCAAGTGTAGAATAATTTCCATATTAAACATGCTAGGAAGGTGAAATTCGATGTTGTTAATCTGCGCCAATGTGCAAAAGCACACCAGCAATTTGTAGGCAACCTCTCCAATTCACAGTTCACCACAGCTCACCACCCTGAAGGATTCGTCTGCCTCTAACCCTGGCAAACAGTGTCATTTGGCTGGAAGCCTAGTGATCACAAGTTGTGCCAAGTAATTCTGTCACCAAACTCTCGTACTGCCAGTGACAAATTGAGTCAATTTTTGGTGTTTTCAGCATGTGTCTGAGATGCACCGAGAGACAGAGTGGCTATTTCAGGCCAGGAGTGGCTGTTTTTATGGGATGGTGGACATGAAGATAATGTTATAGCATTAAAACATTACTGGTCTTACAGAATCAAACATCAAATATATGAGCCAGCTCAATCATTTTACCATATAGTCTGTTGGCACCAGGCGTGTGATATATGCAGCGATGATCACTGGATATAAATTTACCAAACAGCCCGGCTGGCTTTGGAATTCAGAAAAGCCTCTACAAAGTCATGGTGATGAGTATCAATTAATTAACTTAAATAATCTAACTGTTTTGCTTGATGAATTATGTGAAATTAAGATTAAATCAATAACCATCTCTGAAAAGGATAATAAACCTGACTGTCCAGTCCGTTAATAATCATCCCTTTCTGCTTTGCTATTTTGCTGAAACAGATCATGTGTAACAGAAATTGTAGAACAACACAATTTCATAAAATAATATTTATTGTAATATTAAGCGTATATTTTCAAGTACAGTTGAAAATGGAGTAATCTGGAATTACTGTACTTGTTTTTGGAATCATGACTAATCTCCCATACAGCAGACATCTTTTGGTTATGAACCTCTTTCTGTTATAAAAATCAGACAGATGCATGCTGGCTAATGCAGCGGGATATCCTGGCTACTTCTTTATACTCAGCAGCTGGCTTTTTCCCCCAGCAGATCACAGTTCAGGTGTGCATTACAGTTCTAATGACCTTTCTGTCATAAAACAAAGCTTTAGAGGTTAAATCTGGAGGTTTTCCAGGGGAGAAGCATGTGTACAGTGCACAATCCAAAATCAAAGTGCATTAAAGCTTTGTCATTTCAACATAAGCCATTTGCCAGTGAAAATACTTTTAAATGGAGCGATCAGCTAGAAAGCAATTCTGCTTGGTTTAACAACATAAAGCAGTCTATGCTTTAAACAGCTTCGGCTTGTTACCTGTGTTCTTAGGCACGGATTAATGAACAAGGCACCTCTAGCAGTTAAGCGTCAACACTGTCCTGAAAAAAAAGCAAGTACATTTGCACGTGGCAGCATTCGGTTCTCGCCTCCTACTTCCTGTGGGGGGAAACGGTTTCATTCGTTCTTAGTGGATTAAATATTTTGTGTACATACAGTACAGTTCACTTTTAAAAGTGTTCATTATAGAATCATGAATAATAATGTGCTTATTTTTTCTAATAATTAAGATAACGTACATTTGGAAGAAAGGAGGACTTCAATTAACTGACTTAACAGCAAGATTTGCAGTGTTGATGTGCGCATCAGAAAAGTTCATCTTTGAAACCAAGGAAAGGAAATTGAAGGCTTTTCCCAATAAATAATAATAATAATAATAATAATAATAATAATAATAATAATAATAATAGCTTTGTTGAAAGCAAACGTAACATTTATAAAGAGATAAACTCTAATTCGTTTTTGTGATTGCTGGCTATAGCCACCTGAGAGCATCAAGTTAGCAGGGCTGAGGGGAAGAGGGAGGTGGAATGTTGAGGAAAGACATTGCAGGAGTAGAATGTAGGGCAAGGGAAGCTGACTGTATGTGTGTGTGGTGTTTAGTTATTGACAATGCTTAGTTATTGACAGTTAGAAGGTAATTAAAAAGAGGATAGAGCTGAGAGAGGAGCTTGAGCTTGGAGTAAGCTGAAGATGGCTCCTAAACCCCCAATCTGCACTTTCTTGAGCATTCAGTCTCTCTGTTCAAAGCCGTCTTCCTCCTCGCATCCTCTTCCTCTACCCTCAGAGGTACGCCATCAGGTAACACTGAGCTGGGCAAAGCCAATTAGCTTCACCTCGTCAGGGATCTCTGTGCTGTCACAGCCAGATGCCTACACACACACACACACACACACACACACACACACACACAAGATTAGGTTATGCCGATATCCAGGGATATATACTATACGTACACTGATTAATTTAATACTTGCCCTATGGTCATACTAATTTGTACTTCTACTCACCAATCCCAAAGTAATAAAATCACATCGTGGGTGCAAAATGAATCGATTTTTGCATAAACACCCCCCTTTTGCACCTTTAGGTGCTGTAGAATCTCTCCAAATTGCATATTCATTAAGGAAAACATGCAAAACGGACAACACATGCTATTTTGCTCATGTGGAAAACATATAAACCTTCACTGTTGAAAATTCAGCTTTCACATTTATTTCCCACATTCACAGTTTAGGAAGTCTAGACGTGTTTTAACACACACTAACACAACACATGTCTTTAGGAAATCAGGGCCTAAATTCTCAGATTTGACAGCTAGCAATTTTAGTGGATGTCGAAGATTAAAAGCTAGCACACGGATGGCATTAAGAGCAGCGTGCAAGTGTGTGCACTCGTGACTACCTACAGAACCAAAAGCGTTTTGTGTTTGTCTTTACTGCAAGTTTAGTTTTGGGAAATCAGAAGGATCAGTGTTCAGTAAGGTACAGTAAAGATGAGGTGATATGTGACTGAAGATTTGTGTGTGTGTGTGCGTGCACTCAGATATGCTGCAGATGAAGAGGTGGAGGAGTGCTATTACATTGGATCCATTCATTCTGCCTCTGCTCAGCATTTTATGGTCCCCATAGATGATGCATGACCCATGCACATCTATTTTCAGACCTGACTCCTGCCTGAGAAAAAGGAAAGCATGGACACACACTCGCACTGAGCAACCTCCTGTACTGTTCATGTGCAAACCTAGAAAACATGGGCGATTTCACATTTCTGTGAATCCACTTGAAAAGGAGTAAATAATTTCAGCGCTGTTCTAGCACATTAAATGAGGGTTCTTTTCACATGCATGAATTTGCTGGGTGTAAGAACACCTGCTAGATGACAAAGGAAAATTATTTATTAGCTGTCTGTATGTCTAAGCAACACACACTGGGCTTTTGTGTCATATTGATTTTTTTTCTTCCTTTTTTTGCAAAGCAGATTTGGCACTTGCTATAAGAAGCTGTAAGAAACTGATCAATAGGAACCAAAAATGAGATGAACAAAGAAATACCTGTATTAGGAGGGGAGAAAAATAAAGGTGGAAAAGCAGAAACAAATATAAAAATCTTCTGTCTAGAAATTTTTCGTCACTGCCTTGTATAAGTAAAGACTCTGTCTGTGCAGCGGTGGTCCTTATCACATCTAATACACACTCTGAGATGCTACAGAGGGCCAGAGGGGTGATCGAATTTCTCTCACACACAGGAGATTGGAGACAGCGAGACAGCGCTGAACAATTTACAGCCGGGTTGGGAGAGTTGTGGGTGTGTTTTTACAAAGCTGAAAGGGCGGGTGATGAAAAACACATCTCGGTTGACACTTTCCCTTTCACTACAGTCAGCCAATAAGGGCAGCATTGTGGTGTAGAGTCCACTGCACAGTGGCATCCATCACATAAATCTTCCCAGTGAAATGTTATGAATTTCAGGGAGAGAAAACATGAAAGCAGAACATATTTACTGTGAGAGCACCTGCACAATCACAAATATCTCAGTCTGATATACCAGAGTAAATATGTGTTTCTGTTTCACATTCTGTAATGGTGGGGAGATGTTAACAAAAGAACATGCCCTATCAAACATTCTCACACAGTCGATGCTACTCATAACTGTATCTGCTAGATTTTGCTTTATGGGCCATTTTCAGAGTTGATGTTTTAAGTCCATCAAGATTTACACAGGGAAATTTGCATGCACATGTTCAGACTTGGGTTACGCAGCTGCTTAAATCCATTTTCTGGTCGCCCCACTCAGATTATGCAAATTACCTGTGTGTAGTTCACAGCTCAAATTTTGCCAGATTTTTCTTGAGACAAAGAGTCAGAAACTAGGTTTTTCAACAGCATCTAGACCACTGCCTTTAAATGCAAGCACTTGCCTTTAAATCAGGCATAGAAAAAGCAGACTGAAGAAGAAATTGCTTTAAACTGTCAGACTATGTAAAAGCAACAAAAAATAAAAGAGAAAAAAAGGAGACCATTTAAAAATCTAAAGTAAAAAACAAAATAAGTGTCTTGTAAAACCAAGATAAATCATGCCAGACCTTTTTCTACCTTAAATGTCATATAGCAACCAACAGTGAGAAACAGAAACATTTTAAGATAAAAAGGAAAAAAAATGTACAATAACCTGGTTGCCTAAGTTTGCACAGTCTTTTATAATGGTGCGCGTGACTGCTCAGAATTAACCAATCACAATCAAATACATGGTCAAAAGTAATTACTCATGATTATTTTAATGATTACAATGATCATATCCATGAAGTGATTCTAATAAACCCGAATAAAGATCAGCTGTTTCTGTAGGATTTTCTTGACATCTTGGTTTCATCCGCTTGCTGAAGCCATGGTCTGCAAAGAGCTTACAAAGCATGTTCAGGATCTTGCTGTCAAAAGATATCAATTAGGAGAGGGGTACAAAAGAATTTTGAACAGAATTTTGAAAGAAGAAAAACATTAGATGCACCATGGAATAGCATGAAGGCATCAACCACAGTGACATTACCAAGAACAAGACATCCCTCCAAAATTAATTACAGGACAAGGAGAAAATGTATCAAGGAGGCTGCCAAGAGACCTACAGCAACATTAAAGGAGTTGCAGGAATATCTGGCAAGTACTGGTCATGCTCTGCAAGTGCCAACGATCCCTCGTATTCTTTGCGGGGGAAAAAAATGTCCAAGCCGACCTAACTTTTGTCAGAACATACATACACTCATCCCAAACCATGTGGCAAAATGTATTATGTATTATGGTCTAATGAGATCAAAGTAGAACTTTCTGGGCATAGTTCTGAAATATGTTTGGTGCAAAAACAAAACAGCTTGTTTCCCAGAGAACACCATACCCATGGTGAAGTATGCTGGTGGAAGATCATACTATGGGGCTGCTTCTCTTCAGCTGGGACTGGGGTTCTAGTCAAGATCGAGGAAATCATGGAATCACAACAACTGCAGGTTTCTATTAGATAGCTGAAATCACCTTCCAGCATGATAATGACCCAAAGCACAAGTAAACAAAGGAATGGCTACAGAAGTAAAAGATCAATGTTTTGGAACGGCCCAGTCAGAACCCAGCTCTAAATCCTATCAGCAACCTGTATGACTTGAACAGGGCTGTGCACAGGAGATCCCCTCACACTTTCTGCAAGGAAGAGTGGAATAAAATTTCCAGATGTGCTAAGCTGGTAGACTCTTACGCATAAAGAATTGAGTGCTGTATTACAAGCAACATGTACTTTAACAAAGTACTAGTGAAAGTATTAGTTAAAACTAGTTAGTTTTTTCCAATATATTGCTCCATGAATAGTCCAAGTTGTAATCATCACATTAAGCATGCAAATTTGGTTTAGTTTAATGATATAATTGATGTTAACAAAAGACGCCCAATCCAACATTCTCACAGAGCTGCTGCTCCTCATAAATGTACCTGTTAGATTTCCATTAGATTTTTGGATGATGAAACACGTTAGTTTGCTTTTATCATGAAATAGGCGTAGACATGTGCTTTCAGAAAGAGCCCTTGAGTAGATAAGCGGTGATTTACCAGCAGAAACAGGCAGCTGCTGGAGAAACATTCCAGCACAGAGGATCAGAGTGGGGCGAGCGCAGTGCATTACAGCACAGATGTTGTTTACCTCCACTGCAATGCTCTAAAGGAGTGATCTAAAGGAGTGATTAAAAATGGTCTGGACCATACTGCACCGTTCACTGTGATCTGTGTTGTGTACAGTGGGGGAAATAAGTATTGAATACATCAACATTTTTCAGCAAAAATATTTCCAATGAGGTTATTCACATTAAATTTTCACCAGTCATCAGTAGTAACTCAAGAAATCCACACATATAAAGAATTCACAACATTAAAGTCCACACATAAAGTTCACCTTAATGTTGCAAAACATATTGATGGAATCGGACGTATTTCAAATCTTCTGAATCCTCCAGTAAGCACCATTGGGGCCATTATCCACAAGTGGAAGCAACATCACTCTGTCATCAACCGGACATGCACAGGAGCTCCTCGCAAGATTTCTGACGAGGGAGTCGGAAGAATAGTCAGAACAGTAGCTCAAGAGCCAAGGACCACTCAGAAAGAGCTCCAGAAACACTTGGATGCAGCAGGTAACATCGTCACAGAGAAAACAGAAGGCAATGCACTCCACTGCTCACGCTCACCCCACAAGACTCCTTTAATAAAGAAAAGGCACGTCGAAGCTCATTTAAAGTTTGCTACAACTCATTTGGACAAGCCTATGAAATACTGGGAGAGTGTAGTCTGGTCAGACAAGAGCAAAATTGAACTTTCTGGCTGTCATACTACACACCATGTTTGGAGAAAACTGCACTGCACATCACCCATAAAACACTATACCAACAGTGACGTTTGGCGGTGGAAGCATCATGGTGTTTTTCATCGCATGGTACTGGTAGACTTCATATAATTGAAGAAACTATGAATGGAGCCCTTTACCGGGAGATTCTTGAGAATAATCTGCTGCCATCCACCAGGATGATGAAGATGAGACGTGGGTGGAACTTCCAGCAGGACAACGATCCAAAGCATACAGCAAAGAAAACTCTCAATTGGTTTCAGAGAAAAACAATCAAGGCGTTAGAATGGCCCAGTCAATCACCTGACTTGAATCCAATTAAACAATGTTTAAAGACGATATGTTTAGAAGAATGGGCTAAAATCACACCTGAATACTGCGGCCCATTAATTTCTTCATACAGGAAGCATCTTGAAGCCGTCATTACAAACAAAGGCTTCTCCACTAAGTATTAAACAAGTTTCACTTAGAGTGTTCAATACTTTTTTCCTGTGTCATTCCACTTTATTACACATAACTTTATTTATGGACTTTAATGTTGTGAGTTCTTTATATTTCTGGATTCCTTGAGTTCATACGGATGTCTGGTGAAAATTTCATATGAATAGCCTCATAGGAAATATATTTACTGAAAAAAATGGTGACCCGTTCAATACGTATATCCCCCACTGTATTTACACTACCGGTCAAAAGACACACTCATTCTTTATTTATTTATTTTCCCCCCAGATTATTATTATTCTAAAAAGTCATCAAAACTCTGGAGCAACACAAATGGAACTATGGGAATTATGTTGTGATAGAAAATCTAAAGTAAATCAAAATAATTTAATATTTTAGCATCACAACCAATTTATTGAGGAATCGCCCTGAGATGCTTTTTAAACAGTATTAAAGGAGTTCCCACCTCTGCTGGACACTTACTGGCTGCTTTTCTGAATATTTTGCTCCAAGTCATCCATTTAAAAAAATATATTTTTTTTGTAAATAAAATGTTAGTTTTCTAATGAAAGAAATGAATATGTTGGCACAATTATATTTTTGTTTACAACACTGATTTCAAACATTTAATCGTACACCTTCAGACCAAAAGGTTTTTAAGATCATAAGAAACATTTCAGTCAAGTGTCTCCAAACTTTTGCCTGGTAGTGTAATTCCTCTTATACTCCCACCCTGGAAGACTGCACTGTTATGGATAACCTGGTGCTAAGAATACATATATCATAACAGTACAGGATGTATGACAGATGGCAAGAATGGCATCATAAAAAAGAAAAAGAAAAATCTTTCTAGCAACCACAGCACCATTTGTCTACTGTAGCTCAGTATCTAGAAGATCTCCCTACAGAAACACATGCAGTGACAGAGACAACATCATTCATCATCCTCATAGAAGCCTCTGTAATGGTTGGGCTCAGCAGGATTGACACTAATGCCTTTAACTGATGTGAGTTTAATTGTATAGATTGTCAAAAAATAATGTCAGCATGCAGATATTCACATTAAAACCAGATTATTACCATTTTTCATCATGCTTATAGAATGTAGAGTATCAGAGATTATAAATGATAAGGCTGCTGAAGAGACACATGATGCATTATAAATCACCACTGAATTTGGGGATACAATGGAACAGAGTGTAATATAAATTACATCCATTTTATGCACTTTCTATAGCCTCACAAGTCAGGCTTCTAGCTAGAAATAAACACCTACAGACAGTTGTGAACTATTTTTCATTCCAGTGACTATAGCTATGTTTTCATTGACCATCATAGATCATTGCAGGAAGGTGTGGATAGCAATCAAGATTCTAAAGCTTCCTCCCCCAGTCCAAAGACCTGCATGGTAGGCTGATTGGCATGTCCAAAGTGTCCGTAGTGTATGAGTGGGTGTGTGAATGTGTATGTGATTGTGTGCCCTGCGATGGATTGGCACCCTGTCCAGGGTGTACCCCGCCTTGTGCCCGATGCTCCCTGGGATTGGCTCCAGGTTTCCCCGTGACCCTGAAAAGGATAAGCGGTATAGAAGATGGATGGATGGATGGATGGATTCTAAAGCTTTCAACCAGAAAAGTGGATAAAAGATATCAGACGTTCCATGAGCATATTCCACTTTGCGTAATAACGACTATTATAAATACAGTAGAAAAATCTGTATGGATATAGTAAGAGAGGTCTTTGAATGATTTAATCTTTAGAAAGCACTATGTACCCTCTTCTGCATACATGAGCACAGAGATACCCATGATTTGCTAGTGTCACTGTGATTGACAGGGTACAGAGAGTATACGATCCCTCCCACCCAGAGAGGAGAGCCAATTTTGCTCCCTAGGCTCAAAACCATGGATAGCTGTGGCAACCTTGGGATTTAAACTCACCATTTCCTGACAATACAGCGAATAATTTTCTGTTGCACCACTCAGGAGCCCTTACAGGCCAAGATTTAAACTTTTATGATTAGTGAACCAACAGCATCAAAGAAAATGTCTCTGACTAGTCTAGTCATTCTTGTTCCTAATTTGTTTTCCAGAAATATTCTTAAAATATATATGCTTCAAACGGGAAGGCAGCTATTGAAGAAAAACTATTTCAGCCATTTGACCTATTTCAGCTGTAACGTTTATCCTGTTTGGATCAATTCCAAAATGTAATCAGTTCATCTCCTAGTTATAATGATAATTCCATAATCAATCTGCAAGCAGCATTTTCGGGGGCCAAGCACCCAGACTCAGTGAGCCACACATTCACAGACGTGCTACAACTGTTGCATAAGCAATCACAAAGCAGAGTTCCAAAGTAGAGCCATAACTATAGGCAAAGGGATTCAAGAATGATTTGTAGTTTCACGCATTTGCCAATCCGTTATGAGAGAATGGTTCTGAATAACAGAGTTCCTTTGATAACTTTTGTTTAGACAGGTCTCATGTTAGCTAAATTTGGTGAAGACTGGACCAAATTTGTAGGAGGAGTAGCCAAAATGGCACTTAGATGGAAGCATTTTCGGCATGTTATTGTAACTTTTGACCAGTAAGTGGCGCGGTCACAAAATGTGTTGCATAGCCTCAAGACATGGTCCTGAAGTTGCCTACTAAGATTTGTGTCAGTGTGCAATGTTTTTGCTGAGATACAGCCTCACTTCCTGTTTGGCGTGGGATTTGTTGGCACATTAAAGGCAAACCATTTGGAGTAATCAAATTTGATCATTTTTGTGAGGCTTACTCTGAAGATGATGTTTGAGAAATTTGGTGATGACTGGACAAAATTTGTAGAAGGAGTAGCGAAAAAACAGTTTTTGACAAAATCCAACATGGCGGAAAATCTCTTTATGTGGAAATTGACGTCATAGAGTACATTAAACTCGTCTCAACCCAGGGAATCCAGGGGTTTTTACATTTTGGACACACGGTTCAAAACATATGACCATAGAACTACTTCCAAATTAGGCTAAAATTTGACCCGATGGTGGCACTACAGCATTGGCAGCACTTGGCCCAAATTTGGTCAGAATGTTCCTTAGACCCTCCCCAATCAATGTGCCAAATTGCTGGTTCTATGGGCTGCCATAGACAACATAGCCTGAATAAAAAGAATAATAAGAAAAGGTAAAATAACAATAGAGTGCCTACGCACCTTCAGTGTTTGGCCCACTAATAAATCCCAAAAACATTCATCCACTCATTCTTGAGATATTGCACTAACGACAATCTCTACTACATTCCTGGCAAAGGGATTAAAAATAAATTTATTTAAAAAAAAAAAAAAAATCTTACTTGATTAATTCCATATCACAATATTGATGTACATCACCAAAGATTGCAAAATAGAGTATTTGTTTAGAGATGGCTCATTTGATTTCAAACACATACGAATCAAAACAGTAAACAAATGTTCACTTAGGGCATTATATTATTCTGGGCTACATGTTTTTGGAGTACTCACCAGTTTAAAGGTCAACACTTTATAGGTAACAGGGTCTTCTACAATTTTCTGAAGGTTAGCAGCAACTGAAACATACATATATCACACAATGAAAGCAATCCTATAATCATATAAATGCTAGAGGTTTAGTTAAAATGTCATTTTTAATGTGAAGTTCACATAAGACTGTGCGTGACCTTACCAACTACAACATCATGTCCATTGACTAGACCAGCGGAAAACAGCTCCTGAGAAACACCGTCAGCAGTATCTATAAGGAAAACACATAAAGGAATAGGAAGAGAATAAATGTACAGATGTGTAAACCCCCCAAACATTCAAATGCACATAGTACAAATTAAACCACTCATCTAGACAGCTCCAATAACATTGCAAATATCAGTGCCAGGCCGTATGTCTTTTAAACTCTTAAATAACACACACACAGCAACAGCAAGCTCATCTGGGCGATCATGCCAGTCACCCCATGCATGGGCCGTGTCCATGGGGGGTGCTAGGCCTTGCATGCTAATGTGTTCAGAGCAGCCCTCACCTCGGCCTGGAGTGAATTCAAACCGTATGTCATTCAACTCCTTCCTCAAATTCCTGTGAGATGCACATAGAGAGAGAGAGAGAGAGAGAGAGAGAGAGAGAGAGAGAGAGAGAGAAAGCCAAGAGACAGAGATCAGGCCACCTGTCTATCTGTCCAAGAGACAGCCAAGAGAGGCAACAGTCAGGAACTAAAACAATTAATCTTAAAGCAAAACACTTCATGTTAATAGGATATCACTTTCAGACAACAGACATCCCAATCAACCTTTCCCAGTTTCATTTTCTGTACTGAAACATTTTAAAAAATGTATATATAATTAGTTATGCAAATAAGGCTTTATCTAATTAAATATGTATACATTCATTTGTAATAAAAAACAAAAATCTAGTCTTTTATTGATGTTAGACACGTTCAAGAGAAAGAATGAAAAATAATTTGCACTTTTTGGTATTTTTCAGCATAAAAGGTAACATCAATCCAGCAATTATGAACATTTTGAGAAATTCCTCTGTAATATCCTTCTAAATAGGAACAGGACTGAACATATAAAATTTCAAGAATGAGGTCATCTATAAAATATTTCTGGTTCTGAACTGGTTGAAATCGATTTCAAGTGTTTCCATTCCAGTAAGTGTAGTTTATAAGATTTGTTGTTTTGATCGTTGTATTTCTACAGTTAAAGAGAAAACATGTTGATGCAATTAATCCAAAAATCTAAAAAAAATTATTTACATGACTTGTTGTTTCTACCTGTAGTGTCTTGCCTTAAAGTTCTGAACCTTTGGGAACATACTGGCAGTTAAAATGAAGAAAACTATATATATACATATGTATGTGTGTGTGTGTGTGTGTGTGCGTGTGTGTGTGTAATAATAGTAATAATGAAGTGAATATTTAAACAGTAACACGAGAATTATTCATCAGCATTTACTAGATGGAAAGAGCACTAGAGCTCTAATGAGTGTGAGTTTGGAAAGTGGCCCAGCCACCCACTTTGGAGCTGGACTAGGCTTAATTACTTGGCTCAATAAAGAAAGACTTTTCTTGAATGTGTTACAGCAGAGCAGACACTAATGACTAGCTTGTTCACTCTACATATACATTCTTTCAATCCCTTAGTACTACAAGGCCTGGAAAAAGAGATTGGAGAGCTGCTTCACAAATGATCACAGTAAGCCGAAAGAGTGAATAGTGTACTTGGAGAGGTACAGTGGTGCTAGAAAGTTTGTGAATCCTTTAAAATTTTCTATATATCTGCATAAATATGACCTAAAACATCAGATTTTCACACAAGTCCTAAAAGTAGACAAAGAGAACCCAATTAAACAAATGAGACAAAAATATTATACCTGGTCATTTATTTGTTAAGGAAAATGATCCAATATTACATATCTGTGAGTGGCAAAAGTATGCGAACCTTTAGGATTAGCAGTTAATTTAAAAGTGAAATTAGAGTCGGGTGTTTTTAATCAATGGTATGATGATCAGGTGTGAGTGAGCGCCCTGTTTTATTTCAAGAACAAGTGTCTATCAAAGTCTAATCTTCACAACATGTTTGGAAGTGTATCATGTCAATGAGATTTCTGAGGACTTCAGAAAAAGAGTTGTTGTTGCTCATCAGGCTGGAAAAAGTTACAAAACCATCTCTAAAGAGTTTGGAGTCCACCAATCCACAGTCAGACAAACCGTGTACAAATGGAGGAAATTTGAGACCATTGTTACCCTCTCCAGAAGTGGCTGACCAACAAAGATCACTCCAAGAGCAAGACGTGTAATAGTCTGCAAAGACACAAAGGAGCCAGGGTAACTTCTAAGCAATTAAAGGCCTCTCTCACATTGGCTAATGTTAATGTTCATGAGTCCACCATCAGGAGAACACTGAACATCAATGGTGTGCATGGCAGGCTTGCAAGGAGAAAACCATTGCTCTCCAAAAAGAACATTGCTGCCCGTCTGCTGTTTGCTAAAGATCGTGTGGACAAGCCAGAAGGATATTGGAACAATATTTTGTGGATTGATGAGACCAAAATAAAATTTTTGGTTTAAATGAGAAGGGATATATTTGGAGAAAAGAAAACACTGCAGTAAAGTATAACAACCTTATCCCATCTGTGAAAAATGGTGGTGGTAATATCATGGTTTGGGCCTGTTTTGCTGCATCTGGGCCTGGACGACTTGCCATCATTGAACAATGAATTCTGAATTATATCAGCGATTTCTAAAGGAAAATGTCAGGACATCTGTCCATAAACTGAATCTCAAGAGAAAGTGGGTCATGCAGCAAGACAATGACCCTAAGCACACAAGTCGTTCCACCAAAGAATGGTTAAAGAAGAATAAAATTAATGTTTGGAATGGCCAAGTCAAAGTCCTGACCTTAAGCCAATAGAAATGTTGTGGAAAGACCTGAAACAAGCAGTTCATGTCAAGAAACCCACCAACATCCCAGAGTTGAAGCTGTTCTGTACTGAGGAATGTTCTAAAATTCCTCCAAGCCGATGTGCAGGACTGATCAACCGGAAATGTTTAGTTGCATTTGTTACCGGAAATGTTTAGTTGCATTTATTGCTGCACAAGGGGGTCACAACAGATACTGAAAGCAAAGGTTCCCATACTTTTGCCACTCACAGATATTTAATATTGGATCATTTTCCTCAATAAATAAATGACCAAGTATAATATTTTTATCTCGTTTGTTTAATTGGGTTCTCTTTATCTACTTTTAGGACTTGTGTGAAAATGTAATGATGTTTTAGGTCATATTTATGCAGATATATAGACCATTCTAAAGGGTCCTTATGTTGCACAAGGGACAGTTGGAATAGATCTGGTTTGCACCCACCTCCCAAAAACACACAGCTAAGTGGATTGGCTATGCTAAATTCCTTCTAGGTCTGAATGTGTGTGTTTGTATGTGTGTGTGTGTGTGGGGTGCCCACCATGTGTCCAGTGTTCCCCATATAGGCTCTGCAACCTTCTCCAGGTTAGAGTGGTTACTGAAGATGAGTGAATGATATTTATGCATAAAATCATATAGGAATTACCAGATCCTGCTTGCAGTTCATTCAAAGTGTGTGCATCAGGTGTGTGTATTATACTTCACAGATCACTAATGGAAATCTCCACCTCCAACTGCGTTATACTACTAACCATGCTGATTTAATAGACTGACAGTTGCATTAGCCTTATTTCCTCCAATCCCAGATTAAGATGACAGCAGTTATCACTGATCTTATTTGAGCCTTATAAATATCCTCTACCACCACCCACACACTGCTAAATCCAATGTTATAGTGGTAATCTAGTAATTTAAGCTGGACATTCATGGGAGTATCAGAGCTGGCGTGAGTTGATGAAATGGAACAAAATTCCGCGGTGCGCTGCAGGGTACGGCGAGAATGTGGGCCGCAAGTTAAGCTGCAATCCAAATACGCATACAAAGATTTCACTTCTATATTTGTTTACTCCCAGACTAGCAGCACATCAGCATCTCAGCTGACAAGCAGCCATCTGTAGGGGCGTGACATGAAAATCTCAGCCCGCAAAAAAGGGATAAAGTGAAAAAAGCTCTGTGTTATCTGTCGACAGAGAGAGAGGGCTGCGTCTCCTCCTTGCCTGTCATAGCCATATCTGACTTGCACACCCTGAACCTTCCATCTCAATCTGCCTGCTTATTTTCTGTCAGGAGAAAATGCCAGCCACAGACAGAGATATAAAGAACAAGAGGGAACTGAACCAATTACAATGTGTTGGGAATAGTAGACCGTAAGGATTAGGATTGTAAGGGAAAACATGAGAAAGGAATTCTACCCTACTTTTTAAGGTTTTTGAATAGTTGAATGATAAAAGATCACTTCTGATAGAGGACTGATGTTACAGGTGTAGACAGTTGTTATATTGTCCCACTTTGTTGAATAAGTGTTTCTAATACCTGTTTAATTATGTATAAACTACACAGGCACTATAACATGTCTATTGTTATACCACATCCCTCTAGAATTCTTAATTCTGATTGGTCAGAAGGTGTTGATTAATTTTCCATAACAGCAGCTATGACAGTAGTTCTGGCTGCAAGTCAAATCCCAGGCTCATTCTAATACTTTATTGTTTGTATAATAACTAAATATAGCTACAGTGCCCTCCACTATTACTGGCACCCTTGGTAAATATGAGCAAAGAAGGCTCAATCTGTCTTTATTGTTTAACCTTTTGGTCGTCTGTTAAAAAAAATAATCACAAAAATACTCTGCTCCCATGGATATCAAACAATTGCAAACACAACACGGGTTTATCAAAAAAAATCTTTGTTAAATATAGGTGATTTTTTAAAATGTATAATCATTGTTATGGTGTTTATTTAACATTTATGGAATCCATTGTCAGCTCTTAGTTAGTTTAGTTCATTGTAATCATTGGCAAATCACTGTGGTATAAGAGGAATAAACCACTTTGGGATGTGCTGTTGTAGGAAAATAATGAACTTTGGAGTGGTTACCGATCCATTCTTAATTATTTTCCTATAACAGCAAGCCAGTCATGTTTTATTCCTTTCATAATACTCTACATCAATCAGCCATAACATTACAACCACTGACAGGTGAAGTGAATAACATTGATTATCTCATTACAGTGGCACCTGTCAAGGACTGGGATATATTAGGCAGCATGTGAACAGTCAGTTCTCGAAGTTCATGTGTTGGAAGAAGGAAAAATTGGCAAGCAAAAATGGCAGGTCTTGTGGGGTTTTCCCAGTATGTAGTGATTAGTACCTACCAAAAGTGGTCTACGGAAGGACCCCACAAGACCTGCTGTTTTGGAGATGCTCTGACCCAGTTGGATAGTCCTCATAATTTGGCCCATGTCAAAGTTGCTCAGATCCTCATGCTTGGCCATTTTTCCTGCTTCTAACACATCGACTTCCAGAACTAACTGTTCACTTGCTGCCTAATATTACCCACCCCTTGATGTATTGTAACGTGTAATCTGTAAAGTGGTAATCAATATTATTCACTTCACCTGTCTGTGGTTTTAAAGTTATGGCTGGACAGTGTATATGCACTGTAACAGCTGGAATTCAGCAGAAAGTTATGGCTCATGCTTAAACAAGCATATCTTGGCATTTTAGTCTAACCCACCAAATCTGATGGATTTACCACCTGTCTGGAATTTGAGAGTTCTTGCATACTAACTGCACAGATACCCTGCACTTACTTTATAGTTACACTGTAAGTGAACAGTTCCTGTGTACTTAGTAAGTACTTCCATCAGAAAGCAAATCTTCTTGGAAAACCAGCAGTTCATGGACGTGCTGGTTTTGAATTACGGTGCAAATCTGAAGTTGATAAGCATAAGATATAACATGAGAAAGATTTACGTAAGACATGTTGCGATAATTAGTCTGTAACAGTGTACACATTATCAGTAGTTACATTATAACTGCCTATATATTTTAAGTGTAACTACACAGGTACCTTATTAGATATGCATATATATATAATTACTTGGACCTTGAACATTTGTGAGTTTTTGCATTTGAAAAGTGGCTGCAATTTATTAACAGTACCATTCAGAAGCTCTGAACAGCTCAACTCATTTCAGTGTTTCTTACAGTACAAAACACTTGATTTGATCATTCTAGTACAATTAATTGTTTCTTCCTTTTCCCCCACAGAGCTAACTAATCAGTGTGGTAGCAGCTTTATGAGTGATGGTGAGATTTGATTTTTTTTATCCTTTGTGGCGACAGGCCCACGGCCGACGCACAAGAAACAAAGATCGCTCCTCCCGCAACTGCCGCTGTGGTGCTGAAGAGACAGCTCCACTTCAGCACCACCAATGTTTTGGACAGCCGGAGAGCGCGTGGCGGGGCCACCGACACACACACGGCTGCTGAATGGCGGGCAGCATGGAAAAATTCCACCATCCAGCAGCCGGCGGGAGAGTATAAAAGGGGTGATACTCCGCTCGTAAGAGAAAGGAGGCTCTCAGTGTGCATGCGATAACCTTTGCTGTGTGTTTTACAGACAATCCCGATGTGAGCGAAGACTCCGCCCCCTGGCTGCACCCGCGGCTTTTCCCGATGGCAAAACGGGATCCCCGTTACTCAGGAAACCCCCAGCACGCCCTCGGCAACCCCGTGGCAACGAAACACTTCACCTTACACCCCCACTTCGACACACACGCACACCCACACCCTCTCACGACCCATTTTTGAATAAAGATTTCTCCATGAGAGACACTGAAACAGCCTCCTGTGTGTCTGTGCTCTGTCCCCCGCTGGCTAACTTCCCTACACTGGTGGAGGATGCAGGCATGAGCACAGACCCGCCCCTATAAAAAAAAAATATATATATAAATAAATTAAAAAAATTAATAGATGGAGTCCCTGCTGCAGCAACTAATGGAGGCCAGCCTCCAGCAGCAGATGATAACACAGCAGCTTGCCCAGAGCCTACAGGTCGCAACCCGGGAGCTGCTGGCCCTGAAAGCCATGACCCCTGTGGTCGCCCCTCCTCACCCTGATCCCAGCCGAGAAGCCCAGGACCTGCTTCCCCACTTGACCCCAGAGGATGACATCGAGGCCTACCTGGAAGCCTTCGAACGGGTCGCTCACCGGGAGAGCTGGGGTAAGAGTGGCCGCGCATCCTCGGCCCGCTGCTCTGGCCCCATCCCCTGGCCCGACGCAAGGGACTACGGAGCAGTAAAGAGAGAGATCCTGGCATGGTGTGGGCGGAACCCCCTCCAGGCGGCGGCGGAGTTCCACCAGTGGAGCTACAGGCCGGGAGCCAAGCCACGTGGACAGATGGACACCCTCCTGCACCTCACCAAGAAGTGGCTCCAGCCAGACCGGCACTCCGCCACCGAGGTTGTAGAGAGGGTGGCTGTGGACCGGTTCCTGAGGACTCTGCCGCCCACAGAACGCCAGGCCATGGGAATGCAAGCCCCCGGGACACCCAGGGAACTACTGACCGCCCTGGAACGCACCCTGACCACCCTGGCACTCGGCGAGGAGGGACAGCACCACTAAAGCTACCCGGACTACGGGACACCCGAGGACAAGCCCAGACCGACCGAGCCGGACCAGGGGACGCCGAAGAAGGCCCAGAAAACCTGGCCGGCAGGGCATGTCCTCCCCACGCTGGACCCGCCGAAACTGCCCCAGTGAGTGAAGGAAGCACGGCAGGCCTACATGGCCCGAGGCGAGGAGGATGCCGGGACAGAAGGTAAGCTGCACACACACTCTAACCCGCTCTTGTTTGTGTTCCAGCAGGTAAACTGGCAGGGGAACTTCGGCCGAGAGCAGAAAGAGGACAGCCGCCTGAAGTATTGTTGGGCCCAGGTGCGCCAGATCGAGGGGGTCGACCAGAGCCCGAACCAGAGACTGCCCTCCTCCTACTTTCTGGTCAAAGGAGGCCTACTGTACCACCAGACCAACTGCAGAGGGGAAAACGTCGACCTCTTGGTCGTCCCCAAAGCCAGAACGCAGGCACTGATGCACCTGGCCCATGCCCATCCACTCGGGGGCCACCTGGGGCCACCCTGGAGAAGCTGAAGGACCGCTTTGTCTGGCCAGGCATGGACACAGAGGTGCGGGGCTTCTGCCAACAATCAGCCCAGTGCCAACGCATGGCCCCAAGGAAGCCCCCGCCTGCGCCCCTCATTCCGCTTCCCATCATAGTCGTCCCCTTCGAGAGGATCGGCATGGACCTCGTCGGGCCACTCCCAAAATCTGCCCGAGGTCACAAGTATATATTGGTAATCGTGGACTACGCCACCAGGTACCCCGTGGCGGTACCACTACATAAAGCCACCTCCCGGAACATCGCTAAAGAACTGGTGCTCCTGTTCAGCCATGTGGGGATCCCAAAAGACATCCTAACCGACCAAGATACCCCGTTTGTGTCAAAGCTAACGTCTGATCTGTGTTGGCTATTGCAGGTGAAACACCTAAAGACAGCCGTCTACCACCCACAAACAGATGGGCTGGTCGAACGGTTCAACTGGACCTTGAAGCAGATGTTGCGCCGCGTGTTAGACAAGGAAGGGAGGAACTGGGACCTCCTCCTGCCGTATGTCCTCTTAGCCATCCGAGAGTGCCCCCAGGCATCCATGGGCTTCACACCCTTTGAGCTCCTCTTCGGACGGCGACCTCATGGACTCCTGGACGTGGCCCGGGAAACATGGGAAGAACAGCCTTCCCCGTTCCGCTTGGTCATCGAGTATGTACAGGAGATGCAGGAGAAGATCGACCAAGTGGCCCCGATCATCCAGGAACATATGAGAGCCGCCCAGGAGGAACAGAAACGAGTGTACAACCGTCCAGCGCAACCCCGCAAGTTCCAACCTGGCGATCGGGTATTCCTGCTAGTACCCAGCAGCTCCTGCAAATTCCTAGCTCGGTGGCAGGGCCCATATACCGTCCTCGAGAAGAGAGGTCCCGTGAAATATCGCCTGCAGCAGCCCGGTAAGCGAGCAGACACGAAAACGTACCACGTGAACCTGCTAAAGAGGTGGATAGAGCCAGCAACTGTATTGTCTGCATTTGCGGCCCTAGACACCGATCACGACCAGGGCACCTTAGTCCAACTGGGCAAAGAGCTCACCCCCACACAAAAGCAGGAGCTGACAGAATTGGTGGGTCAATTTACGGATATTTTTTCTACCCCCCCAGGCATGACGCAGCTTGTACGACACGAAATCAAGCAGCTTGTACGACACGTATGCGCCTCTGCAACGACTTCCGGAAGCTAAACCAGTTCTCGGAGTTTGACAGCTATCCCCTCTCCCGGGTGGATGACCTAGTGGAGCGATTGGGGAAGGCCCGGTTCATCTCCACCCTGGACCTAACAAAGGGATACTGGCAAGTGGCGGTGGCCCCAGAGACGAGACCAAAGACGGCCTTCAGCACGGCGAACGGCCACCGGCAGTACCAGGTTCTCCCCTTCGGGCTACATGGAGTGCCCGCGACGTTCCAGCGGCTGATGGACATTGTCCTGCGACCACATCGTGCCTTCGCAGCCGCCTACCTGGACGATGTGGTCATCCACTCCTCCACTTGGTCGGACCACCTGTTCCACCTGGGGGAGGTCCTGAAGGAGCTCCGGAAAGCCGGGCTGACAGCCAACCCCAAAAAGTGCCACCTGGGGCTGACTGAGGCACAGTACCTCGGGTACCGTATTGGCCGGGGCTTACTGAAGCCCCAGACGAAGAAAATTGAGGCAGTGAAGGGTTATCCCCGGCCTACATAAAAAAAAACAGGTACGTGCCTTCTTGGGTTTGGCGGGGTACTACCGTAGGTTTGTGCCTAACTTCTCCTCAGTAGCCTCCGCCCTCTCAGATCTCACAAAGAAGGGCCAGCCGGACCGGGTGAAGTGGTCTGCAGACACGGAGCAGGCATTCCAAGCCCTGAAGGAAGCCCTCACCAGTGCCCCTGTGCTACCCGGACCCGGACTTCACCCTCCCGTTCACCGTGCACACAGATGCATCCGAGACTGGGCTGGGCGTTGTTCTCTCACAGACCTTCGACGGGGAGGAGCACCCGGTCCTCTACATTAGCTGAAAGTTGTTCCCAGCTGAGAGGAGGTATGCGGCCGTGGAGAGAGAGAGGCCCATCGAGGAGCTACGGTACTACCTGACCCGGCGGCACTACGTCCTGGTGACAGACCACGCCCTACTCCAATGGATGGCCAAGGCCAAGGACACTAACGCCCAGGTAACTCGATGGTTCCTCTCCCTACAGGATTTCTCTTTCCAGGTCCAGTACCGGGCAGGGACCCAACATGGGAATGCAGATTCCCGACACATGACGGCAGCAGGCTCGGAGCTGGGGGTGGGGGGGTGCCGCCGACACACACACGGCTGCTGAATGGCGCACGACACACACACACGCGCACCCACACCTTCTCACGAACCGTTTTTGAATAAAGATTTCTCCACGAGAGACACTGAAACGGCCTCCTGTGTGTCTGTGCTCTGTCCCCCGCTGGCTAAATTCCCTACACTGGCGGAGGATGCGGGCATAAGCACAGACCCGCCCCTATAAATTTTTTTTTTTAAATAAATAAATAAATAAATAATAATAATAATAATAATAATAATAATAATAGATGGATTCCATGCTGCAGCAACTAATGGAGGCCAGCCTCCAGCAGAAGACGATAACACAGCAGCTCGCCCAGAGCCTACAGGTTGCAATCCGGGAGCTGCTGGCCCTGAAAGCCATGACCCCTGTGGCCGCCCCTCCTCACCCTGATCCCAGACGAGAAGCCCAGGACCTGCTTCCCCACTTGACCCCAGAGGATGACATCAAGGCCTACCTGGAAGCCTTCGAACGGGTCGCCTACCTATCCTATCCTCGGCCCGCTGCTCTCCTGCTCTGCTGGCTAAATTCCCTACACCTGGTAATGTTGAAACTTAGCGGTGACTTAAATGTGATGTGCTAAGAGTAAAAAAAAAATAATGCTTCAATTATATTTTATTACATAGAGTATAAACATTACAGTCCCCTCCGAAAATATCGGAACGGCAAGGGCAATTCTGTTGTTTTTGCTATAAAATGAAGACATTTGGGTTTGAGATCAAAAGATGAATACGAGATGACAGGTCATTTTGAATTTCAGATTTCACTTCTTGGTCTCTGGTCTTCATGTTAATTTAATAATCATTTTTAACAACAAATGCAGTCTTCACAGGAAAAACCCTAGGACTCAAGCTACGAACAGACATTCAGAGCTATTAACTGCTTAAAAATACACACACCTTTAAATCTGAATTATCCATATCCTATATGGGAGAATTTCAGACTTTGTAAAATTCAAACAAACTATATAAACTATAGTCCTATAGTTTATCTAGTTTAACTATAGTCCTGAATGCTGAATAAGTATTTGAACTGCATGACCAATGCTTTTGTTTTTGGTATACACTGAAGACATTTGGGTGAGATTAAAAGATGAATATTAGACGATGGATTAGAATTTCAGCTTTCATTTTTTCTTTCAAGAAAGAAACTACTGGTGTACTAACAACCAGACATCGAACAGGTCTGCCAAGGAAAACAACAGCAGCTGATGACAGAAACACTGACTGTTGTTTTTGCATTTTCCATCAGCTGTCAGTGACATCATCAACAACCTCCACAAGGCAGGGGTGAAGGTATCACGAAGAAACTTTGACACCAGAAACATAGAGGCCATAGCACAAGATGCAAACCAAAATCTCTGGAACCAAGACCCTGCTCATGATTGAATAGTCAAGCTCATCGGTCAAGCACGGTGGAGGTAGTGTCATGGCTTGGGCTTGCATGGCTGCTCCGTGAACGGGCTCACTCATCTTTATTGATGATCTAACTCATGATGGTGGCAGCGGAATGAATTCAGAAGTCTACTGCCAACACAACAAAGGACTTAAAACGTGGAAGGTTTTAGACTGCCCAAGCCAATCACAAAACCCAATTGAGTAGCATTTCACTTCCTGAAGAGGAGATAAACAACAGTGGAAAGAAGCTGCAGTACAAGTCTGGAAAAGCAACACAAAAGAAGAATGGAACAGTTTGGTGATGTCACTGGGTTGCCGGCTTGATGCAGTTATTGCAAACAAAAAGTAAGATGCTGTTATTTACTTTAAAATCTGTTCTGATACTTTTGCTATGGGTGATCTGGCACCAAAGGTGACATGTTTAACACATCCAGCTTGTTTTTTCTTTTAATCAATGCACTTATAGTTTTATAAATTCGTCCTCTGTAAAGCACTTTGACCTGCCTTTTTTATAGGAAAAAATACATCAAAACAACAGATGCCTGGAAATGATACTGTAATGCTTACCTCTCTGATGGTTCCACGCATGGGCCTCTCCAAGTAAGTGTGGCTCAAAATGGTACACTCCGTTCTGCGTGAAGTACTCATCAGTACTTAGGACTATTCCACCTGGGTTTTGTTCCAACATTTCACTGCAGAGGACAAGAAACACCACAGCGTTGTGGTCACACACACACACACACACACACGTTTGTCTTACTATCCGGCTTCCACTGACACATAATTATTAATGCAGCTAATTAGTGCAATGTTATGCCTAAACCTAACCCCAATCTTAGGGAAAGAAAGAAAGAAGTAAGGAAAGAAGGAAAGGAAGGAAGGAAAGAAGGAAAGGAAGGAAAGGAAGGAAGGGAAAGAAAGAAAGAAGGAAAGGAAGGAAGGAAAGGAAGGAAGGAAGTAAAGAAAGAAGGAAAGGAAGGAAAGAAGGAAAGAAAAGAAGGAAAGGAAGGAAGGAAGGAAGGAAAGAAGGAAAGGAAAGAAGTAAAGGAAGGAAAGGAAGGAAGGAAGGAAAGAAGGAAAGGAAGGAAAGAAGGAAAGGAAAGAAGGAAAGGAAGGAAGGAAAGGAAGGAAGGAAAGGAAGGAAAGAAGGAAAGGAAGGAAGGAAAGGAAGGAAGGAAAGGAAGAAGGAAAGGAAGGAAGTAAAGACAGAAGGAAAGAAGGAAAGGAAAGAAGGAAAGGAAGGAAGGAAGGAAAGAAGGAAAGGAAGGAAGGAAAGGAAGAAGGAAAGGAAGGAAAGGAAGGAAGAAAGGAAAGAAAGAAGGAAAGGAATGAAGGAAAGATCAAACCTGTCAGATATTCCTGTTCTTGTGAGAACACTTGGTCCCCACCAAGATCTAAAGTTATATAAGATCTAACACCATCACTTATAATTCATATTAAATATTGTAAAATATCAGCCATGCATTGCATTATTTTATTGATTTTCTAACACATAAAATGATAATACGTGTATTTAATTGGGGGACAGTGGTGGCTTAGCGGTTAAGGCTCTGGGTTACTGATCGGAAGGTCGGGGGTTCAAGCTCCAGCGCTGCCAGGCTGCCCCTGTTGGGCCCTTGAGCAAGGCCCTTAACCCTCTCTGATCCAGGGGCGCTGTATCATGCCTGACCCTGCACCCTGACCCCAGCTTCCTAACATTCTGGGATATACGAAGAAAAGAATTTCACTGTGCTGTAATGTATACGTCACCAATAAAGACTCGTTATCATTAATTGAAATGATATTAAACTGTTTGGATTTTTAAACAACCAGCTGAGTGTGTGAGTTTACTTTATAGAACTGTTACAAATGAATACAAGCGCATGCAGTCCAGTCCATGTCCATGTCCATATTATACTGCATACAATAATAAACTGTCTACAACTCGAATGTAAGGGGTCATTCAGGTGTCAGAGTTCACCAACTTAACGTCTGTGCAACGCAAAAGCAACCAATACCGGAAACAAATAATGCAGTTAAAGCATAGAGGTTTGTGCCTTTCCACTTTACGTGGGTTCGTATACACCCCGTTATTATTTCCTTATTGTTGTGATGTCATTTCCATATGAAAATCTCTAGCAGAGCTCTTAGAACAGAAAAGGTTGGGGAAGAAAAAAAACGGAGATTGTACTGTTCCTGTTTGTCTTTCTAAGGATCATCCGCCATCGAAACCTTTAACCTGTAAATCGTCCACTTTTACATGTTACTGACTACTGATTAGGACGTGGCCGAGTCACTTGCTTTATTTTTTAACGTTGTAACGTTTCGCCTGTGCTTGTCTATTTATTTATTTATTTATTTATTTATTTATTTATTTAGCGCTTGTAAATGACTGCGTTATACAGACAGGTGACGAATGAAAGCTCACGTCGACTCGTTACGCCTCCACCACGACGTGACGGTCTTCATGATTAACTTTTTACTGTCATCTACAGCTTCTGTGGTGAATTCACCAGTGAATGCAAAAGAAAGAAATGTGTTTTTTCTCCTCAGTTAAAACTAATTCTTAAATTCTTGCTTACCTTATTTTGCCACCACCTGCACCATCCCGCTTGAAATACAAGCAACGTCCCTGACTGACGTGTACAAACAAAAGCGCTGTGGTTTTGATGAGTACGAAATTATATTATATTAAATCATTGTCTACAGCCTTGACGGTCGTTCGTTTCCTCCCAGTCTGGCGTGATTTAAATTACTTTTAATAATGGTCCATTTTTCACTAGTTCTGGTCTGTCTTTATTTAGCCATTTTGATCCACTGTAATTGTGACAGCATGTACATGACCAAAATCGTCTTTCATATATCTTTCAGATTATTCACTCTGGCAGGAGTCTAGAGTGCAAAGATAACTTTTTTTTTTTTTTACATATTTGTGCTCACCAGGGTGCATCATTATACACTTATGTAATTCTTAAAGCATACATGGATGTAAACAAAAATTACAATGTTTTTTTGGGTACCTATAATGATCTGATGTTATCAGTGCACTTCAGTGACTGATAAGACACTAAGACAAGACAAGACTGATAAGCAAATAAGACAAGAAAACTGTATAATATAGGCAGTGTCCACCTGTCCACCTGCACAGGTTTATATGAAAAATATCCCAACCCCATATTGTGGTAAGAGAAAACACAACAGGTGGAAATCAAACGACTCTGGTTTAGCCATTTGTGTTACCAATAATTGAATTCAACCTCAAACATAATTGAAGCGTTGCTATTCAATGTTGTCCTCTCAGAAAATTAAAAATACCACAAGCCATCATATACGGATGCATGGTTATGTATGGTGTTATGGTTATGGTATGAGATCATGAATAAATGAATACCTGGCAAGTGTAGTTTTGCCTGATCCTGGAGCCCCTCTGAGCAGCACCAGTACTTGCCCTTCCAATTTGAGTCGACTCTGAGGATAAAGCATCCACGACTTGGGAACAGTAGCCGAGGGCTTCAGAGGAGCGTGACTGACAGGCCTGGAAGGCATCCATTGAGTCATGGAAGTGGGATTTGTTGTCCAGGGGTTAGGGACAACAGGTGTGATAAAAGTAGGTTCATCCATGCAGGGCTTGAAATCTGGAGCTTGGACATTCCAGAACGTGTGCTGACTTTGAGGACGTGGGATATTAACTGATATTTGTGTTGGAAACTGGTCAGGTCTGCGGTAGGCCTTAAAAGCTGAAGGTCTTGGGGCAGCAAAGGTGGAATCATGTGTCAAGTGACTAAAATCAACATAGATGCCACTCTCCTGGGGCAAAGACCCCCCCCCCAAACTGAGCTTGTTTATTGGTGAAGCATTTCTTTGAGCGCCACCAATCTTGGCAGTGGAGAAGGAACTGTGCTCACTTAAAGACCCTAATTTGGAGTCATTTGGAATCACATCTAGCTGATCAAGCTCCGTCAAAGCTTCTTGAGCTAGAAGGGGACTCGGTGGAGCACCGGCAGAAAGGGGAGCTGACTCGGAAGGTAGAGGCAAGATAGAAGGAGTAATAGAGGATGGTAAAGGCTGGCGCATCGTTAAAGATTCCAGTTCTTGGTCAATAAGAGAATCAAACTCTTCAGTTAGGTGAGTTGTTTCTGGGCTGAGCTCCTGACGTGATTCTTCATAATTGGACGCTGCTGATAGGACTGATCTTACTGTGGAGGATTTCGTGTGAGATGGACGTGGTTCCAGCAGAGCAGCAGCCGTCTCAAACCCCGAAAGTGGAGGAGAGGTTGTGGTCTTCCCCTCAGCAGCACCAGACAACTCTAGGAGTGCATCCATGGCATTTTCCACTGAGAGAGAGAGAGAGAGAGAGAGAGAGAGAGAGAGAAAGGGTCAGTTTAGGTGTGTATCATTACATCTTTGGATACGTCAACATTTAGTTGTTATAGAGATAGATTTGTTTTAGAAGCATTATATCCTGATATATTCATAATTAATGTACGTACAGTGGGGGAAATAAGTATTGAACGTGTCAACATTTTTTTCAGTAAATTTATTTCCAATGAGGCTTTTCACATGAAATTTTCACCAGACATCAGTATTAACTCAAGAAATCCAGAAATATAAAGAATTCACAACATTAAAGTCCATAAATAAAGTTGTGTGTAATAAAGTGGAATGACACGGGAAAAAAGTATCGAACACGCTAACTGAAATTTATTTAATACTAAGAGGAGAAGCCTTTGTTTTTTAACGACAGCTTCAAGACGCTTCCTGTATGAAGAAATTAATGGGACGCAGTATTCAGTTGTGATTTTGTCCCATTCTTCTAAACATATTGTCTTTAAATCTTGTTCAATTGGATTCAAGTCAGGTGATTGACCGGGCCAAGTGTCATTCCACTTTATTACACAACTTTATTTACGGACTTTAATGTTGTGAATTCTTTATGTTTGCGGATTTCTTGAGTTAATACTGATGTCTGACGAAAATTTCATGTGAATAACCTGATTGGAAATATATTTACTGAAAACAAATGCAGACGTGTCCAATACTTATTTCCACCACTGTATGTACAGTGAAATCCATAAATATTTATACACTGTCAAATATACTTGAGTTGAAAATTATATCATGTATATAAGCTCAAAAAAAAGGAATTCTTATGTCATCTACGACAGTTTTCTGTGGTCTCCAGGACTTTAGGTGTTCCTGAGCTCGCCAGTCCTTCGAACAGCTGAGCAGCCAAATGTCTGATTACTTTTGATCCCTTATAAAGGGGGGGGGATGAGCACTTGTGAAAAGTATAGCAATTCCTACACTGTTCACCCAAATTTGGGTTTAAATATCCTCAAATTAGAGCTGAAAGTACATTCAAGAACATACTCTGTACATACAAAGTACATACTCTGGTAGTAGAAATAGTAGTCAGATAAAATAACAATAACCTTTTCAATATCCAGTTATTTGTGGACCTGCCTGTATGTTACACCCAAGAAAAGTAGAATGAAAAATAATCTGCTTATTAAAAAAATAAATAAATAAACCAAAACCTTGTCCAAACCATTATAAAGTGTTGTCTTGACTAGTCCTGTTTCAGTGTCACGTGATCAAACATGCAGGATATGTACTAATCTGGATGTGAAGCTGCAGTATCTACTCCATATACAGGTGCAAAATCTTTATAAAAAAAATGTAAATAACGTCACCAGGATCACTTTTATTTTTAAATCTCTGAGCAGTCCTCGGATCTGCGCCACAGCCAGCAGATCCAAATCCAACCCTAACCCTGTGTTGTTGAAAAGTTGCTGGGGCGGTTGGGTGAACTAACTTCACTCCACACACATGGCCTGACCTACCTTTAAAATCCGCCTCGGAAAGCACTATGAAAATGACATCAGGGTCCAAGTCAGAAAACATATCGTGCATGCTCTTCACGATTTCGTCCTTATTCTGCAAACTCAAATCGGACATACTAGATCCCGAGAGATCGCGCGTTACAGCAGCGGATCCGTTCGGCCCGGGATTATAATAATAATGAGCGCTGACATGTTCTTCTGATTGGCCTGCTACTGCACCGGGCCCGGTTTTCTTTTTCTTAGGCATTCTGCCAGAACAGCCACTGTTTACAAGTTTGTAGCCACACGAACCGAGCGAACATTAGCATTTGGACCAAGTAACAACGACGTTTTTACGGGAAGGAAATGTAACAGCACTACTAGCGGTCAGATTGGGAATAACATTTCTGGAGCTGAAGTGGGAAGATTCAACCCGTCCGCTTCAAATGATTACTCTTCGGTATTATTATTATTCTACTACTGTGCTGCTCAGACTGTTAAAACATTAGAGGGTTTTTGACGTGCTGTTTTGTTTATTTAGTACGGTGTGCAGATTCGGTCCTAACCTACGCCCGGCTGTCAGTTTTATAGCATTTAGAGCAGCGATGCTAATCACTCCAGCTCGGCGGTTCTCGACTCCTGAATCGAAATCGAATCGATTCCACACAACACACTTCTCTAATCTCAAATCCAACCAGAGACAAAACAGGGGGGAAAGTGCAATGTTCATTAAGTACACGATGGTTAATTATGATTTATAGTGGTCCGACAACAGGAAACTACTAAGTAACGATAGCACGGAGGCAAGGACGCGGTTAGTTCAATTCAGATAAATAACTGACTCTCGAGTGAATAGAACTAAGGAGTCGACTCATTTTGAAATCGACTCGTTGTTTAGGGGGGGGCCGGGGGGGAGGTAAGCCACTGGTTGAACCATGACTTTTATGTTATGCTCAGCTAGTACCCTAGGGCTTGTATTATTGCTTTGAATTGTCATGGTTTATAGACTGACTAGTGTGTGAGGCTTTTGTTTGACGGCAACCTCGGTCCTTTTGAGTCGTATTTATTTATTTATTTATTAATTTTTGTTCCTTCACAGTGGTATAAAATTGTGTCAGAGAGCCTGAGTGTGCTGTTTTCTGCTCTTTCTCTCCCGCCCTCTATGAGCCTCCGTTCAGCCCGACGGGGGGCGCCGCGGCTCCACTTTTTTTTTCTTTTCTTTTTTTTTTTTTTTTTTTGAAAGAGCGCTGTGTGAAAAGAGAAGCCGCTTTTTTTGTGGCGAAACTAAAAGCTCCCCCCAAAACCTGAAACTGACCAATGAATTAAAAAAACAACTTCTCCGTGAGGTAAATACCGGCATGAGGTTTTAACCTAGCCCAGTTGGGACGCGTGTTGTTGGGGTAGTTGTCGCTTGGTAGTTTGGGATGTTCGGATCTTCACCGTGTCGCCAAGTTGCTTCGTGAGGGACGGTTTTCTTTCCTTTTCTTTAAAAAATTTTTTTTATCGGCATTCACAAAGCAAGGATGCCAGTCGAGTTGGAGTTGTAAAGCCAAACAAGTAAATAGTTGTTCGTTTTCTGCTTGATAAAGTTGGTGTACTTTTTGGACCGTGGCTTTTGAATGATCATTGTGACCAGAGATCTTATTTTCTAGCCGGGATCTGGAAGCTGTGCGTGTTCGGCGCTCAGTGTCAGCGTTGTGTGAAAGCGAAGCTAAGAGTTTGAGGCCTAGCGCGGTAATATAGCTAGGCCACGGTTTCTATGGAAAGCTAAGCAGCTAATGTTAGCCTTTGAACTCAAAGCTTTTGTTATGAATTAGCTGGCTGTGAGGAATTAGTTTAAATGCTGTATTCCGGGACTGTGTGTTTTTTCTAAGCGTGAACCTTTCATCGAAAGTGGTCTTAAAACGAGTCGAAGACTGTAGAAAATGCGGTTGCATTTAACGTACGCTGCTAGCTAGGTCTCGGGGCTAGTTTCAGAGCTAGCTCTTTAGGTTCCCGGCCTGTGTTTTGAACGGTTTGAGACTCGACTCGAGGTAGACGCGGTGTGTCGTTGTTTTATTCTAGCCGGGTAGGGTCGTTGTTTTGTTTTAGGAACGTGTATTGTTTTTAAAACGTGGGGTTTTAATTAGCAAAAGTACGGGGTCGTTCGCTCGCTGAACTTTTGTTTTCCCACCCATAGAGGCCAGTAGAGGACCGTGTGGAAAATTCGCGTTAGCGGTACAGCGGCATGGAGTTCCCGCAACACCAGAAGCCGCCGGGGGACGGCAAGATCATTTACCCACCCGGAGTGAAGGAGATCACGGACAAAATCAGCAACGATGAAGTGGTGAAACGGTTAAAGGTAAGAACGTTGTCATTCTCCTCTTCTTGTCAAATCTGAACGCGGTACTCGGATGTATTGGAGTGAGTTTCGCGTGCACAAGAACTCTCAAACTGGACCTGTTTATCATCAAGGGATCTGCAGGTGAGGCAAGGATCCAGTCCGGGCATCTGGATCCTGAGGTGTACATTACATTTACATTTATTCATTTAGCAGACGCTTTTATCCAAAGCGACTTACAAATGAGAAAATATAAGCAAAGCGATATATCAAGCAGAGAACAATACAAGTAGTGTAAACAAACATCTGGTCACTCAGAAAGACTGCTCCAGATGTGTTCTCTTTGCTCCTTTACATTTACGGCATTTAGCAGACACCCTTATCCAGAGTGACTTAGATTTATCTCATATCTTTATATGTCTGAGCAATTGAGGGTTAAGGGCCTTGCTCAAGGGCCCACCAATGGCAGCTTGGTGGTGCTGGGGTTTGAACCCCCGACCTTCCGGTCAGTAACACAATATTATTGTGTTTATTAACTTAATAAGATGGGGGGGATGCTGAGTGTCACGTTGTCGTTGAGAAACCCGGAAAGCTGAATGTCCTCCGTTTTGTGACTTTTTTAAAAAAAAATTTTTATTATTATTATTTTTTCCTCTGATGGAAAATGTACCAACTGTCACAAAGCACTGAGACTGGAGACTCCTTCCATAAGTGTTTCATAAAGATTTTATAAAATCTCCACCAAACAGAAAACTTCACCATCCAAATGTCAAGATTGTAAAGTTTTCCTTTGTTAAATAATAGTTTTTGAAATGCATTTATCATCAGTCGTATCTGTAGCGTCCACTGTGCAAGGCCTTGTGTAAATTGTTCCTATAGAAAGGAGCGTTAGTGTATTAGGAGTATTAGGACGAGGGCTTTGATGCAAACCGTTTGAATTACAGAAAACTGATCAACACTCTCTGACCGAGCAGAGCACATCACTGATGTAGCGTAATAAAGCAATATCTCATGAGCAAAGAGTCAAACTTAATCAATATCTTGGAGAATAACGCCATGAAAAGTGGGGCACTGAACTGCACACGGCGTTTGGCGCGAAGAGGAGATTCCTGACGCAGGCGTTCGCTCTGCTTCTGTCCTCGCGTCTGCTCGAGGCCTGTCAGATTATCATCTGAACTTCGAATATTCGTCAAGTCACGTCGTGAATGCACTCTTTCCGTAACGGCGCTCTAAAACACGGACACCGAATAACTAAAACGTAAAGAATTCACAATACTGGATTATAATAGTGTCTTATTGTAACGTTATTTCAGGAGATCAGGTTTTCACATGTTTTTGTCCATGCATGTTTAAGTTAATATTTAAAACGTGTGAATATTCGGTTTAATTTTAGCATTTTCTCGTCAACTAAAATGCCGTCGATTCATGTTCGCTACCGTTGTAGTCTGAGTAAAATGAATAAATGTGACCTGACGAAATATTGACTAAATTTAAAGGACGTTTTCGTCAGAAAGACAAAAGCTATGCTGTGTTATCAGTGGCATAAAATTGTTTCAAAGTGGCAATAATATTGCTTCACTGTTATTTCCGGGACAATATATCGTCCAATAAAATGTTATCGTGACAGGCCTAAGTAACAGCTCAGTCACAGGGACTTCAATGATGGACTGTCCACATAATCTGAAACTAGTAATAAACAGATTTTTTTTGTAAACGTGGTATTTAACAAAGTAAAACGTAAAATCGTGACTTTTTTTTTTTTTTTTTTTTTTGTTAGATGTTTAACATTTATGGAAGGACTAGAGGTCGACCGATATTGGATTTTACAGATACCCATAACGGAGTTGTTCGGTACCTACCTACTGATAACCGATGCTGAATGAAAACATAACACTCAAAGTAAACCGTCGAACTTTATCACAAAAGTAAACAGTGCTGACTGTACCATGAAAATGTCCTGTACTTTTAAAATGAAATGTATATTAATATATGAATAATTATTAAATTAATAAGATGTACATCCAAATGTAACCAAAAAGTACTACTCCGAATATAATCGTTAGCAGATCACCGTGGTATACGTTTTATTTTGCTTCTTTGCTCCATCAATGAACATGGTTCCTAAAGAAACCACAGCTGGTTGCCATGATAACACACAGTCTGACTACCAGCCCATAATAAGTGTGGTCACGGTTTCAATGTAAAGAACTATTGCCAGAACAAGCAGAGTGATGCAGTGACATGTACCATGCGGTTATACTAAATATCTGCACGCTTGGAACGCCTCTTGTCCAATCAAATTAGTGGAAGCTGGTTTTTTTTTTTTTTTTTTGAAAGAGTGTAATTATTTATGGTTCTTAGCATATGAAAGAAAGCAGTTCCTTCTTAAGTTTTCCCAACACGCTTTGTGGATTCTTTGCTAACGTGTGTGTGTGTGTGTCGCATATACTGTGCAAAAAGTTACAGTGTAAAATAAACACCAGAATGAGATGACTGTCTTTTTTTGTTTTTTTTTTCCAGTTTTTCCGGTAAGCTTTCATTCCCGGACACGTTGGACGTCACTAAAATTTCTTAGCGGAAGCTCTGCTATATATTTATATAGTCACTGTAGAAATTCCGGCTTGCCGCAAGCATGCTGATTTTCTAGCTCACGAATGGCTCTTGAGCCAATACCGTCTTTGTATACACCTCAGTTAGTAGTGTTGCCTGTGCAACCAGCTAATGGCAAATCTGGAAAGGAGAACACAGTGTAACTGTGCTAAACCCGTACCTGTGCTAGTGCTTTCTACCTTGGGGTTTGCTAACGTTGAGAGTTACGTGCCATAGTTAGACGGACATATGCGCCTTATTAATAATTCGGTTTGCGTTTTGGCTGTCAAAATATCAGCGACGCTCCTTCACCTTCACATCATCAAAACGGAAGAACGTTTACAGCCCCTGGCAAAGATGATGGAATCACCACACTTGAAGGATTTTCACCCAGTATTTTTTTTACTAAACAAATCGCAGATGTGACCCAAAACAATTTCAGATCATATAGAGGAAAAAAATTATGGAATAATCAATAATAAAAAAAAAAAATCACAATTAGTATTTTGTTGCTCCTTCTCCTTGGGCCTTGACTTCTTTGATGCATGGAGTTCACTAATGAAAAACAATATTTCCCATCAAGCTGGTTCCAGCTTTCTCCAGTAGCGGTTAACAGATCAGTTTTGCAGGATAGAGCCTTGTCATAGACCAGTGTTTAAATTTATTTATTTATTTATTTATTTATTTATTTTTAATTCCACCATAAATTTTCAATCGGATTGAGATCCGGACTATTTGCTTGCCACTTCATTGAGTTGATCTGCCTTTCCTGAAGAAAAGCTTTAGCAACCTTGCTCTGTGGCCAGATTCATTATCATCCTGATTAATGACTTCATCACCAAACCTATTTTCTATCAGTGGAATGAGCAAAGTGTCCAAAACTTCAATGTACTCTTGTGCATTGACTGTTTAGGTAATGACTGGGGTGGCTGTGGATCAGGTGGTTGAGCGGGTTGTCCACTAATCGTAGGGTTGGCGGTTCGATTCCCGGCCCACGTGACCCTACGTGCCGAAGTGCCCTTGGTGGACGCTGAACCCCAAGTTGCTCCCTATGGCACGTTAACACCTTGGTAGCATATATCTCCTTTCAGTGTGTTTTCTGAATGAGGTGTTTACACGCAACACATTTCCGACAGACATATTCCAGGGCTGGAAATCAGAATAATGTCTTAATCTGCATCGGGCAATCGGATTGCGGTGTTCACACATGACTCAATACTAATTTGAATAATGCCAAATTCTGATTAATATTGGGATGTTTACGTGAACGTAAATGTAGTCACTGAATATCTTCTTTTTTTTAGCCCACTGTAACCTTGTTTTCTTCTGTTTACAGTGGTGCTTTAAAGTTTGAGAATTTTCTATATGTGCATAAATATGACCTAAAACTTTTCACACGTCATTAAAGTAGATAAAGATTGAAGCAAATGAGACAAAAATATTATACTTGCTTGCTTGCTTATTTATTTGTTTGTTTATTTATTTATTTATTTATTTATTTATTTACTTATTTACTTATTTATTTATTAAAAGGAAAATGATCCAATATTACATATCTGTGAGTGGTGTAGAAAAGTATGTGAACGTTTGTTTTGAGTATCTGGTGTGACCCGCTTGTGCAGCAATAACTGCAACTAAACATTTGTGGTAAGTGTTGATCAGTCCTGTACGTCGTCTTGGAGGAATTTTAGCTCGTTCCTCAGTACAGAACAGCTTCATCTCTGGGATGTTGGTGGGTTTCCTCACATGAACTGCTTGCTTCAGGTTCTTCCACAACATTTCTATTGGATTAAGGTCAGGATTTTGACTCGGCCATTCCAAAACATTAACTTTATTCTTCTTTAATCATTCTTTGGTAGAACGACTCACGTGTTTAGGATCATTGTCCTGCTGCATGACCCACTTTCTTTTGAGATTCAGTTCATGAACAGATGTCCTGATATTTTCCTTTAGAATTCGCTGATATTCAGAATTCATTGTTCTATCAATGATTGAGGCCGTCCTGGTTCAGATGCAGCAGAACAGGTCCAAACCATGATACTACCACCACCATGTTTCACAGATGGGATAAGGATCTTATGCCGGAATGCAGTGTTTTCCTTTCTCCAAACATAACGCTTCTCATTTAAACCAAAAATTCTATTTTGGTCTCATCCATCCACAAAACATTTTTCCAATAGCCTTCTGGCTTGTCCACGTGATCTTCAGCAAACTGCAGACGGGCAGCAATCTTCTTTTTGGAGAGCAGTGGTTTTCTCCTTGTAACCCTGCCATGCACACCATTTGTTGTTCGGTGTTCTCCTGATGCTGGACTCATGAACATTAACATTAGCCAATGTGAGAGAGGCCTTCAGTTGCTTAGAAGTTACCCTGGGTTCCTTTGTGACCTCGTGGACTATTACACGTCTTGCTCTTGGAGTGATCTTTGTTGGTCTCCACTCCTGTGAGGGTAACAACGGGCTTGAATTTCCTCCATTTGTACACAGTATGTCTGACCGTGGGTTGGTGGAGTCCAAACTCTTTAGAGATGGTTTTATAACCTTTTCCAGCCTGATGAGCATCAACAACTTTCCGATGTCCTCGGAAATCTCCTTTGTCCATGCCATGATACACTTCCACAAATATGTTGTGAAGATCAGACTCTGATAGATCCCTGTTCTTTAAATAAAACAGCACGCTCACTCACACCTGATCATCATCCCATTGATGGAAAACACCTGACTCTAATTTCACCTTCAAATTAAAATGCTAATCCTAGAGGTTCACATACTTTGCCACTCACAGATATTTAATATTGGATCATTTTTCCTCAATAAATAAATAAGCAAGTGTAATATTTTTATCTGCTTTTCATCACCTCAGTCAACCGAACAAGTGTGTAAATGCTGCAGAGAAGCCATTATGATGACAAGAGTAACACTGAACGTCATCTGCTGAACATTGAACATTGATCCCGCAAAATGACCTGAACCTGAAACTGTTACCATAGAGCCCTGCAGACTAATTTGCATTTTTACACTTGTCAGTATTTGTTTTTTAAAAAAAAAAAAAAAAATTACAAGGTGATTCCATCATTGTTTTTCCTCTGCTTGAGTTGGAGGGAAGAATGCTATTTAATTAAAACAATTTAATTTAGTTAGTTTGAGGTTTGTTTCACGGAGCTAGAATGTTCAGCTGTTAAGCAAAAATAGTTTTGTGTCATCTGATTTGTTGATTTGCTACCTGGGTGAACATCCTCGAAGTGTGTTGGTTTCCATAATTTTTGCCAATTATCTGTACACACTCTGTACAGATAACAGCAAAGAAAGGTTTAAAATGTCAAAAGAACCTAATCAGAAGACTTTAATAAGAAATCGTGCAGGACAGGACCAGTGTACTTGTGGACGGAGATCAGTCGCGTGAAGAAATGGCGCGGAGACTCTGGTCATTCAAGTGCTACGGGTGACGCTTACCTCACTGACGTGATCATCAGTACTTCCTGTCGTAAACTTATCATTCTTTACATTTGTTAGGCAGCTTTTCTATAAGTAGATCAGATTATAAATCTACAAGTAGGTGTCTTTTTTAAGTGTAATTGGAATGAAATCTTCACCTCCTGGAAGTGCAAAAGAGAAACTTGTTTCAGTTCTGGAAATCTTATAAGTTTCAGAAATATACAAAGCAGAAAATCTGTATGTTTACACGGACAACGATACTCCGATATTAACCCGATTAAGACGATACTCTGATTAAGAAACTAGCATGTAAACAGCTATTATCGATGACCTTTAATCCGATTAAAGTCATACTCGAAGTAAACACAAATGGAATCAAGACGTGTGGAGTATTCCTGTTTTAGTCGCATTACAGACACGTACACACCTTAATCACACTATTAACGTCGCGTGAGAGTTTTCACCGCATCTTGCGACAGGACATGTACACACCCGGCAGCGCTCGACCGTTTGACGGCAAACGAGAGAGAACTGCTGCGTCCCAAACCGCGTACTTACCTACTATATAGTAGGAGAAATACATGTATCTCAGCTGCTATATAGACGGTAAGTACGCGGTTTGGGACGCAGCCCACGGCTTCAAGCGGTCGTCTATTAGCACGTACAGCACGACTAATAATTAACCGCACTTGAAGCTTTTGTAAAATTTAAACTGAAACACCTAAAACTGTATACGGTACCATAACGAAGACCAACTGTATGTAGATACGTGAAATTCTGGAGGGACGTCGGACGGCGTGGCGCGGGGACGTGATGACGTGTGACGTTAATCGATCCATGTTCTATAACACGTAAAACGTGAACATGAAAGGAGTATTCTAAACACAACTCATGTAAACACCTTAATCAGAATATTGTCAATAATTAGATTACTGCTGTCCATGTAAACATAGAAAATGTTATCATGTGGAGGGTTTTTGCAGGAAGGCAAACATTTGAATTTATTTGTTTGTTCACAATATTAATTTTCGTTTGCCTAGGTCTTAAATGGGTATTAAAAAGAGTTTATTAGATTTTGCCAGTGAGGCATCTAAACCTTTGCATTGAGAGTTTAATTCAGGCGTATGATTTATAGGTGATGCAGATTTTTCTCTGCTCACGTTTTACCCAAAAAATAATTGTGACGATCGGTTTAATCCAGATTTTTGAAGAAGAGAGGAAACCGAGCATTTCCATCATCTCAGGTTGAAGGGGAGAAGGAGAGGATGTAATAATATAACCTGCTGTGCAGTCGGGTGAGACTTGCCTACAGCAGCGATCACAAAACCTTTTTAGAGTTTGTGCAGGATGGGGGATTTTTAAGTGATTCTGCAGTACTGCGCAGTAAAAAAAACCCAAAAACTCTAGCAGTGCATGTTGAATATAAATCCTTTTCTAAATCAGCAGTCTAATTTTTACATGGCCAACTTTTTTTTTTCTTCAATGTTCTTCTACTCAAAATGTTTAAATGCACCCAAGCTCTCGGCACAGGAGAACAGACGAAAAGCGTATTTAATCACTTTCTAATGATGAGCAGAATGTGTAAAGTTTTTGATTGGACCCTGTTGTAGGTCTGTTTTTAATATTTTCAGGTCAGAATTGATGTCCATTATAAATTTATGACCACATCAGGTTCCAATCCTGTCACCCATGAACAGGAATCTGAGGCCATCATGGGCAAAGACTCACAGAAACTGGACAGTTGAAGATCACCTGGTCTTTTTCCCCGTCTGTCCAGTTTGGGTGAGTGTGCGCCCATGATGGCCTCAGATTCCTGTTCGTGGCTGACAGGATTGGAACCCGATGTGGTCTTCTGCCGCTGTAGCTCATCCACCTCGAGGTTTGACGTGTTGTGCATGCTGCTTTTCTGCTCACCACGGTTGTAAAGAGTGCTTATTTGAGTTACTATAGACTTCCTGTCAGCTCAGACCAGATTGGTCATGAAATAGGAATCTAGAGCTGCAACAACTAATCGATAAAATCAATAATAATCGATTATGAAAATCTCTCTTCTTTTTCTACTTTTTTTTTTTTTTATATTGCGGAAAACGTCTTGAATTGGCAGAATTGTTTCGCACGGTCATTTGCAGTGATGTTTGTTAGTAAACGAGACCTTTTAGCTGTACTCATGTTCGACACACATGTATCAAAGAGGGCTTTGGCTGAATGTGTTGTGGTGATGTCACATGACACACCTCAGCCCAAATATGTGGTAATTTAAAAAAAAAAAAAAAAAGTCGCCTAACTCGTGCAAATAGTGTTTGATTTTACATTCATTTCTGGAGGCACTGGTGATGTACTTCAGAGCTGCAACAACTAATCGATTATGAAAATCGTTGTCGACGAATCACATTATCGATTACTCAGTCTGCGCGGCACGGGGTGCGTTTACTCATTACGTTACTTCTGTTCCGTAAACACGCTTCAGAGAGTAAATACTAAAGTCGTGTCCCGATTGACGTACTATACACTTGTACTATGCACTGTGTACTCTACTGTCTTGTGTGTGTGTGTGTGTGTGTGTGTGTGAATTTTAGAAAGGTAATATCATCTCAAAAGGAACACTAGCGGTTTTTTTTTACTAACCGGAAGTATAAGCCGCTTCCTAGTCGACAGCACATGGCGTCATACGCATGTAATGCGACGCCGCTAGCTTTAGCAGCTACCCAGAGTCACCGACAACTTTCTTCAGCTTACTGTTAGTCAACGTTACTTTTTATAAAAAGTAATGCATAAATACTATTATATACAGGGCTCCAGATGGCGACTAAAATGGTCGCCAGAGTGACTCATTTTTAATTTTGCGACCATGTTTTTTCTGCCAGTGACCACCGTTACCCACAAACAAAATACAATAAATAAATATATATATATATATATATATATATGTATGTATATGTGTGTGTGTGTGTGTGTGTGTGTATATGTATGTGTATATTTATGTATGTATGTATAAGTATTTTGTGCATTACTTTTTATAGATACAAAAAAAACCCCACTGAATTCCACAGTCCTAGCAGTCCCTGCTTGATTGGTAGAACCTGACATTCCCCAGGGATTGGTTTAAATACTAGGTTCAAATACATATTATTATTGGTGTGACATTTAATTTGACTCTCTGAGTGATCTTTTGTTTATTTTATCCGTCACTGCGACATTTGAACTTGTCTAGCACTCATAGGTTTTTGCAAGTTATCATTTCATTTGTAAATAAACTTAAAACAAATCCATCAATGAACAATCGTCAGCTCAGCTAACGTGATATTTGTGAATGCACGCGAATAACCAAATTGATTCATTTTAAAACATCTCATTTGAATATATTTTGATACATTTAACAAAACATATATTTAAACATTTAAAACTTTCCTACGTATCCCCTGCAATTACACCACCGACCACTAGGGGTCCGCGGAAACACTTACACTAGGCAGTAGAGTACACAGTGCATAGTGTAAGTGTATAGGACGTCATTTGGGACACTCGTATTTACTCTCCAAAGTGAGAGTAAAAGTAACGTAATGAGTAAATGTGCCGCACGCAGACCAACTAATCGATAATGAGATTCGTCGACAACGATTTCCATAATCGATTATCATCAATTTTATTGATTAGTTGTTGCAGCTCTAGTTTATATTTAAGTATTTAGGCATTATTTTTATGGATGCACAAAAAGCACAGAATTAAACTACAGTCCTAAATTAATGATGTATATTCTGGTGTGTGTCTGTGTGTATTGGGTTCTTTTCAGTCTTATATAATTGGACAAAGAGTTGTGTAAAGTTTTAGTCCGAAGTTTATATTAGTAACACTCAGTTTGTGACTTTTATTTTAAACAAATGAAAAAATGGTACTGAAAATTTGCCCCATACTTCCACCCCCCCCCCTCCCCCCCAGATTATGAAAATAATGGTTAGTTGCAGCCCTATAGGAATCACAATGTTTTTGGCTTGGAATCGAGATCACGAGTCTCGCGCTTGATTCTTTGACCAAGAGCAATATGTATGTTTATTATCTTGTGATTTACAACTGGTATGAATCATCAGTGATGAACGCTTGGGGATAAATAATGAACGATGCTCATATTCGTACTGGAGTTCACAATAAACTCTACAGCACACGTGTTGACTTGTATTCAGGTTGAACATTTCAACACTGCTAGCTAGTGGAATGACGCGCTAATTCATTTGAATGTTATTGTCACCTTTTTTTTTTATTTTTTTTTTTAAAAACATTTATTCGCAATGTAAAGTGCAGCATGAAAGTGTACTCATTTAATGGAGACTGTTGGAGAGGTTTTTATCTTAGGATATGGTATGTGTGTGGGGGTTTCCCCCCCCCCCCCTCCATTTTAATTGATTTGTTTTTGAAAGTATATATTTGGTAGAAAGAATTGCTGTACTAGTGTAGTAACCCAGTTCACGTGGGCACTGTGCCCGCTGTAGCCTCGGCTGACAGAAGTGGATCCCGACGTGGTCTTCTGCTGTCGTGGCCGGTTCGGCTCAACGTTCGACGTGTCGTGCGTTCTGAGATGCTTTTCTGCTCATCACAGTTGTACAGAGTGGTTATCTGAGTTACTGTAACATTTCTGTCAGCTCAATGCTCCAGTCTGGCCATGCTCCGTCGAACCCTCTCGTCAACAAGGCGTTTCCGTCTGCAGAACTGCACTAACGATGGTGGGGTTTTTTTTTTTTATTATTGGACCATTCGGAGTAAACTCTAGGGACTGTTGTGCTTGAAAATCCCAGGAGATCAGCAGTTATAGAAAGACTCAAACCAGCCCATCTGGCACCAGCAATCACGCCACAGTCAAAATCACTGATCACGTTTGTTTCTGACGGTTGACGTGAACAGTAGCCGAAGCTGCTGGCCCGTATCTGCATGATTTTATGCATTGCACTGCTGCCACATGGTCGGCTGATTAGATATTTACATGAATGTGCGAGTGTGTGTGTGTCTATGATATTTATGTAAAAAGTGTGTCTGGGTTTCCTGTCGTGTCGTCCCCCCCCCCTTACTCTTTGTGGCCTGTTTGTGGCTGATTTTACTAGGTAGATTAATTATCGTGCACACACAGCAGATAAGTCTTTTCTGACTCTGGAACATGCAGGCATGTGGAAATATGGATTATTTGACCCTGACTTGCACTTACTCAGCACTGTCCACTTGTGATTTAATCACTGGGGCCGATATTGATACCGAGTCTCGACAGAGCCAGAGTGAATATTCTGGCTCTCACATTTCTGTTGCACTGACTGCACACTCCCCCACCTCTGTCTAACTCTCTCTCTCTCTCTCTCTCTCTCTCACACACACACACACACAGCAGCAGCACTCCATGGTCCTAAAGCTAGAAATGTTTTGAATATGAAGCATATACACTCACTGGCCACTTCATTAGGAGCAATTATTAGGCACTACAGTTTATTATTATGCACTCCGGGTCTATTATCCGGGTCTATTATTTAGGCACTCTGGGTCTATTATCTGGGTCTATTATTACGCCGTCCGGGTCTATTATCCGGGTCTATTATCCGGGTCTATTATTTAGGCACACCGGGTCTGTTATCCAGGCACACCGGGTCTATTATCCGGGTCTATTATTAGGCCCTCCGGGTCTATTATCCGGGTCTATTATTTAGGCCCTCCGGGTCTATTATCCGGGTCTATTATTTAGGCCCTCCGGGTCTATTAT
>JANDJT010000168.1:3298834-3313205 GCA_024331685.1 Stegophilus panzeri
TTTTTTTTTTTTTTTTTTTTTTCCCCCCCCCCCCCCCCCCCCTTAAACATTCATCTCTGTGCTAGACTCTTCGTTATCAGACTGGGAGTGGAAAGCAAACCACATTTAGTTAGAGTTTTAGCATCCTAGCTGTTCCAAATGCCATTTCAGTATTAGCAGTAGGATAGGGTTAGAATGCGTGCAGGGGTTTTGTGAGCAAGCGGATTTAAAAGTAAATAGGGAGACGTTGTGAAGGAGCAAGATAAGTATCTCCTAAATCGGCCATGTGTGCTCGGCTGTTTCGTAACGCCCCAGTTCTGAACTCTCATGGACCCTTAGTTCTGCATATTTGGAGCTTTTTCTCTTCTCCCAGCACACTCAATCCAACTGTTAACTGGTCTCGGTTAAGTGTTCGATCGATTCGGGCGTTTTTGGGAACGGGTAGACTTCCCATCATGCCGTGCAGTTTGCCTCCGGACAGAATTTGAGAGCCCTAATGGATTAAATGGTTGTTTTTGTTTTGTAGTGTGTGGTTTTTTTTTTTTTTTTTTTTTTTTTTTTTTTTTTTTTGGGGGGGGTTTTTTTTGGACGTGAGACACCTACTGGTGACGAGATCTAACTACAAGTACCATAACCTCCTGGCTATTTCAGTAATGGTTATTGTTTTATGCGTGTAGTGCCCTGGTGAAGCTTTTAAATAAGTCCATTGAAGGCACTGCTGATGATGAAGATGAGGGAGTTACTCCTGACACGGCCATCCGTGCTGGACTGGAACTACTCAAGGTGAGCGAACACACTTGTTGTGAACACGCTCGTCCACTCCATTTTTGAGCTTCGAAGTAGTTCGAGCATTGGGAAGTACACGTGCTTTAGTCCTCATAATTTACACACGCATGCTTGTCATGGTTTGTCTCTCGCTCTCAGGTTCTGTCTTTCACCCACCCCACGTCGTTCCACTCTGCCGAGACGTACGAGTCTCTTCTACAGTGTCTCAAAATGGAGGACGATAAGGTGGCAGAGGCGGCCATTCAAATCTTCAGAAACACAGGCCAGAAGATCGAGACCGAGCTGCCGCAGATCAGATCGTACGGAAACACGAGTGCACGCGATCATTTGTAGACACAACTCTTTTTGTTACCTTTTTTTTTTTTTTTTTTTTTTTTGTAGTAAATTAAAAAAAAAAAACCTACTGTTTATAAGATAAGTCTCGTTCTGTCACGTATGTAGTGTTGGATTTTTAATATTAACTCTCCCTTGTCTATCTTTAGGACTCTTATTCCCATACTTCACCAGAAAGCCAAGAGAGGGACCCCACACCAAGCCAAACAGGCGGTGCACTGCATCCACGCAATCTTCCACAACAAAGAAGTCCAGCTGGCTCAGATATTTGAGGTAGATTTAAATCTCTCTCTCTCTCTCTCAAAAAAAACCCCCCAGATGGGATGAATGTGCGCTAGTCTTGAATGTTACACATTTTCTGATGTATTAATTGCTTGTATATTAATGTCACACACACACACACACACACACACACACCCCCCATTTCTCCGTAGCCGTTGTCTCGTAGTCTGAACGCCGATGTCCCGGAGCAGCTGATCACACCTCTGGTCTCTCTGGGTCATATCTCCATGCTGGCTCCGGATCAGTTCGCCTCGCCCATGAAGTCCATCGTAGCCAACTTCATTGTGAAAGATCTGCTGATGAATGACCGAGTGAGTGTGTAAGGTTTTCATTTTTTTGCCTTCATCCCGTTTCTAAACGGCGCCTAATTTGTCTTTCGCTCATTTTCTTTCAGTCCGTGGGCAGTAAGAACGGTAGACTGTGGACGACCGACGACGAAGTTTCCCCTGAAGTGTTGGCCAAGGTGTGCTATTTATTCAAAGCATTTAAAAGATGCGGACCATTTTAAAGTTTCCTAAGCTTTGTAACGCTTGCTGTTCTGACGGTCTGTTCCAGGTTCAAGCCATTAAGCTGCTGGTGCGATGGTTATTAGGGATGAAGAATAACCAGTCTAAATCAGCGAACTCCACCCTGAGACTGCTCTCTGCCATGCTGGTCAGCGAGGGAGACCTAACGGAACAGAAAAAAATCTGGTAGGCGAAATTCAAGGGGGTCACTGCTATGCGCAGGCTTGACGGAATATACTCAAAAAATGTTTCCGTTAACGGTTTCAGTGTCCGATTCTTCGTGATACCAAAGAAAGGAAAGATTTCAGAAAATGTGATACACGAGCTAAAAATAAATCGCAAATAATGTTTAGCAGTGACAGAATAAGAAGGTGGGAAAATCCCCTCTCCGCCCCAAAAAAATGGAAGAGATTATCTGCATATTTGTGGGGGCGTATTGCTTGTGACGAAGATTAAAAAAAAAAAAAAAATGTATTGAGATTTGAGTGCTTGATTTTCTGGTTCCAAGGCCAGTTTAAACCGCACTCTACTGATTTAACATCGGATCTTGTTATATAAAATGATCCGATGGCGTACATTTCTCCCCCGTCAGTTACAGTGACGATAGCCAATCAGGGGCATCTGTGAGCTCGTGTGTGCAGAAGAGGGCGGATAGCGCTTTCCTCATAGTGTGTTACGCAACCCGCTGTTTGTCGTTCGATGCATGTGTTTGGCTTCACATGTCTCAGGGGAAACACTTGTTAGCCTTCACCCTTCCTTTATGGAATCTGTCGCATGAGAGCTGGTGGGTGGGAATTGGTCAAGTGCCAAATTGGGGAGAAAATGGGGTAAGCGACTGCCTCGACCTCTTTTTGATTTAAAAAAAACAAAACAAAAACATTTCCCATGCCTCTGTCTACGCAGCAAGTCCGATATGTCTCGGCTAAGACTGGCAGCAGGCAGCGCCATTTTAAAACTAGCACAGGAACCCTGCTACCATGACATCATCACACCAGAACAGTTCCAGCTCTGTGGACTCGTCATTAATGTGAGTTTAACACACAAGCCTCCCCCCACACACACACACACACACACACACACACACACACACACACACACACGTGCAACGCGTGTCAACATGCATACATGTCCACACTTTAAAATGTTCATCTCGTTTTTCCACTTTTTTTTTTTTCCCCACTTTTTTTTTCTCTCTCTTCCCCTCACAGGACGAGTGTTACCAAGTTCGTCAAATATTTGCTCAGAAGCTACACATGGCTCTGGTGAAGTTGCTGTTGCCCCTGGAGTATATGGCTGTGTTTGCTCTGTGCGCTAAAGACCCGGTTAAAGAGCGACGTGCCCACGCCAGACAGTGCCTACTGAAAAACATTAGTGTCCGTAGGGAATACATCAAACAGAATCCCATGGCACAGGGTAAGCATATACACACACAAACATTTTATATATATATATATATATATAAAATTACACACACCCAACCAGTCAAAAGTTTAGACACACTCATTCTTTTATTATGTTCCACATTTTAGAATAATAATAAATTCATCAAAACTCTGGAGTAACACAAATGGAACTATGGGAATTATGTTGTGATAAATCTTAAGTAATTAAAAAAGAATCGAGTATTTTAGCATCTTCAAAGTAGAACGCCCTTTCCGTCTAGAATTTCCAGAAATGTATTCTTGGCATCTTCTCACCCGATTTTCTTGAATTTTCAAGATGCTTTTTAAACCGTATTGAAGGAGTTCACACCGACGCCGGACACTTATCGGCTGCTTTTTCGGAATATTTCTCGGAATGTTTGTTTGTTGTAAATAAAATGTTAGTTTTCTAATGAAAGAAATGAATACTTATTACAGTACAACACGGTTATGTTTTTGTCTCCGACACCGATTTGAAACATTTAATCACACCCCTTCAGATCAAAAGGTTTTTAAGATCACGAGAAACATCAGTCGAGTGTCCACAAACTTTTGATCGTGTGTGTGTAATATATTTTTATACATACACTCACTGGTCATGTTAATAGGAACACCTGCTCTTTAATGCAGTGATCCAATCAGTCAGTCATGTGGTAGAAGCACAATGCATAAAGTCATGCAGATATACAGGTCAGGAGGTTCAGTTAATGTTTACTACTCAAATAAGCACTCTTTATAACTGCGGTGAGCAGAAAAGCATCTCCGAATGCACAACACATCATCAAAACATAAGATCCTTCAACATCTGCTCAGCTTGTAAATGAACAAGATACGAGATGACTACACGAGACGGTGTTCTAGCACCGCCTTTACCCACGGCCTAGCAGTAGAGTGCTACCGTTCAGCGCCATTTCCAAATAGTGTTGCAGTGATCGTGTATTTAGGTCGATCAGGTGGTCCAGGACACGTCGAGATGCGTTCGCATTCCAACTACAAATGTGTTGCTGCCGCATGCATCCCAGACTTCCACCAAATATGGTTTGTGGAGTGATGGGATCTCATTTGACCCCATTCACACCTGTACCTACCCTTAGGGCTGGGCGATGTATTGATATCGTGAGATGATATCAGAATGGGTGCTGTTGATTTTGACGTGATTTTAAAAAATAAAATCTTTAAGTATTAAAGAAAAGTACCATCACAGACAGTTTAAGGTTATGTTTTGTTTGTTTGTTTATTTTATTATACTGTTTTGAAGACAGTTTGGGTTACAGCTACAATTTGTGGGGGGGGGGCAACTAAATTGTATATCATGATGCGAAACGTATATCGTGGAAACGTCCTCGAGTATCGCGATATGATGTGATCTTTTTGTCGTATCATCCAGCCCTACCTAGCGCTGTCCATAACGATCGGATCACCCAGGATGCACGTTAACACCAGGCGTGAGCTTCTTTTGAATACGTCGGTAAGAAGTAAACACGCCTTTCGTTCTCCCTCTTCTGCTCCAGAGAAGCTCCTGTCCCTCTTGCCGGAGTACGTGGTACCGTATATGATCCACTTGCTGGCACATGACCCGGACTTCACGAAACCACAGGACTTTGAACAGCTCCGAGACATCAAAGAGTGAGCGTTCCATGTACTGAGATTATAGAGATGTGTGTGTGTGTGTGTGTGTGTGTGTGGTTGGTTTTTCTTTTGTGCTCAAACTACTTTAACTGCCCCTTTTTAATTCCAGAGTGGTTGATGTGTTGTAACTTTATTCTCTCTCTCGCTCGCTCTCTCGCTCGCTCAGGTGTTTGTGGTTCATGTTGGAGGTGCTGATGACTAAGAACGAGAATAACAGTCATTCGTTCCTAAGGAAGATGGTGGAGAACATCAAACAGACAAAAGATGCTCAAGCACCTGATGATCCAAAAGCCAACGAGGTCAGTGTGCTTCAACGTTTTGCTGTCTCTTATGCACCTAAATGTTTTGTTTCACGTTAAGTGTTCGCCACAATTCTGTTTCGAAATTGCTGTTCTGAGTTGTTTTGAAATTTTGTTTTTGGGTTTTCTCTCTCTCTCTCTCTCTCTCTCTCTTTCGCTCTTATTGTCAATAGAAACTGTACATCGTTTGTGACGTGGCACTGTTTGTCATCACAAATAAGAGTACTTCCTGTCACTTGGACTCACCCAAAGACCCTGTGCTGCCCATTAAGTTCTTCACGCCACCTGATAAGGTAGTGGTTTCTTTATAATTCACCAGCATTGTAAACTAGGGCTGGGCGATTATATATCGATATCGCGATAAATAATTACGCGATATACTTTTTGATGATATCACGATACTTGGTTGCCATATCTATATGTATTGCGACTCTACAAGTATTGAGATTCGATATTGCGATTTTTGTACTTGTACATATGTAATGTATTTATTTTATATATATATATATATGTATTTATTTTATATATATATATATATAATATAATATTTAATTCTAGTACAACTTTAAGCAAGTCTACAGGGAGTTTGTCCTCATCATGTAGGACATCGATAGCGTAGCTCCTTCCCAGCTAGTTTAAATAACATTAGAACAAATGACACCTGTTAAACTCCCCTCAACACGTCTATTACAATCATTTAACTAGCCACGGGCAATCGAAAGGTCACTGTTGAAAAGCATTTTTGACCCCTGTTAAGCAGTGGGTACGCTTTAGTGTAGTCTGGGGGGAAGTGGGTTTTTTTTGGCGCTACAGGACACTACAGTGGTACACTGAACTGATGGATGAACTGGAGAGAGAGAGAGGTTGACACTAAAGCCCGGCCACAGAGAAAACTGATAGGTCTAGTTAGTAGACAGGGAGACCAATCAGGATCCGCTCTCTCGGTGTCCACAGAGCCCCGTCTACTATCAGAAATATTCTGGTCTCGCGCTCGAAACAAATCGATTTACGGGATATCGTGTATATAACTCGCGGGTGTCAGGGACGTGCGAGACTCCCGGAGCTTCTCGCGTCCATTAGAGAGGGATACGACTTCGTATAATAACTCGTATATAACAACAAATACATTTCACCCTCTGCCGGAATAAAGGCAGTAACTTCTCTCCACCTCGTCTGTAAGAAAAGACTGAAATAAAGCAGCTGAACATGAATTATATCGATTCTGGAATTTAAAAAAAAAAAAACTATTTCAAAATTGTAATAAATAAATAAATAAATCGCGATAGTTCATTGAATCGATATTTTATTGTATAAATTTCGTTATTTTTCCTTCCCCCACCTCTACTTTTCGGAGAGATCATTGGTATGGTGACGTATTACTTAATCATCTTTGTCTTTGTAGGCGTAAGAAAAGAAAAGAAAAGGAAAAAAAAAAAAAAAAAAAAAGTATTGTAGTGGGTGGGGAAATGTAAATGACCAAATTGGGACAAAAGCACGAAGTGTCACTTTTTGCCCTTCTCTCTGTAGGACTTCATCAACGATAAGGACTATCTCTCTGCTGAGGCCAGAAATGTCCTGCTCACTGGAAAGATTCAGGTGAGCTCCAGAGGTCGTGGGTAATTCTGTCACACATATTGTACAACACGTCGAGAAGTTAATACGGCTCTAATTACAAGGTTCTCTCTGCCGTTTGTGGTAGACATGCGGGTATGTACATGCTACTGAATATACGTGAAGTTTTACCCTCAAAATCGTGGTTAAAACGATCGAAGAATTTAAAGTTGCATTATCTTACACAAAAAAAAAAAAAAAAAAGCAAGTAGAATCGATGTTGACTCGCTATTATTTATCGATTTTTGTGAATGAACGTACTGATTTTCTGTGATCTACAGCAACAGCCAAAGCAGACCGGAGTGCTGGGAGCCGTGAACAAGCCTTTAGTGGTCACAACGGTACGCAGACCGTATGCTAAAACCACGGTTTCCAACACCGGAAGCAACGCCAGCAGCAACTCCCAGCCCGTGTCTCCGGCAGCTCCTAAAAACAAGTACGGGACTGCCGTTTATCTTCAGCTCTACTGAAGCGTATACTGTTTAACGTAACGCGTTTTACCGTATTGTAGTCGGAACGACGTATCGAGCCGATTGTGTCATTTTAAAATATTGAGCTGTTTACGTGGAGAGAAAACAAACAAACAAAAAAAAAGTTTCTTCCGTGTTTCTTCCCGATTTAAGGGACGTGAGTTCTAACGCATCGGAAGCGGGAGCGAGAGAAAACGAGGAGAATCCGCTGATTGTGAAAGAGGACGGTGGAAAGAAGGTGAGCTTATTCAGAACGTGCAGGAGAACCGGGAGTCACCAGAAGCATTTGTTGTTGTTGTTGTTGTTGTTGTTGTTGTTGTTGTTAGGAGTATGTTCTCTTTTTTTCCCCATCCTTGAAATAGGCTGACAATACAAATACTGAACGACTCGAACAGAACAGTCGTGTATCTCAGGCTCACGGCTCACTCCAGCCCCGCGATAACGGCACGTTTATTTATCAGGCTTAAATTATATAGAACGTCGGCCATGCAAGCGCTTGAATCCCCACCACCTGACCAATCGGATTTGAGGATTTAACATCGCCGTGCTCTTCAGCACACGGTTAATGAACTAAAGTCGTTTCTGGTATGAAAAATACACGCTAGTCTGGTTCTACCCTACATATCGTCGTACTTGTGTTGGAAGTGTTGCACGTGACATCGGTTAGACGATCCATCTAAAATTGAGAGGTCTTGTAGATGGGATCACTAACAGTTATATCGCTCTTCTTCGTTTCTCCGAGTTATGGAGGAGTAGTTCTTCTTCTGTTTTTAACGAGCAACAGTTGCACACGCAAAACGGAAAGCGGCGCCGCACTTCTCATCGTAGCTCGCCGTCGGGGGGGGGGGGAGTCGTTTGGGGTCAAGCGAACATTTTCCCGCATCGTTTTCACCTGGAAACGCACATTTTTATATTTGGCGTCACAACAGCACATTTTGGTGTTAAAGACTTAATAGACTTGGTAATACAGCTGTGCAGAGCGTTTTGAGGCCCTGTTTACACTAGTGCGTTTTCGTTTTTAAAACGCATAACCGTCGCTACGGTCATGCCGGTCGTCTACACTACTCTGGCGTCGTCGACCCCTCGAAAACGGAGACACTTGGAAACGCAGAAGACCTCGTTTTAGTTTGAAAACTCCAGGCTCGTGTTTCCGTGTAAACAGACCAAAACGAAGACACTTGAAAACGAAGGCGTGGCTTCGCTCACATTCGCGCCCCGATTGGGTCTTCTGGGTCATAGCGTATCCTTCCCTGATCCGTCAAGCCCCTATCATATGACCATTACGCTACCTTGATCGTATACACAACAACACGGAGACAGAACCGCAAGCTCCGCTGGCTTTGTCGTCATTCTTAGCAGCCATTGTGCAGTTAAATTCTGTATTTTATAATACTGCAGCTGCCTACATGCGCAAGAGGCGAGCTACGGTTAGAGCGATCGCAACAAAGCCCTACACGGAACGCCGATTTGGACTAGCAACCAACTTCCTGTTTACACTTGTATGCACACGCCCAGTGTGCATGAATGGTCATGTGACATGCGTTTTCGGTCGTGTAGCGTAGACGGAGACGGTTTCTGAAACACTGCGGAAACGCCAGCGTGGACGAGGATCGATTTCATTTTAAAACGAAAACGCACTAGTGTAAACGGGGCCTGAGTCAGTAAAGGTAATAGCCACTGAAACACAGCATTTTCATCATCTCTCTCTCTCTCTCTCTCTCTCAGGAGGAAGCAACGACACCGGCTCAGGCAAGCGGGAGAAAGCGGAACGTTCCGGCGACTGACGGGACCGAGAACAGTGTGGCCTCCAACCCTGTTGCGGCGTCACAGCCTCCTCCTAACAAGCCTCGCCGAGGCAGACCCCCAAAAAACGCAGCCGCCGCAGCAGCCAATAAAGAGAAAGAGGTCACGACTACACCCGGGAGCGGAGCTGGGCGGGGCAGAAAGAGGGCAACACCCTCCCAGGATCCCACCTCAACAACCTCACCCGAACCAATCAGTGGAAAGATACCAAAACAACAGAAAGAAACCGATTCCAAGCGGACAGGACAACAACGGCAGATTGACCTGCAAAGGTAAAAATATATATATATATATACACACGTATATGGCTTCTCATTATTGGCGGTTATATTTCTAATGCAGTTTCAGGTGTGCGTATTGATTTTTAGGTGTAGTTTTACCGCTCATTTGAATGAAGTTTTCCCAGCCAGTCCGTTAACTGTCGTCGTTAAGACGGCAAATTGAAAAGTAAACATGAGTATAATGATAACGATGTGACTGTGGCCGCAGGCACCTTTCCCCAAAAGCAGCAAGGCTAGCTAAGCCAGACAAAAGCGTGTTCAGCCTCAAACCCCGACAGCGTCAGCGTCAGCTAGCATACGGAAGTGAAGGAGAAACGGAGCGAGGTCTGGAGTCGAGCCCAGACTGCGCTCTTTCTCTCGCTCAGTTAGTAGAGGATCAGGGTAAAGCCACCGACTCCAAACGCCCAAGCCACAGACGAGGAGAAACGGCCCACGAAGCAGGACAGGGGCAGCTGGCAGTGAGTTTCAGACAGGTTTACGAGACGTAGGTGCAAAAATGACTACAGTCACACGGTGTTGCTTTAACAATTAGCGTTCAGTAAACGATTGATTGCATCAGTCATGAGAATGAAGTAACGTGTCGTATATGTGAAGACGCTCACGTACATATCGCCCGCTCTCTCTCTCTCATAGGTAAAGCGACGGTCTACAAACGCCCGGCTGTACAGCCTTACCGCCCGACAGATGCCCCGTTACACCCTCGATCGCTCTTTTGCTTCTGATGTGAACGACACGCACACGATTCTACACACACATACTTGAAAACAGAAGTGTGAGTGCACACGTTCTCTCTCTCACACACACACACACACACACACACACCCCAACCCTCAACTTTAGACAAATGAGGATTGAGATGTTTCCATTCTGTTGAGCGTTACAATACATCGACACAACACTGTTCCCTCTTATGATGTTTAATTTCTTCTTTAACACTGTCTGGAGCCATTTTTTTAAAAAATAAAACAAAAACAAACAAACGAGTATTTGGAAGCAAAAAGACAGTTTTAATCTACTATATAAATCTATACCATTTTGCTTATTAAATGCCCGGAAAGATTTGTTGTTTCCTGTGCATTCTCTCCTGCTCTGCCGGACTTCTCCAGTCTGTCCGGCCCTGCTGTCAGATTAACAGTTCGTTCTGTGCAACACAGATGTGTTCAGCGACGGGGAACATGTGTAATGGTTACTGTAATAACTCTTTCTTTTTATATATATATATATAAAATCTGCCACTGGGGAAGAAACGGACCTGGTCTGAAATCAGCAGATGTCCCATTGCCTTTTGAAATTCCAGATCTGTATATGAAGTTGAATCTATGAAATCCTGCTCTCTTTGTTGCAGATGTGGCATTTCTATACCTGTGTAATGTGGTTTTAGGTTCCAAGCAGTAGGGCAAGTCAGTCATTCATGTTTCTTCGACTGCGTTGTATGCAAGTTCAGAACTTGTAGTTTAAATACCTTGATTTAATCAAACCTGGCAGAGGAAATATTTGCCTTTTTTTTTTTTTAAATCCTGTTTTGTACAAAGCATAAAAATGCAAGGATTGGGCTTCTCGTATTCCCTCCTCTCGGTTTAGAGGAGCGAGTGAGTGATGCTGTAGAATTTTTTTATACGCATAGTTAATTTTGAACTGAAATGTTCAGATGCAGCAGCTCTATTGTACTGCATTAAAGAAAAAAAAAAAGTGATTTGAAATTGTTTATAGTTTGTTTTGAACTGTTTTTCATTATTTTAGGATGGGTCTGTTTTATCCTTAGTTTTACTTAAAGTTCTTTGTCCGTTTAAAAACAATGAATTACACACACACACACACACACCTTTTCATTTTTCAAGCATTTTTTTATTCAAAGAAATGATAGTTTCACAATAAATAACCATGCTTGTACAGATTGCTTAAATTTTTGACTTTTTTCCCCCCCATTTCCTAACAGAACATGTCTTTCCTCCCCTCCCCCCTTTAGCGATTTCTTCGTGCAATATTGAACATGGTCATTACTACAGGAAGACAGACTTTCGTTTTTTTGTGTGTTTGTTTGTTTTTTTTGTGTTTTCATACAAAACCGAAACCAAGCCATCAATGGTGCACTGAGAGGATGGCCAATACTTAAAGAAAGGGACTTTATGTACAAGTGAAGGGAAGGGGTGGGTGTGTGTGTGTGTGCAAGAGTGAGAATGGTTCCACTGGCTTGTTGTTTTTCCAGCATGAGAATGCGTGTGGTTCCTGCTAATTAAAGGATTCAAAGATGGGTTGAGAATCAGACATTAATCTTGAGAATTAGCTCATCTCGTCTTTTGAAGTCTAAAAGACAACAACAACAACAACAACAACAACAAAAAAAAGATAGTCATTCTCCACTCTGACTGCTATTTTAAACCCAAACATCTAATCTGAGCAATGCTAATCCCCTGGAACAGTTTGTCTGATTACATAACATTAGATACTTGGAAGTAATTGATACAGCCTCCAAAAAAAACAAAAAACTTATCTGTAAAGGAAAATGTACTGAAATCTGGCTTCAGCAACACACATGGTTTCCAGTCAGAGGAAAAAGTCTCTTACTGAAGCCTCATTTTGCATTTCTTGGCATTATTAAACTGATGCTGAGGCTAGAAATTTTGACAGTGGTGCATAAGAGAACGCGTGTGAACGCTGTCCAGATGATTTAGAGCTGCAAACATTTAATTATATACCTAAATAAATTAAAATCAAGTCACACCACATCCTTTTATCCACCTGGTTTTTTTTTTTTGGAGGGGGGGGGGGGATTCTAAAGAAACCACAAAAAAAAAAAAACCAATGATGTGTATTAAGCAGTAATATCACACCATGTCATCTGGCCAATTTTGTATGTTTATGAAAACAGTGAAGGCTGATGATCTGATTGTTTCCTCCTTAGCAAATCCATGAAATGTAGGTTTTTACAATGTACAGTTAGAAAAACTAACACTTTCCCCTCTTCTTCTTTATCCTGAATGTACATGAGCCTTTAATCTACCTATTTACACACCGTTTCACCCATGCAAGCAGCGGTCTTTCTTTTGGAGCATCTAAAGTGGCAGTCATACAGGCTTCCCCTCGTTTGGTTCTTTTTGGAAATGGACATCAAGCATGGTGGGGGGGGGGTGAAGAGAAAGGTGGAGCAGGCCATTGTATGGCTTTTAAAAAGACCGTTTAAACAGCAATAACTGCACGGTCGTACGGCAGCAGGGTCAAAATCAGTTCATGATGAGGCGCTTTCTTGCATCATGATGATGTCATTTGGCTCAAGATAGTGAGTGAGTGATTTGAATGATTTGCATTAGCACTGGGACCAGAACACTTCCTCCTTTACTCTAATCCCCCAGAACACACATTCAAGTTTGGAGCACATTTTATTCTTTTACATTGAGCTGATCTCAATACATGCTTGGATGAGGGAGGGGGGGAATGTGGATTGTGAAATCGTGGCCTAAAGATGATGGGTGAAGTCTTAGTTGCTAAGCAAAAGTTCTGTTGCCGTCTCCACGTCCCACGACTTCGAAGACAAAGCTACTATTACTGCGTTCTGTAATTTTAAAAAAAGAAAATAAAATAAAAGAGATTAGAAATGATATGATCTTTAAGTAGCTCATCAGGCATTGTGGGAACAAACTGCAGTGCATTTCTATTGTCTTTATATCACAATGCTAGATGATGATTGGTTAAGAGGTGGTACATTTTCTGTAGTCTTAATTCTTTACTATATTCCAAGACAAGTCCTAGGCTAACTGTTGTTTTTTTTGTTGTTTTTTTGCCCCTTCAATATAATTCTTCCTGCAGCTATTTTACTATAAATTAGGGCTAGATCATATACAAGGAATAACACTTAGTGGCATGCAGTTATAGGGTGTTGTTCCTGTCACAGCAATGTGTCCCAACATGATTTATTCCTCAGCAATTTGATTATATATACACGTACACACAGTGCCCTCCACTAATATTGGCACCCTTGGTAAACATGAGCAAAGAAGGCTTTGAAACACTATTGTTTGACCTTTTGTTCAACAAATTCACAATAAAAACTCTGCTCTCATGGTTAAACAATTGCGCAAACAGGTTTATCTAAAAAAAAAATAATAATAATTTTTTTTTAAAAAGTTAAATATAGGTGTGCAACAATTATTTGAAGTATATTCCTATTGATATTTTAAATTTTTTTAGTTTACCTGGGTGACCAGGAACAGGAAATGGTTCAAGCATGACTTCCTGTTTCAGAGGGGTATAATTATTAGGTAACACAGGCCAACTTCCCTTAGTCCTTCATGACAATGGGTAAGACCGAGGAATATAGGTGTGCGGCAAAAGGTTGTTGAGCTTCACACAATGGGAAGCAACGATAAGAAAATAGCACAAGCGTTGGAACTGCCCATTTCCACCATCAGGGCAATAATTAAGAAGTTCCAGTCAACTGGAAATGGACGAGTGTCTATATCGTCTCAACGCACTGAACAGGATGGTTCGAGTGGCCAGAAAGTCTCCAAAACTACAATCTGAAGTCACCTACAAGTTATTTGGAAGGGTTTCAAGAAGAAAAGCCTCTACTCTCATTCTATGGTCAAATGAAACCAAAATAGAGCTTTTTTGGCACACACAGAGAGGTAGCCATATGGAAAAGTACCTCATGGCCACGGTTAAATATGATGATGGCTCATTAAAGTTTTTGTTTTTCTGCCCGAGGACCTGGACATTTTGTTAGGATACATGGCATCATGGACTCTATCAACTATCAACAGATATTAAATGAAAACCTGACCTGCCTCTGCCAGAAAGCTTCAAATTGGCCGTGGTTGGATCTTCCAGCAGGACAGTGATCCAAAACATAAACGGTAAACCTAAACGGTAAATGGTGCACTTATATCGTTCTTTTATCTAAAGCGCTTTACACTGTGTCTCATTCACCCATTCACACACCAGTGGTAGCAGAGCTGCCATGCAAGGCGCTAACTT
>JANDJT010000168.1:3315621-3330201 GCA_024331685.1 Stegophilus panzeri
TATAATATATAAAAATAACTTCTTCAGAATTTCAGTACAAAAAATGTTGGACGCTGCGGAAGATCACGTTAATTATACAGTTTATATGATGGTCATTCAGGGTGGATCTTTCCTTTAAGCAAGGAGAAACAACCATAAGCTGCTTAAGTTGGTTTAAGCTTTATGTATAACGTCAAACTGAGGGAAAAAAAATACTATACAATACTTATTGTGTTGCAAAAAGTTACGTAACATCAATACACTTTGCGTTTCAGTTTGAGACATGTTTTTCCACATTTTCCTTTTTAGCTTTTTTTTTTTTTTTTTTTACATCATGCTTAAATCGCTAGCACAAGAGAAAGGTACTTTGTTATTTAGCGGTCTACCTGCGTCTTTGCTTGATTTTGATGAGGTAAAGCGAGTGGTTAAACCAATCAAACAGATTTAAGTCAAATAAATAAATAAATCGGTTGACATTAGTTTATTTATTTAACAAAATTCCTGTCAAAAAAACAGGAATAAATGACCGTCAGCAATTACCAGCGCAGGATTTCAGTTTCTTCTGAGTCGTTACGTGCATGTTACAGTCCCCTACAAAAGTATTGGAAGGGCAAGGCCAATTCTTTCTTCTTTTTTTTCCCCCCTGAAGACATTTGGGTTTGAGATCAAAAGATGAATATAATAATAGGGCAGATCAGAATTTCAGCTTTCATTTCCCTCAAATTTACATCTTAGAACATGGTGCTGTTTGTTTGAATCCACCCATTTTTTTTTCTGGTGATGAAAAAACATTGGAACATGTGACTGACAGGTGTTTCTTGTAGCCCAGGTGTGCCCTGTTAAATTGATTGTTTAAATAATTAATAGCTCTGAATGTCTACTCTTGGTTTGAGCTCTAGGTTTCACCTGTGAAGACTGCATTTGCTGTTAAAAAGGATAAACCACCATGAAGACCAGAGAGCTGTTTATGGGAGTAAAGAGGGAGAATCAATCAGAACTATTGCATAAGCATTGGGCATAGCCAATACAACAATTAGGAATGTCCTGAAAAAGAAAGAAACCACTGGTTTACTAACAACCAGACGTGGAACAGGTCGGCCAAAGAACAGCAGCAGTTGATGAAACACCATGACATCAACAACTTCCACAGTGCAGGGGTGAACGTAGGGCTGCACAATTAATCTGATATTGATCTCGATTACGATTTTGACTGCCCACGATTACATAAACATGATCGACTACGATACTGATGTTTAAAGTTCGTCCTCCGCTCATAGAAAACCCCGCTGCAGATCAAATCAAGCGCTTCCTACACTTACAGCCAATCACCATACAGCGGCGCAGGAATGACATCATTTTGTACGCCAAATCCCGGAAACAGAGTTAGCATTTTAGCGCTCGAGCTGCCAGCGTCGCTTCGTGCTCCAGCGCTTTGCACGAGGGGAAATCATGACAGTAACATGTTGCTAAATGGCACTACAGAGGTTGTCGGGGACATTGAACGTCATCACGCCGAACAGGAAAAGTCTTTGCAGATAAACAGTACAATTGTTCCATCTGATCAGGTTTTCTACTGTTTTTGGGACTACAGAGTACTACTGAGCACAAGGCAGCTTATGAAAACAGGGTATCAAGGAGCAGATGTGTGTGCCACATTGTATTGTGCAGTTTTCACATACTCCCATGTTTCCCAGTTACACACACACACAATCATGTGCGGTTATACCCGTGACCTTGTTACCACGAACACTACACCATGGGCCACTCAGCAGGGAGCAGTATCACAAGAATGTGTCTCGTATGATGCTTATTTTGGCCAAAATCAAAAATAAGGGCTTGTCAATTTGCAGACAGAGGCCTGGATACGGACCCAGCGAAATATTTCACGTAGTTTAGCGACATTAAACACGAACTACTGCAGCTTATATACGAAGAAAACAGAACGTCGAACAATAACTGAACCACGAGTTTATTCTCCACTTTAAATTCAAAACAAACATTTCATCTGTTCAGAGTCTGTGGCGCTAATCAAAAAGGAAAACTTCAAGCCATAATAGTTGAGCATTAAAAGCTGCTGTCACCATGTTCGTTTAGCCAGCCCTTCAGAAGCAAAGAATTGTGTAGCTGGACCCTTTTTAGATTGTGAATGATTAAAATGTTTTCCGTGATCTGCTTTTACAGCGAGATTTTTAATCCAGCTCACGCACTCTGACCGACAAATGAATAAACAACCAAATAACAACCTTGTTTTCTTTTCTTTTTTTTTTTTTGGCAAACATATCTGACAACACAGAGGAGCTGGTGCCTAACAAATTCAACAGTGCTTATAAGAAACTGTGCAGTGGCCGTCGTGTAAAATCTAGCAGACAACTGCTTTTTGGCGGAAAAAAAAAAAAGCAAAAAAAAGAGAAAAAAAAAAGCAAAAGGCAAGATTGGCAAATCAAGTAAAGATGATGAAATCCAGATTACATGGAAGCACACATTAATAACACCACAGCCAGAAACAGAGCTAAAGCAAAAAAATCCATTTGTTTATGAGAAAACCAGTAACGGCTGGGAAGACATCAAATCTGATGCCATGACAATTTACCTGGCCAAGTATATAATACCCATTAAATTAAAAAAAATGGGTTTTAAGGTGACTTCATCATCGTTATGACTTATGAGGTGCTGGGATTTTTCAAATAAATAAAAACAAATAAACATCCATGTTTGTTTTCAACTTATAATGATTTCTCCAGTTTCAAAATTATTCAACCCCCTGAACAGAATCCCTCAACAGCACAAATATGCAAAACAGGTGTTGTCTCAAGCACATCTGATGCAAGGAATCAAGGGCTTCATTAGTTGCACCAGGTGTGCTTGAGCTGGAACACATGAAATACCTGAGCTGGCTAGGGGCAGAAAATGCATGAAATACCTGGACGGGACAGAAAAAGGAAGCGATCAATGGCTGCAAGCAGATTTCTGAGAAGGCACATTGTCAAAAACCCTCGAGTGACTGCAAAAGACCTGCAGCGAGACTTGGTGGCAACAGGCACTGAGGTTTCAGTAAGCACAGTAAGGGTTAGGGTTTCCATGCCAGAACTCCCAAGACGTACACCACTAGTGACCCAAAAGCACAAGAAAAGTCGCTCAAAATCATATAAATAAGCCACAGACGTTTTGGGATTTTGTTCTGTGGAGCGATGAAACAAACCTGGAACTTTTCAGCACGATGGATCAGCGGTATGTCTGGAGGAAGGAGAATGAAGAAAGAACACTCTGTCCACAGTCGAGCATGGTGGTGGCTCGGTGATGCTCTGGGGCTGCTTTGCATCCTCTGGCACTGGAAACCTGCAGCATGTGGAAGGCAAGATGGATTCATTGAAGTATCAGGAAATCCTAGGAGAAAACGTCATGCCGTCTGTGAGGAAGCTGAAGCTTGGGCATCATTGAACCTTCCAACAGGACAATGATCCCAAGCATACCTCAAATTCCACCAAGTCTTGGTTGCAGAAGTCATTCTGGAATATTCTACAGGGCCATCACAGTCACCTGACTGAAAATCTCTGGTGGGATTTGAAGAAGGCGGTTGCAGCACGCAAACCCAAGTATATTACTGAACTGGAGGCCATTTCTCATGAGGAATGGGTTAAGATTCCTCAGGACCGCTGCCAGAAGCTCTGCCTCTCACTTGCAGCAGGTCATAACAGCAAAAGTACTAAAGATGCTTGCCATGAAGGGGTTGAATAATTTTGAAACTGGAGAAATCATAAGTTGCATTTTCAGTTAAATTTGGGGAAAACACTGGAAGCATTCGTTGTGTTGAACTATTTCAATCGCTTTTGTTTGACTTGTTCGTTGCAAACAGCTGAAAGTCTGTACATTTTTACAACAAACCTGATTTGCACTGGCAGTTGAATAATTTCGATTGCAACTGTACTTAATTGACCGAAGGGGTGTCGGCTTTTTCTTTGAGGCTACAGCCCCGTCCAAAAGTATTGGAACAGCAAGGCCAGTTCCTTTGTTTTTGCTATACTTTGAAGACCTTTGTGTTTGAGATCAAAAGATGATTGATATGACAGATCAGAATTTCAGCTTTCATTTTCTGATATTCACATCTAGATGTGTTAAACAACTTAGAACATCACACCTTTGGTGGAAGACCACCCAATTTTTGGGTGGGCAAAAGTAATGGAACAGATATAGTCTTAAAGTAAATAACACTTAATTGGTTGCATAGCCTTTGCTTGCAGTAACTGTAGCAAGTCAGAGACCCACTGACACCAAACTGTTGGTTTCTTCTTTTGTGTTGTTTTTCCAGGCTTTTAGCGCAGCTTCTTGCAGTAGTTGTTTTTTGTGTGGTTTCTCCTCTTCAGGAGGTGAAATGTTGCTCAATTGGGTTAAGGTGTGGTGATTGACTTGGCCAGTCTAAAACCTTCCACTTTTTCCCCCCTGATGGAGTCCTTTGTTGTGTTGGCAGTGTGTTTTGGGTCTCGGTCTTGCTGCATGATGAAGTTCCTCCCAATTAGACTGAAAGCATTTCTCTGTAAAGTGGCAGACAAAATGTTTCTGTAGACTTCTGAATTCATTCTGCTGCTACCTTCATGAGTTACATCATCAATAAAGATTCGTGAGCCTGATCCAGAAGCAGTCGTGCAAGCACAAGCCATGACACTACCTCCACCATGTTTCACAGATGAGCTTGTATGTTTTGGATCATGAGCAGATCCTTTCTTTCTCTACACTTTGGCCTTTCCATCACTTTGGTAGAGGTTAATCTTGGTTACAGAACTTTTGTGGTTCATCTCTGTATTTCTTTGTGAATTCCAATCTGCCTTTCTGATTCTTGCTGATGAGTGGTTTGCATCTTGTGGTATGGCCTCTAAATTTCTGCTCTCAAAGTCTTCTTCAAACGGTGACTTGTGGTAAATTCACCCTGCCCTGCTGAAGTTGTTGGTGATGTCAGTGACTGTTTTTGTGTTTTTCTTCACAGCTCTCACAATGTTTCTGCTGTTTTCCATGTCTGGTTTGTCAGTACACCAGTGGTTTCTTTCTTTTTCAGGACATTCCAAATTATTGTACTGGCTATGCCCAATGTTTGTGCAATGGCTCTGATCGATTCTCCCTCTTTTCCCAGCTTCAAAATGGCTTGCTTTTCTCCCGTAGACAGCTCTCCGCTCTTCATGTTGCGTTTTCATTTTTAACAACAAATGCAGTCTTCACAGGCGAAACTCAGGGCTTCAGACATTGAGCTATTCATTATTCAAATAATCAATTTAACAGGGCGCACCTGGGTAGCAATAAACCCCTTTAAGTCACATGTTACAATGTTTTAAGATGTTTAACAGATCTAGATGTAAATATCAAGAAATGAAAGCTGAAATTCTGATCCATTGTCTCATTCATCTTTTGATCTCAAACCCAAATGTCTTCAGTGTATAATGAAAACTAAAGAATTGGCCTTGCCAGTAGTTTCAGATGGGGCTGTATGTTTTCTTGTAGAGCTACATTTGCATCGATAGGGAAATTAGTTTGGTTGCTCTGTTCAGTAACTTGCAAAATAGTCTTGGGGCCCCATTCCCAGGACCATGACATGGAGTTTACAGAACATTTCTACCTGAAAACAAACGCAGCATGAGACTGCTGTAATAAATACGTGCAACGCATTCATAACGTAAGGTCTGAACAGCTCCGTTTTGGCTGTCCACTTGTGGTCAGATCACTCAAGGTGGATGCCAATACTGGGTGTGAACAGAGACTTCAAATCCACCATGGAAAAATAATTGTGATAATATCGTGGATCGTGAACCAGCTCGAAAATAAAAATCATGGTGGCATATTTTTGACAGATGGCCTCACCCCTACCCCCGGCATAGATCATTCTCAACAAATGCAACTCCCAGAACTGTCGCCCAGACCACTTAGCTTGTCTCATATCGAACATCAATTATCTGCTCAGATGTCTAGTTACAGTATAGTTACACTAATATTGGCACCCTTGGTAAATATGAGCAAAGGCGGCTGTGAAAAAATCGTCTTTATTGTTTAACCTTTTGATCTTTTGTTCAAAAAATTCACAAAAATACTCTCATGGATATCAAACAATTGCAAACACAACACAGATTTATCAACAACAAAAAAAATTATTAAATACTTCTATGCAACAATTATTGGCACCCTTTGCCAAGATTACAGCTCCAAGTCTTCTCCTATAATGTCTGATGAGGTTGGAGGCTGGGTGACCCCCCCCCCCCAATACAGATGAAAATGCATTTCCTCTTTTAAAATCCAAATATTTTATTAAAACGAGGTGTATGTCGTATGCAAGGATTTTTCATTGGGATGACCAAGCATGACGACACTCCCATCTCTGCGATAAAAATGACAGATTGTTTCTCTCTTGTGCGAATCGCTCATAATTAACACAAACATCCTCCAGCAGCATTACGGAAAGAACGATTAGATTCAAGATTTAATCTTTTTGTCACCATGGGTATGGATATGATGCACATATGATCAGCCAAAACTCACCACTGGTCTTTCAGAATGTCCAAACATATTGCCCCAGTAACCGAACTTATATTGGGATGCCAGATCTTTGTAATAAACCGCACCTGAAAGTAAAATGACAACAATGAAACTGTTACTCTGATGCAGCAAATTCCATTATGATATCTAGCAAAAAGGAGGAAAAAAAAACAACAAATAAAAACTTATGACCATGCAATCCAATATCACGATTTCTGAAAGAAACTGCTCACAATGGTGCGTTTCTATAAGAGGTATGACATGGCCTAATATAAAGAGATTAGTTAAAAGAATTACTCTTAGCCTTCAGTACCTTAGGAGAACAATGTAAAAAAAAAAAAACTGGTTTCTCTGAGACTTGCCTGGTGTGCGTGTTTATTACAATGCTGGTTTCCTTGGTTTAAAAATCTTACGGTATATAAGGGATGTGTTTAATGCGTTAATGTGAATTATTAAGGCTGGTATACTGATCTATCAATAGCATGACCGGTAAAATTTGAGTTCCTAATCATCTTATTTAATGAAACTCTTCCACACAAGTTCCATCTAGAACCCTTAAATGGTTTTTCGGTTTGTCCGTCTGTGAAAAAGTGAAAAATCCACCTTGGATGACTTGCATACTAATCTGTGCATTGCACTGCGTTGAACATCACGTGTTAATTATAATCGGTACAATTCTGTGTTGACTGTTTCACTTTCTTTAACGGCAACATTACAAAATAATGCTGGTCTGCTACCTACTGACAGGTCGTAGTGGCGGCAGAGAGAGTGAGCCCTTGCTTCGTTTCTACCTAGAGATCGATTCAGAGGAGCGTTCGTCCATTAGTCTGTCCTTCTCTCTCTCAAGTCCTCATCTGTGCACGCTGCTCAAACAGATTAGCTTCCAAAACGTCAACTTTTACACCAATACCGTCATCGACGCCATCGTGTCCGGCGTCTCTCGGATCACTAACTAGCCGAGCCTCTGCCGTAACTCAACACCATCGCACGAGTAAGAACGCCACCATACCAAAGGCCGAGCTGAAATTCAGTACAACTGTGAGCGTGTGTGTGATATTGCTTTTCATAAAAAAGTTCTATAAACAAGAAATTACTATCTAGTAACTGACATTTTACACACAATACGACCAAATATTTTGTTTACTTTTTGCTCCGTCGACGGAAATAGTTCCCCAAGAAGCCACGGCTTGGACAGAGCGTGTTGTGTTGCCATAAAACACACAGTCTGAACAACAGCCTGTGGTGTAGCGTAGTAACCTTTCAGTCTAACGCACTGCTGCTAGAACTGGGATTTTACGTAACAAACACAGACAAGCAGAGCGATACAAACAGTGAGATGTCCCAGTGCTGTTATAACAGTCCGTACAGGATTTCGGAGAGATTCCTTGTGATCGTTGCGACCAAAAATGCTTGATTTTTCTGTGGCTTTTGTCAAAATTTACAACGTGACTTCCAGAGCTTTTTTTTTTTTTTTGCTGAAAACTACTTGAATTGTAATCACACGAAATTGTTTTACACGCTCTTTCGCAGTGATGTTTGTTGATAAACGAGGCCTTTTAGCTGTACTCGTGTTCGACGCACGTGAATCGAAGACCGCTTTGGCTGTATGCGTGTTGCGATGCAGTCACGTGACGCGTCTCGGCCCGAACCTGCGGTAATCTTGAAAAACTGCAAGCTCCTCAGAGTTTGCGCGAGTTTGCGTTCATTTCCGTGATCGCAAAATCCCGGACATACTGATGACATAGTAAATCTCGGCAATCTCTGGAACATCGCTTGACCCATCGAATTACTGGACCAGATCGTCAATCCCCCCCCCCGCTCCTATTAAACACTAGCGACGTCCTCCTGCGAGACCGGCGCGGCAGACAAGTCCTCATGAAAAAGAAAACACAGCACCGACCAACAAACCGCTAAACACGTCACAAAGCTGTCTTTACGAACATATTTAATGTGTTTCAGGGTTTGTTTGTTTTTTTTTGAGGTGGGAGTTGGGGTCCTTTTTAAAATGTTCTAAACAACCCCAAGAAGGACCTCGTTAGAAAGCCTGTCGTTCTCGACGTGTACACACCTAACAGTACTGTAAATGTGTGCAGTAAGGCTGTTAACACGACTGTTACCTTCGGCGGATTGAAAGGATACGTCTCTGGGATCTTGATTTCTAGCTGATACCTGCCACCTAAAAAAAAAAACAAATTCACCGTGAGGTGTTTGTATACTCATCCAAGGTATTCAGGAAAACAGAAAACACAGGCCTCACCTTCGTACGGCGTGTCCGGAGGTCCTGCGATCTCCCCTTTTAACTCGGTGAAGTTCTCATCCACCAGGTCCACCTTTATCTGATTTTTACTCGTCTGTTAAGAAGAATGGAGAGGATTTAAACAAGGCAGAAGTGAAACTCAATGAAGACAATCATCAGTGTCCTCTCTATTGAGGGTCACTTAAACTGACGTGATTTCTAATGCTGATCATCATAACAGTGAATATGGTTTAATATGGTGATATATTTATGGCTCTTTAAAAGGCCATGTTTAGAGGTAGATCTGTAACGGAACCAGGACAAAGAAGCTGGCCTGTCTGTGTAGAAATTGTGCTTCCAGTGTACTTCCAGAGTAGCTAACCTAGCAAGCTAGCTAGCTGACAAGTGTCAGAGAGGTTATCTAATTCTCTTTAACTATTTTTTTTATTATTATTATTATTATTATCTTTATTAAAACTAGGTTTCAGACTAGGAAACATAAGAAAGTCGTTACTCCTGTGTCAGGTGATAATGTTTTGGCAGACGGCTAACTGGCTAATGGATGCGCGCGCGCCCTTGTCAAAGTATCAGGTCTGTCATAGCTAGCCAGCTAACACTCAGAGCTACAAGTCGTTTACTTTGTCACTTTATTCACCATTATGACGATATGTTTGTAAAAAAATAATAATAATAATAATAATTTAAAATAAACATTATTTAGCATACACGTCTATGGAATTTGTTTAAGACAGGACTGACATTTGGAAAGCTAACTTGCTTATTGCTGAGGTTGAAGCAGTTAAGCTAAGTTAGCCATAGCGGCGGACCGCTAGCTCTGGTAAAGTGCTGTTATTCCACGCTAATTAAAGAATAAACGCGAATCTCAAACCTCTTCGCTTTTGAGAACTTCTTTAAACTCCCGTTTGATTCTCTGCACGGCGATGTTGGCCATGTCTGTGTGTTTGTATCGCCGGGTTTCGCAGCAGTGTTCGCTCGGGCCTGCAGTCCGCAAAGCCTGCCCTAACACTCACTCTCTCTTTCTCTCTCTCTCTCTCTTTCTCTCACACACACTCTCTCTCTCTCTCTCTCGCTCTCTCTCCTGCAGCCCTCTTCTGTTCTTTCGTCCTTTTCACTAAAAGCTGCGATACCTTTTGTTTTAAAAAAAAAAAAACAACAACAAACCGCGAGGCCCCACACAGTGTGAGTCTGGAAAACGAGCGCAGAGTGGAGAATATTTGCGTTTTCAGGTGACGACTGAAACTAAACGCGCTTTCCCTCTCTCACATGTACACGGTTATAATATCGCCACAGTTATAAGGTGTGGTGTGATCTACAGTTATCCTGAGCTACATGAGGTGTAGCAGCGGATTATTTAGCTTCAGTAGCAGCCCAGTGTGACTGAAATGATTTTTAAACGAAGTGTATAAATAGTATTTATACCGCTGTGGAGTTCTCAGTTCTGATTGGTCAGAAGGTGGTATGTGGTTAATTTTCTCTAACAACAGTTCTGACAGTAGTTCCGGTTGCAAGTCAAATCACACTGTTATATTAATGCGCGCCTTCGTTTCTATAGTAACAGCTCATTTACACTATATGGGAGCCAGACAGGTGCATCTCAGTTCATTTTTTTTCCATAATTTAATTCAAAAAGTGGAATGTTCATATATTCTAGATTCAATACACATAAAGTGAAATATTTCAAGCCTTTTTTTTGTTTTAATCTTGATGATTACGGCTTACAGCGCATGGAAATCAAAAATCCAGTATCTCAAAATATTAGAATAAATCATTTATAATACAGAAATGTTGACCTGAGAAGACCTCTAATCAGTTAATTAACTCAGAACACCTGCAAAGGTTTCCTGAGCCTTTAATTTCTAATCCACTTGTTCACTGAGTGCAAAATCGTATATGGTAATTGTAGTCCTAAGGCCATAGCAGCAACCATAGTTCCAGCACCACAGCGCAATTGTTCATGTGAAATTGAGGTCCAAAACCATTTCCATGGTACTTCAACCGGCACCATTCTCAGTAATCTCCAGGCTGCACTGCTTGGGGTCGTCCTAAGTGGCAGAATGTAGCCTCCAGTTGATGAGAGCTCCATCCAGAGGTAGGGCATCAGGATGGATCAGGCAGGTCCGGAAAGCAGAAAGGGATGGATCACGGGCATCTCCATAATATCATGTCTAGCTCGATAGAAGGAGAGAGGGATAGGGAGGTAAAGAGAGGGAGAGATTGTTAGGTATGCTTTATATCCCATAATGGATAAGACTGTGTACTTTGCGTAAAAGAAAGTCTATTCATGTTAAGCTTGAGTAAACAAATATGTTTTCAGCCTAGACCTAAACACTGAGACTGTGTCTGAGTCCCGAACACTAATTGGAAGGCTGTTTCATAACTGTAAGTGAAAGCTCTTCCCCCTGCTGTAGCCTTCACTATTCGAGGTACCAACAGACAGCCTGTAACTTTTGATTGAAGTAGGCGTGGCAGATCATAAAAAAAAAAAAAAATAATAAAAAAAAAAATTTGCTCCGGTACTGTGGCGCAAGACCATTCAGTGCTTTATAGGTCAATAGTAGTATTTTACTGACTCTTGCAGCTGCATTCTGGACTAACTGGAGTTTGTTTATGTTCCTACTGGAACAACCAGACAGTATGGCATTACAATAATCCAACCTAGAGGTAACAAAAGCATGAACTAATTTTTCTGCACTGTGAAGTGACATTATATTTTTTATCTTAGCAATATTTCTCAGATGAAAGAAGGCTATCCTAGTAATATTATCTACATGAGCTTCAAATGAAAGACTGGAATCAATAATCACACCCAGGTCTTTTACTGCTGTACATGATGAAACAGAAAGGCCATCCAGAGATACTATGTAATCAGAAAACTTACTTCTAGCTACACGTGGTCCTAGTAGAAGTACTTCTTTCTTGTCAGAATTAAGTAGAAGGAAGTTAATAAGCATCCACCGTCTAATGTTCTTTACACATTCCTCAACTTTATTATGCTGGTGTCTGTTGTGTGGCTTTGCTAAAATATACCACTGTGTATCATCAGCATAACAGTGGAAGCTAATTCCATGTTTACAAATAATTTGACCCAGAGGTAGCATATATAAAGTAAAAAGTAGTGGGCCTAAAACAGAACCTTGTGGAACAACAAACTTTACCTCAGTATGCATAGAGAAGTCACCATTTACATCTACGAACTGATAGCGATCGGTCAAATAAGACCTGAGCCAGGAGAGGACCGTTCCCTTAATGCTAACAATATTTTCTAGTCTATCAAGGAGAATAGTATGATCAGTCGTATCAAAAGCTGCACTAAGGTCAAGCAACACAAGCAAGCAGACACAACCCTGATCAGAGGCCAGTGGTAGGTCATTTACCACTTTAACCAGCGCTGTCTCTGTGCTATGATGAGGTCTAAATCTTGACTCATACATTTCATGAATGTTATTCCTATGTAGATATAAGCATAACTACAAGATATTCGAGATAAAGGGCAGATTAGATAATGGCCTATAATTGGACAATTGACAGGGGTCGAGGACAGGTTTTTTAATTAGGGGTTTAATAACTGCTAGTTTAAATGATTTAGGTACATTGCCAGTGCTAAGGGAAGAACTGATTATTTTTCAAAAGGGCTTTGATTACTCCCTGAATAATCTGTTTGAATGTCTCAAATATTTGACAACTGAATATCAAACTATCAATCAAATGTAACATTAGCCAAATATTCAGTAAGAATACATTTGACATTTTGCTGATAATGGCCACTGATGCAACAGGATATAATGGAACAGGAAATAATAATAATAATAATAATGATGATGATAATAATAATAATTGAGCATAAGAAATTTCATTTCCCCCTTGCATTCACAGCGTTTACAGGCTTGTATAAGTGATATCAGCGCTTTATAGAGCCATCTACAGGCTCAAGATAGTAATTCCTGAACCGGAAAATCAGAATAAAAAAAAGCAAACTTCAGCCTCGTAAATAACATGCAGTTTCTTCTCTCTCATCCTCACCCACAAACTCTCGCGAGATTTGCGACGTGGCTTTTCTAACGCTCGCACAGCAGTTAACGCGTAATCAAAACAGAAGCGGAACTGAAGCCGGACCTCCGACCGTCTGCCCAAAACAGACACAGGGGACGATATTCAACTAATTCTGCACTCGGACTGGGCTCAAATTTGGACAGACATTTCAGCACATATTCTAATGTGAACGGTTATAATCTGTGCGTGTGAAGGGTCTCAGCTGCTTGGTAAGAAATCGTCTTGTGTTGTTTGTTGTTTGTTGATGTCATGCAACATTTGTTTATTTTTGCACGCACCATGTTCACTAACAATTTCTAGAATATTTCTCCTGTATCATGATTTTACTCCTAAACATGAAATATGTCTGTTTGTTTGCTTTCTGCAGCTTTTTCTTTTAAGTAATGTATACTAAGGGATTTCCGTGCACTTTTCCACATTTAAAGTGCTCTAAAGGCAAGATTCTGTAGGCAAGATTTAATTCACTTCCTACTTAACTCACTTCCTACTTGGGTGAAAACAACAACACAACAACCACCATCACAGTTGTCTGTCCAACATTGGAAAACTGAACCAACACACATTTGTGTACTTTATCAATGCAAAATCTTTCATGTCCCTTAAAAAAATGAGGGGGGGGGTATTCTCAGACCTGTTTAAACATGCCTTATCCTGTCTGCCTTGATCTGGTACAAGATTGTGTCCATGAGATCCTTCTGATTATTTGCATGGACGAGTGAATTAACACTTGGTCAACATTCCCACAGACATTTCTAAACTCCGTGTGATTCTGTACGCCTTGATCGCTGATGGCAGAAGGAGGTTTTGACCCCTGTGAATGCATCTGCTCGCATGAGCATGCGATGAGGAGGCTCATCAACCTGGTGAGAATCACCTTTATTTATCAGTTATTTCAAAAACCCCTTGTAGCAAAAAAAAACAACCCAAAAACAACAACAACAAAAAAGTAAAACCACCAGTTCTACTCTCTGCCTGTCTGTATCATTAACGTCTGATCCACTGCTCACACGTTTCTCTTACATAGGAGTCTGTATTGTGTAGATTTTCCTATCATATAAAACACAGATGGAAGATGTGATTAAACTGAGCTTCGCTCTTTTATTTTCATTTCTTGGAAGATTTCAACCACATATCTGAATCGCGACATCACTTTGGCATTTGACTCAATAATACAGGAAGTTCTGCAATACACAGTTAGGTTAGCTCTTTAAATAGTTTCCTTTATCTAACCTGACGGTTTTCAGTATATCCTGGTATGTGTTTACGACTCAACTGTAAACCATCAGGGGGGAAAAAAAAAAAAAAAACTCATTTGAGATGCATGATTGAACCTTTTGGACCATGATTTGGACGTGAAATGAATTTTTATAGAAGATAAATGACACACATTTTTCTGAGGTGAAAAATTTCCATGGTTAATAGAGTAGAACTAAACGCAAGGACTATCCGCGTTGTTGTCCGGCACTGCTGGGTGTAATAGGATCATTATTGGTCATCTTTTTGAACGTGTAACTCCGTCATTGGAAGTTCTCCTAGCTGATTTACATAAGAGGTGTGGTGTACTGTAGTGAGCCATCCTGTCAGGATTTGGGTGCTAGTATTGTGGGGGGGGGGATGTCTTAAGATTATTCATTACTCATTTCCAGTGTTTTCCTGGTGTTTTTAGTCCCTTGTTGTTTCTTGTCTACTTTTAAAATCGGTGTTTGTGTGTGTGTGTGTGTGTGTGTGTGTGTGTGTGTGTGTGTGTATGTGTGTATATATATATATATATATATATATAT
>JANDJT010000168.1:3361722-3372979 GCA_024331685.1 Stegophilus panzeri
TGTATGGTTTTGGTTGTGTTAGGCATGGTGGCAAGGCTGAAGGAAGAACAGTAATCCCATGGGCACCGGAGGAGGTGCGACAGGCAGTAATGCCACAGCAGGTCATAGCAGATCTACCTATGTAATTAATCCTAAACCCTCGTAGCATTCCGAATCGCAGTCCGAACCCATCTTCGTGGTTGTACCATCCTCACTAATCTCACGTACCTTTAGGTACGCAGTCCGTGTGGGAAAGTGATGAGAACTCCAGCAGCTCTACAATATCCATGTCAGATTAAGCAGTGAAGAATGAGTGAGAATCGGGCATGACCTGGTTTTGGGAAGGGTAAAACTTTAAGGTATCCATGTGTGTTGTGTTATAGAAGTGTATCAGGCATGGTGGTGTCGGGGTTTAATTCACAGTGTACACTTTGGACACGTCACTGGGACACACACACACACACACCTAAGATAGTAGTGGATATTATAACTAACTAGAAACCGTTTACAGCTTTTCCAAACTGTCATACACAGTATGTTAAATATATTGCAACGTACAAATGACACAGTTGTGCCCAAAAGTTTATATACCCCTTGTAGAATCTGCAAAATCTTTTATTTTGTTTAAAATATAATTTTTTCCATTTAGTACTGCCCTTCAAAAGCTAAATAAGGTATTTACATGTTTCCCAGAAGACAAAATAATAACAATTTACACCGATCATCTTGTTCAAAAGTTTACACCCCCCTGGCTCTTAATGCATTGTGTTGTCTTCTTGAGCATCAGCGAACGTTTGCACCTTTTGTAACAGTCACGTACAAGTCCCTCGGTTGTCCTCAGTGTGAAAAGACGGATCTGGATATCATATAGCCGCTGTTGGAACGAGGTCAAATATGTGCAGAATGTGCAGGACCTAGAGGATTTTTCTGAAGAACAGTGGGCAGTTTAACTGCTCAGGACAAACAAGGGACTCATGAACAACTATCACAAAACATTTTTTTTTTAAAAACAGTCGTTGATCATCCATGTAACGACACACAGGATTAAGAATCAAGCGTGTGTAAACTTTTAAACTGGTTCATTTGTGTAAATTCAGTTATTATTGTTTTGTGGACTATATGTAAACATCTGCTATGTAAAATAGTTTATTCAGGACAGAACTAAATAAAAAAACAACAACATGGGATTTTTATGATCCCTGTTATTTTGTTAAAAGTATTCAGATTTTACAGATTCTACAAGGGGTATGTAAACTTTTAGGGACAGTTGTATAAATAGATCATTATTCACACCCTAACTGTTGCACTTATCTAAGGACAAGCAGCCATTTGCTTGGGATTCGACCTAACTCTTAGCAGATTCAGTAATGCAAAACAGATAAACACACACGGATTTGAGACGATGAGTCACACTTACGTGAGAGGCTTCAAAACATCTGGGGGTAACCAAAATCTGATTACAGGACAGACGATTAACAGCGCCACAACTCCACCTGATCAGCGCCATGACTGCCATCTCATTTCATCCGCTATCGACTACTCCTGCCTGACTGACTTCTCCCATTCACCTCAACCTCAACCTCAATTTTAATCACAATTTATTCACAAATTATTTCACTTGTTACATTATAATTCAATCTGAAACACCCAATGAACTTATTTCAATGAACTTGCTTTAAAACAACAACAACAACAACAACAACAACAAAAAATACAGTTCGATATTCTCGACAGTTCTCCAGCCGTGCCTGGAGTGTGAGCCGTGACGTTGCACGTACACTCTTCAAGTGCGTGATGACGTATTTTCTCCTTCCTTTCCTCCTCTATCGGCGAGGTAAGAACATGGCGCGTCCTGTTTCTCAGCGTTTTGAATCAAACCCAATCCTCTTCAACGGCCCGTCTCACGAAGTTATACCGCGTTCTGTATTTTTGCCTGAATGTCGCTTGAGTTATTTCTGTTTGTATTTTCGCGTTGTGTGCGCATTCAGCTTTAATAAAGATGTTTGATTTCTGAGCCAGGGGTTGTGTTTGTTAGCAGTTAGCATGTAGGCCGTGTAGTGCGCTCTGCTCGTGTGTTCTTTACGTTTTATACAAACAAAACTGTCAAAAACTAGAACTAAAAATAAATTTCTTGGGGTTGTAAGAAGCAAAAGTTAATAGCAAAGAGAAGGAGAGCTAGCTAATGCTAGTTAAAGTTGTTTTATTTATTTTGTGGTGAGTATACCGAGTTGAGTTGTGTATCCCCATTCATAGTTTTCTAACCGACATTTTGTTTTCTGCCGTTAGAATGAAGACCATTCTCAGTACCCAGACGGTGGACATCCCTGACAACGGTAAGTGACCCGTCCATGGTGGTCTTTCAGTGAGGAACAGAGTTGTTTGAACACATCTGAACTCTGTAATTGGTCTTAAACATCTGGTGTGTTGGAGCAGGAGCTCCCCCAGATGTGCTGGACACCGGCCCTTCAGGATTAGAAATGGGGTTAAATGCTGAAAATCTGAAACATTAGGATTTTGTAATTTACTCATAATGTTTAAGTGTAATCATTCAAATCTACAGCTTAACTCCGCGTTCACTCGAACAAGTGACTATTCATTTAAATGTGATTTTTCAGTCGTAGTTTGTGACTGTTGCTTGTCAGACGTGATGGTCATGACGTGATCCTCGCTATAAGCCCTGTCACACTGTAGGATCTCTGTTGTCTTTTAATGTCAGGCTGTATGATGTGAAGGATGCATGCAAGAAGACTCATACGGAGTAGGAGAAGCCAGACTATAGGACTGTATCTCAAATTTTCCAAGGGGGAAATTTGACTTTTCAACAACCTCCATATATATCTCGATCTAAATTTTAGGGTCTGTGTCCGGTGCTTTCTCTATCGAGATGCCCGGGTAATTTCACATGTCCCCCATACTTTGCGTTCTTAAGTATTGGAATCGAACTTCAGGGGTGATTGATATAGAGCGAGAACGCTATTGAGATTAAGAGTACTACCAGTCGAATAAGCTCGTGACATCTGGGGAGGTAGCTCTTAATGACAGTCCTATGGTTATATGAATGGTCCACGTTATTGTTTTACTCATCTTATCTTAAATTTACTGTTCGATTCGGGCGGGGGGATGGGTTAAAAGAGAAACACAACCATGGTTTTATCTCATCCGGTCAACAACAGCATCCTGTTGAATGTCTCTATTAGACCAGGGGTGTCCAATCTAATCCGCAAACACCTGGTGTGGGTGCAGGTGTTCGTTCCAAACCAGCAGAAGCTGCGTCTATGGAAAGCTAAGATCAGCTGATTAAACAGTGTAGCTCCTGCTTGATTGGAATGAAAGCCCATGCCTGGCTGTTTGCACATAAGATTGGACACCCCTTCTCTCGAGGCAATACTAGCATGAAAAATAAATTTTACTGGCATGTACACAATCGTGCTTGGGAACAAAGCCTGCGTCCGGTACATTTGAGTAGAATTTATGATCTGCATCTTGTATGACTGGTTGTCTTATTTTTATTTTATTTCAGGATTATTCACTTTTCCTAATATTACTTGGACTCTTGGGGTTTTTTTTGTTTTGTTTTTGTTTTTTTTAATTGGCCATCAAGTACCGTTATGTTGTAGGATTTGTTATATCGGCTTCTGTTCAGCCGTGATTTCCCCCAGGGAGAAATGGTACTCGGCCGCGTCCGAGTCGATTGCTGCAGCATTGTTCCTGGGAGATCGTCCGAGTGGTGTTATAGTAGAGCTCCTGTTTAAAATGAGCTAGTTTTGAGGAATCGTTCCCCCCGGGGTATACTGATTTTATATAACGTTGTCACGTGTTATATCCTCTGCAGTCGATGTGACGTTGAAAGGCCGCACAGTCAGCGTGAAGGGACCTCGCGGGGTTCTGCGCCGCGAGTTCAACCACATCAACCTGGAGCTACGGCTGCTCGGCAAGAAACAGAAGAAGGTAACAGGTGTCTTTTTGCACTTGGAATTGTGTCCTGGTCTTCCTATGATTTATTTTTATTTGGATATGCTATTAGAATGATGAAAGAGCTGATTATGAAGCTGTGACGTGTTTTTTTTTTTTGTGTGTGTGTGGTTTTTTTTTTTTTGTAGCTGCGTGTGGATAAATGGTGGGGTAACAGGAAGGAGCTGGCCACAGTCAGAACCATCTGCAGCCATGTTCAGAACATGATCAAGGGTGTAACTCTGGTAAGAACATCATGTGTAGAACTGTATTTGTTGTTTATGCAGTTCCTCACTAGATCTTTTATTTTAAAGTTTGTTGCTTTCACTAATGCATGCTTTTGTTGGGATGTTTTGTTCTGCAGGGTTTCAGATACAAGATGCGCTCTGTGTACGCCCATTTCCCCATTAACGTGGTGATTCAGGAGACTGGCTCTCTGGTGGAGATCAGAAACTTCCTGGGGGAGAAATACATCCGCCGTGTGCGCATGAGGCCAGGTGTGTGTGCTCATGTTTTGTCTCTTTTTTTTTATTATTTATTTTTTTTATACTTTGCTATTTAGAAGGGCATGTGCTGACAGTACTATGGATTTCTTTTCTTTTTTAGCTTCACTTCATATTTCTGTATAGTGGATTTGTTCTGTTGCTCTTAAATGATCCTCTGGATTAAGATGAGTTTAACACGCTCCTGAGGGTCTTTTACTAAGAAATGTCTTCTAGTTGGAGTCGAGTGGATTTAGTCATTTCTTGTATACGTTGGAACAAAAATATAATTTTTTCAGGATCAATAATACAGCAGTATTGTTCAGTGTTTTCTAAGAGCTTTTAGCCATTCTTGTGGTTTAATATCTAAAAAGAGCTGGCAGTATTTCAGCAGAATAGTGACTGGTTTAACCATCCTGTTATGCTGGAGGGGAAAGTTACATCCATTACGTTATGGGTCGAAATGTCTTCCACGGTTTAAATACACACAAACAGCAAAGAACGGTTTAAAACAGTAAACCTTTTATATTACGGCTTGTCCGAGACAATATTTACATGCAGGTTTATGATCCTAAATGAGGAAAAGTCACAATTTCAAAGAGAAAGATTAACCAGTGTTTCAGACAATCTCAAATGTGGAAATGGGTCAGACTGACCCATAATGTAATAGGAGGGTTAAAACGACGTTGGCCGGGATTGTTTTATGTCCAAGTGCACGTCGCCGTGAAAAACGCTTTTGATCCTGTTTCGCAGTGTCAGGTTTTACACCCTTACAAGCTAATTAGCGATGGACAGCCAGTATTTTGATTGAGTAAACTTGTGGAAATTAAGAAGGAACCTAATTGTCTCAATGTTTTTCCCTCCATGTTTTTTAAAATTAATAAAATTTTTTAAAGGTGTGAACTGTGCCCTCTCCGCCGCCCAGAAAGACGAGCTGGTACTGGAGGGTAACGATATCGAGCTGGTGTCAAACTCAGGTGAGGCTCCACACGTTCCCTTTCATTCAAGAAACCAACACTGTGTGTAAAATATACAGAAGAATCAGTATTTGTTTACAAGGACACTTTAGTATCCGTCAAACGGACTTTCGGCCATGTCAAGAGCAGGGAGTTGATGGGGGGGGACAATCAGTGTCTGGAAGTTGGTGTTTTTTTTTTTTGTTGTTTTTTTTTAATTCAAGAATTTTAACACTGAACAGAACATGCTGGCAGAAAGTTTAATCTTTGGGCTGAAGCCATGGGTTCGAGTCCTAATGACGACGTGATTCCTGGTTGTATTCTGCAGGGATGCTGTTAATCAACGATCTTAGCGATATGAAAAATGAATATATTTGGTCAATGAGTATGCTAATTAAGTCCCTGTTAAAGTCCCGAAGATTGCTGTTTTTGTCCAACCTGTTTTTCATCTTCCACCTTTTCTCAATCAGTGCCAACATGTTTGGGATCTAAACAATTGAAACTTGTGTAGAAATAATGTACCCTTTATCCAACTGTCTCCAAATACCATCAGTTTTAGCCATTTCTTCCTCCTAATCCCCTTTACCATGTTTTAGGCTTGCTGTGATAGTCAGTGTTATACGGTGTTCGGGCCACACACCGGTTACATCACTGTGGCACTGCCATCAGTGTCGTTTTGCTTTTTTAATAGTAATAATCATTTTGTTCACTTATGAACCGAACGTGTCTGCTCAATTCAGCGTGACCCGAATGAGTACGAGTCGCAGCACAGATCAGTCTTACAGATCATCAGATAAGCCGACGGCGGAAGATTTGATTTCCAGAGTTCTGTGTTTAATATAAATGAGTTTGTCATTGTACTGTTTGTTTTGTTAAGAATAATTATGAACCCACCATTCAAGCGATTGCTGCCCTGAGTTGCCGCTAATTTGAAAGCAAAAGTGAAATGCGTACGTCCGCACAGGCTTTCATAAGCGATTTTAAAAGTGATGGGGGGGAGTGACCCCCAACCAACCTCAGTTATCTTGTATTTGTGACCCCAGCTTGTGTGTGCATGACCCTCACCTCCTAAGTGTCTCTTCTTCCAGCGGCCCTCATCCAGCAGGCAACCACAGTCAAAAATAAGGATATCCGAAAGTTCCTGGACGGTATCTATGTCTCTGAGAAGGGGACAGTAGTGGAGCCAGAGTCGTAGAGGACACGAGGTTAGAGCGGGCCCAACGTTGGGCTGGAGGACCCCTCTCTCTCTCTCTCTCTCTCTCTCTCTCTCTCTCTCTCTGTGCATCGCTTTTCGAATTTCCATGTTTTTCTGCTGATTTTCCTTCCGCCTGGGATCCACCTGCATCGTCTCTTGCGCTTCATTTTTGTTTCATTTGGAAGTGCTGTTATCTTTGGGGGGGGTGTATGGTCGAGACTGATTTAAATTGCAGGTCATGTTTTTGCCTTGCAGTATTAATCACTACTCATCTTTATTCTTTAGTTTCTCTTAAGCCTTGTCTGCATCTTGGGAAGCTATTACTAACACCACTGTTACTTGCAGCTCGAACACCTAACGTGCATGTTGCATGTCTGTTAATCAGGACAGTATTACGGTTTATGTAGCTGCTTGTCTGATGTGGTAATGCAGACTGTGTAATATTCCATGAATTGTGTGTGTGGTTGGTTGGTTTATTTTAAACAGGTTCTACTTCCTGGCTGCGTCCGAAATCATGTACTGTGACAGTACGTGCTGCATTCGATTGCAGTACCTACTGCATGGCTGTGGAAACAGTACGCACTAATCAGTGTGTGTAGTATTAATGCAATCCTGGAAATGCTACGTCCGCCATGTTGGCGTTGTCATGTGACTTTCGTCATCATAAACACACAGATATTTAAGGGACCACCAGATTAACGTGACCGCACTAACAGCGCAATGCACATCAGCTGTCAGTGCAGACCAGTGTTGTCAACTTAGACTTTTTTGCCCAAAAAAAAAAAGCGCCTAGCAACAAATATAGCGACTTTCCAAATGTCGGCAGTACTGTCCTGCAAGCGTGAGGTCTTGCTTTCCCGCTGCACGCACACCTCTCTCTCCGTCTGCTCTGTTCAGTGAGGGGCCGAGAGCCGGAGATTTAACAATGTCATGGATAACGAGACGCGCCCTTCGTCTCAATTTACATCATTCTTATACGAATGTTTTTAGAACGCAAGACGAATGGAATGCAACATGTTTCACATGTAAAATAGTCCCCGTTATTACCGCCTAGTTCTCTGGTTCAAAGTAGTTACAGTGTTCAGAAACATTTTTACAAATTTAAAATTTAACCTTTGTTAGAAAAGGTTCAGAACCTCTGGTTTAAACCTTATTGTTAAACATTGTATTGTTAAATATTATTACTTAAATAATAATAATAAACAATAATACTTAAAAAGAGCCGACTCGCTGTCTTCGCAATTAATTTTTTTTTCTGAGCTCGTCCGCACCAGTCCCGTTGCGTTATGGGATTTTTGATTTGCGTAGTGTATCGGTTGCACACTTCAAAATCTCACCGGATGCAGTACACCATCCGGGTTTTTCTCACCTACTGAATTCAGACATAGTACCCCTCTGGCTTTTTGCTTACTGTGTAGTAGGGTAGTACACAATTTCGGATGCAGCCCCTGTCTTTACTGTGGAGTTGGTTTACTTCCTGCTGCTTTCTATCAAATACATTTGCTGTTAATATTTATACGGTTTGTTTTTTTTTTTTCTTCTTTTTTTTCCTTCTCTCAATTAGCTGCACTTATCCAGCAGGCCACTGCTGTGCGGAAAAAAGACATCCGGAAGTTTCTGGATGGGATCTACGTCAGTGAGAAGACCACTGTAGTGGAGCAGCCTGATGATTAACATTTGGTCCTTGTAAAATCTGTCAATAAAAGTCATTTTCACCATCAGCATTTGAAGTTGCTTACATTCGTGTTAAAAATCGCTAGTTCTAGGGTTTTAAGGTTTCTGTAGTTAGATCAGGAGAATTTCATCTGGGAACCAATAGCTAATGTTGGTAATACTAGTCTTGGGGTCAGTGCCCTGTATTTGAAATATTTATTAGCACTTTCATTTTTGGGAATTTGAACACTTAAATTATATATATATTTTTGCCTCCTGTGTTTTAAATCTTTTTAAAAATCCCCTTAAAGTCCCTTGAAAGCGTTTGACATGTTGACATGAATTCCACTGGTGCAGGAAGTCAGGGTGGGACATTGAGTGGTCCCTCCCCCTTTTTAAATAGCCCGTAGTGTTTAGCTTACCTCACAGCCCAAGCTAAGCTGTACTTTGACACTTGGAAGCATGGATATATATTTTTTTGGGGAGGGTGGTTTTGGGTGGGACGCTTCACATTCTAGAGAGCATTTGATTGGGCAGAAAATCCGATAAGCTGAAGTGCAGAATGATTTCATCAAATTTGTACATCTGTATTGGTGGTAGAGGTTAAATTTCGCATGTGTGTATATATTGTAAATGCACATTTTGTCTTTCCTCTGGAGCACAATAGCTTATAGAGAACTTGAAGGCTAACAAAAAAAGGCACAAGACTTAAATTTTGATATCATGGGGACTTTAAGGTTTAGTCCTTTACTTCATCTTCAGTAACTTTCAACTTAAGGCTTGCTTTTTTTTTTTTTTTTGTCAACATTATTTCAGAACTGATGTAAAGCTCTGTGTGTGTGAGGGAAGCATGGTGTGTTGTTTACAACACTGCGCACAGCTTGTGATCACTCCTGGTAAGAAGTGCTATACTATAACTTTTGATTGGAATAAGGGTTCTTAGCCTCCTAAAGTAGTGTTGTTGAAACGCGCTCTGCGTGAACACTGTGGTGGTTCTACACAGAAACTTGAAAGATTTCCACAGAGAAACAGCTGGAAACACTTCAGGAAAAAAAATCTGTAGAACTGTTGGACCAGTTAATTTTTTTTTTTTTTTTAAAGAGTTAAGCAAAATGTATAGATATTAGTAGTATATTTGTATGTGTATATAGACACACACATACATTCTTTTTTTTTTTTTCTTTTTATTGTTTTTTTAATACAACACATCAGAGCTCTAATTCCCAGTTCTGGTCCAGTCAGAGCTGCAAAGACCTCAGTTTTAAGGTAATGTTGGGTTTAAGATGGAAATAATCTTAACACATGTCCCTGAGTATACACAATTTTTTCTGACTATCGCATGTTCATAGGAATAAAATAAATATATAAATAAAGACCTCAAATTTTGTCAGAATCATATCCAGGTTTTATTATTTAATCATTTTAAATCAGGTGCCAAATGGTGCACGGGACACTAAAGGGTGGTACTGTCTTATTCTACATAGGTGGAGGTTGAATATTTGACTTCTTTTGTTTGAAATGAATGGCCACGTAATTACATTTTTTTTATCCGATTTATGGTTGCGCTATAGTTCCTTCTACTCAAAGGGAGTTGATCAGCAAACCTCCCATACTACAACAGAATAAAATATATCTGATTCATTCAATCTGTATTTATGTATGAATGAACAGGTCTTACAGAGGCGTTATAGGGGTTCGGAGCGCTCAGCTTGTTCCCTATTCCACTTATGGAAGTAGGTTTTCAATTGATCTGATTAAGTTGGAGCCAGATGAAGGGTCATACTTAGCTAAACTTTTAACTAAGAAGTGATGTTATTGTGCAGTGACTGAAATCACTTGGGGAGTCAGAAAATCCCACACAACAGGCTCTTTGTGCTGTTTAGAAATCTACACTACATGGCCAAATGTATGTGGACGCCTGACCCCTCACACCGGTATGTGCTGGTTGAATATTCCATTCCAGATTTTAACCCCCCGCTGTTGTAATAAGCTCCACTCTTTTTGGAAGGCTTTCCACTAGACTTTGGACCATGGCTGTGGGGATTTGTGCATTCAGCCATAAGAGCAGTATTGAGGTCAGACACTGATGTCAGGTGAGGAGGCTTGGTGTGCAGTTGGGGTTCCGGTTCATCCCAAAGGTGTTCAGTGGGATTGAGGTCAGGACTCTATGCAGGACATTTGATTTATTTCACTCCAACCTTGGCGAACACTTTGTGCATAGGAGCATTGTCATGTTGGAACAGGTTTGTGTCTCTTACAACCACAATTTAAAAAATTTTTTTGGGATGCCGTGTAAAATGTAAATAAAACCAGAATGCAATGATTTGCAAGTCTCATAAACCCATTTGTTATTCACAGTAGAACATAGAAAACATATCAAATGTTTAAACTGAGGAAATATACCATTTTAAGGAAAAAAATAAGGTGAATTTGATGGCAGCAACACGTCTCAAAAAATTTGGGACGGGGCAACAAAAGTCTGGAAAAGTAAATGTTAAATAGAAACAGCTGGAGGAACATTTTGCAACTAATTAGGTTAACTGGCAACAGGTCAGTAATGTGATTGGGTATAAAAAGAGTATCTTTTTATAGAGGCAGAGTCTTTCAGAAGTAAAGATGGTATGGAATCTGGATGGAAGCATATCTTGCTCTAAAACATTTATATACCTTTCAGCATTGATGTTGCCTTTCCAGATGTGCAAGCTGCCCATTCCATAGGCACTAATGCACACCATACCATCAGAGATGCTTTTGAACTGAGCGCTGATAAAAAGCCGGACGGTCCCTCTCCTCTTTAGTTTAGAGGACACGGCGTCCATGGTTTCCAGAAATATTTTCACATTTGGATTCGTCTGACCACAAGACACAGTTTTCCACTTTGCCTCTGTCCATTTTAAATGAGCTTTGGCCCAGAGAAGACGGCGGTGTTTCTGGATCATGTTCACACCTGGCTTCTTCTTTGCGTGATAGAGCTTTAACCAGCATTTGTGGATGGCACGGCGAACTGTGTTCACAGACAATGAGTTCTGGAGGTGTTTCTG
>JANDJT010000168.1:3405327-3429161 GCA_024331685.1 Stegophilus panzeri
CCCTGGGTTCCTTTGTGACCTCGTGGACTATTACACGTCTTGCTCTTGGAGTGATCTTTGTTGGTCTTCACTCCTGGGGAGAGTAACAATGGTCTTGAATTTCCTCCATTTGTACACAATATGTCTGACCGTGGGTTGGTGGAGTCTAAACTCTTTAGAGATGGTTTTATAACCTTTTCCAGCCTGATGAACATCAACAACTCTTTTTCTGAGGTCCTCGGAAAACTCCTTTGTTTGTGACATAATACACTTCCACAAATATATTGTGAAGATCAGACTCTGATAGATCCCTGTTCTTTAAATAAAACAGGGCGCTCACTCACACCTGATCATCATCCCATTTATTGAAAACACCTGACTCTAATTTCGCCTTCAAATTAAAATGCTAATCCTAGAAGTTCACATACTTTGCCACTCACAGATATGTAACATTGGATCATTTTGCTCAGTAAATAAATGACCAAGTATAATATTTTTGTCTCATTTGTTTAACTGGGTTCTCTTTGTCTACTTTTAGTACTTGTAGTAGAAAATCTGATGATGTTTTAGGTCATATTTATGCAGATATATGAAATTCTAACTTTGAAGCACCACTGTATGTAAATGTGGTCCCTGTTTCTTTCCCCAACAGGTTCACTTCCATTGAATGATGTGAATTCATTAGATTGGTTAATAAAATTGGTGAAAAGATTTTAAAACCCTTCAGCCACAAGGTCACTCCAGAATCATCTGGCCACCAATGCATGCGAGTACTCTGTTGAAATACTTGCCAGGAAAAACAAGAGAACCCATTTCAGTTTGACATCCTGTGTCATGAGAAGAGGGCTTAAGGGATTGCAGTTCAAGAGTGAAATCCCACACTGGGCTTTTGGGGGCGTGGTGGACAAGTGCCTTGCTCCCTTCAGAAAAGCTGCGACAAGTTTATGAGCCCCCCGCAAGATACCATCCATGGTGCTGTGACACACTGCAATAGCTGTTACTTGTTAAATCTAAACAATTCAGTGTCAAAGGGGACTTTTCCCTGTCTAGAAGTCTTTGTGGGAAGGCTAGTGCACACCATTTGTGGAAGCGTTTTCATCACCTTCTCTTCAGTCTGATAGGCCAACCCATAAGCACAGGCGCAAATCATTCCATCCATTTGGGACAAAGATCTAATCGGGGAAGAACCTACCAACGATTCATGTCCATTAGAGCTCAGTTCTGTGCAATATGGGCAGAAACAGTAGTGGAGTAGGAAATAGTACTGTAGACAGTGAGGCCAGGCATGGGCCAGTGTATCCTGACCTAGCTCCATCATGGAGAACCACATTCGGTTGATTTGGCACAGTCGATGAGATCCACCCGGGCCCTCCCAGACTTATCTGGAACACCACTTCTCAATGTAGACACCAGTCTCTGAGCACTCTTCTAGTCTTGATAGTGTCTTGTGCCACTGGTGATGCAATGTTTCTGACCATCGCAACATTGTTCAAACAGACCAGCATGTGGTGGTGTCTCAGAACTGAAACCTAGATAGAATGCATTAAGTTCCAGCATGCTTGATGTACTCTACTCTCACACTAGGGCTACATATGCCTAGTGTGTCTCTGTGGCACCACACTGCCCCTCACCATGAAAGGCATCCATAGTGACTATCTTACTCTGATGGGGCACTGGTCCCAGATGGACCCCTTTTGTGAGTCTTGTGCTGCCAGTGAGTTAGCACTCGTGTCCACCTCACTGAGATAAGGATATGTCTCTGTGCTATTTGGAGTTTAGTCCCAGGCTGATCACTAATTCTGAAATACCGTTGCAGCTGTGGTTAATAATCCTAGCATCCTCAGCAGGATCCGATGTAGCAACCGGGCAAAATTCATTTTATGAACATGATAATGCCTGCTGCATGTTCGGGTGTCAGCGTGGCTAGCCTTCTCAATGAATCTAGCTTCACATAGGTGAACTGTATGGCCTGCTTCGGTAGTAGAGCATTCAGAGTGAAACTGAGCACCATAATGTGTGCAATGAAGGTGGATGTGTTCCAGATGGCCTGCTCCTTGGTGAGAACAGTTAGGAGCTAGTTGTCCAAATATGGCAGTATCCTTATGCCTCTGACAGTCAGACGCAACAGGACCGCCTGCATGCGTCTCGAGAACACCCAGTGTTCTCTTCAGTGTGGCTGATGGTTAGAACTTTCAAATGGAATATCTGTCCTTGGAAGGCAAACCTCAAAACGAATCTGTGTTCTGGAGCATTGAGAACATGAAAACATGCATTGTTCACTGACATGGTGCAGTGATGGCTTGGCGGTTAAGGCTCTGGGTTACTGATCGAAAGGTCGGGGGTTCAAGCCCCAGCACTGCCAAGCTGCCACTGTTGGGCCCTTGAGCAAGGCCCTTAATCCTCTCTGCTCCAGGGGCGCTGTATCATGGCTGATCCTGTGCTCTGACCCCAACTTCCTGGCATGCTGGGGTTTCACTGTGCTCTAATGTATATGTGACCAATAAAGACATTCACTTTCTGAAATGTTACCATAGATGTCACATGGGTTGTGCAGATGGGAATACAAACCAAAAGTACATTATTCAGGACACGACAATCCAGCTAACTATCTGATAAATCCAGCTATGTATGTTGTGTATACCTTTTATCCACAATGCTCAGGCCCAGGTCCTGGCCTGGTTGGAACTGGAGGTCCACAGTGAAAAGGTCCCACATGTCCTCATGAGTGTGTGTAGCTTGACTGTCGAAGGTGTGTGTAGCTGTGTGTCTGTACACACAGAGGCGTACGTGTTGGGGACTCAAGCGCAGGACACTTAGAGCCTCCTCATGACTAGCCATTCTCAGGTCTATTCCATTCACCTGTTCAAAGGGGGTACTTTGGTAATATAAGGGGAAAATACCACTAGCCAATATCAGAGATACATAAAAGAGTCAAGCAGTAAGACATAGATTAAATGTAGTAAACATTTTCTCGGACTGAAATGATCTCTTCTCTGCATGGCTGGTCTTAAAGACGGAGGTGTAATCTTAGTCTAAAGCCAGTAGTGTTTTAATATGGAGTCAAGCTAAGATAAATATAAAAGCAACTATTTGAAAATCACTTTTTATTTTTAGGTTTAAATGTGTTATTCTTTTATAACAATAACACATTTGGTGCTACATTGTTCCTACAGTCGATATGGTGGCAGCTTACAGGTGTTACTTATAGGTCAATTGTGTCTTGTTGATGTGAATACTCATTTGTAATAACAGCACTGTTGTGTCTTGAAATCACCATAATCGTTCAGAGAGAATTATAAATACCTCAAGGATGTGGTCTCCTGCCATTAATCTCCCGTCTCTATGAGCAGCACCTCCTTCATTCACCTCATGAATCAGAATCACTCCCTGAGAGAGATATTAAGGGTCAGAACAGACAAAACAGAGGTGAAGAGAGACGTTTTAGAAACTTTAGAAGAAGTATCAGCCACCTTCACATCATTATACTGTATCATAGCAGATAGTTTGGCATTACTCAGACCTCCATTACTTATTTAGCCATATTTGCATTGCAACTCAAGTGCAAAACCGAAGAAGCAAACTTTGGACACCAAACACATGGGACACCAAACACAAAAACTTCTTTTTGGTGAAACCATTCATTTGGAAAGAGTACCTCTAAATTCAATGTTTCTCACCAGTAATGTGTTGCAGCCACCCACAATGGTAAGGCCCAGACAGGAGTGTCCTTTACAGATATCTATGATATTTATACAGCCAGGGATGATGGGACATGTCAGGGGGTCTGATCTCACACTGCATGCAGAACAATAGGTGGAGCTCTGTACTCCAGAGGCAGATGGATTGATCATGGAACTACAGTAGGATTGGTTATGGTGAATACTATGTGTATGACTGGCTGCTGTGTTGTGAGTTGTGGGTGGAACATGATGTGTTGTGGTTGCTGTGATGTGAGAGAAGGAAGGAGCAGGGTCATGTAGCGTTTTGTGGTTGGATGAGGCGATGAGAGAAACTGGAGGATTGTTACTGTGACTCTTGGAGGGACAAGGCTTCTGATGATCTAATCTCATCCTTTCTTCCTAGAAAGAAAGAATGAATGAGGGAGATGTTTCATTTATCGGTATGTACAATAAGTCTGAACCTGTATTTGTTTGTATTTACCTGAATTACACTTGCGTTCTGCTTATGCTCTTTATTCGTGCTGATATCCACATCCAAGGGTGAGGTGATAGTGCTGTTTTCTTCCTAATCACAACAGATCACAACTCGAACAGTCATACACGGTGATAAACCTTACTCATTGTGTGTAACTAAGAATTGTTCATTTGCTTTTAATTCCATTTGAATGGCTATGTTATGTTAATGTGAGTGCTTTTGAACGTTACCTCCATTATCGATCCTGTTGCTGTGTGTTTTAGTGGAGCTTTATTCCTGATGAGTCAATCATAAACATATAAACTAGACATACAGTCTACTAAAGAATTACTGGCACAGCTATTGGTAAAAATGATTAGATTGTAAAATGCGTTAATGATATTTTGACTCCCACTTAAAAAATTAAATAAATAATAATAATTCACAGAGACTTGTATGGTGGATGCTCCACCAATAATAATTATAATGTTCAATAATGTGAAGTTTAACAAACAAAAATATATCATTGTTGATATGGTGACGTTTTCTATTAGATGATATTTATTTCGACGTTTATGGAAGGACTCTCCATAATGTTTGTTTCTAATTTACTTCAAGAGAAAAGAACATGAGCGATAATGGGAACTAAGTTGTTTTCAAATCAGTTTTATTTTATGTATATAGTGCTTTCGCAAAGCGACTTTACAGAATCCGGATATGGATTTAGATTCCTAATGATCAACCTTGAGAGGAGCCAGACTCAAAAGGGAACCCATCCTCTTCTGGGTAACGCCGAATAGTAGGATTATGAGTCGTTTTTGATTTCATTAGTGTTTTTAGCATTAAGTCTATAGTACCCAAGTGAAGTTATGCACTGAGTTTGCAATGAATGAGCATAAACTGTAACTTTAAAGTGATAAAAAGTATGACAAAAAATTGTTGCCTACCACTTGAACTTTACAGACAGTATTTCAACATCTGCACGGTCCTGTAGGTTCATTCTGTATAATATTAAGAAAATCAGGCCACATAGCTATCAGTCCAGGCTCTTCTTATCTGAAAACTGGACTACTGCAATGCACTACGCTTGGGCCTCGCAGCCAGCTCCTTCAAACCCCTTCAGATGCTTCAGAATGCAGCAGCGTACCTCGTCTTCAACCAGCCCAAATGAACCCATGCCACGAACCTCTTCGTCTCCCTCCACTGGCTTCCTGTACCCGCCCGCTTCAAATTCAAGGCCTTGATGCTCACCTACAAGACCTTGTCTGGAGCAGCACCCCCCTACCTCAACACTCTCCTTGAGGTTTACGTTCCCTCACACAACCTGCGATCGATTAACGACCGACGCTTAGTAGTGCCTACTCAGCATGGCTCAAGGTCCCTTTCAAGAACCTTCACACTAACTGTCCCTCAGTGTTGGAATGAACTTCCAACCTCAATCCGGATCTTCAAAAAACGGCTAAAGACCCACTTCTTCCATAAACAAGGCTTAACTAACCCCTAACTTATCCCCTGGTCCCCCCTTTAAAAAAAATTCTGCACTTACACTGGTGCTTACTCTTTGCATTTTGCTCCTCTAGAACACAATTAAAAATCTTGTATGGTAGCACTGTATTTTGTTCTGTACTACTGTACAGACTACTGTATTGTTCTCTGCTTGATATATCAGAGAATATATCAGAATCAGAAGGGCAGCTGTTGCCCAGGGGCGGGTTGTCCACTAATTGAGATCCCCATCCCGCATGCCTCCACATGCTGAAGTGTCCTTGGGCATGACACTGAACCCCAAGGTGCTCCTGGTGGCCAGCTAGCGCCTTGTATGGCAGATCTGCTTCCACTGGTGTGTGTGTGTGTGTGTGTGTCTGTGTGAGTGTGTGTGAGTGTGAGTGAATGGGTGAATGAGAAACAGTGTAAATGCTTTGTAGAACTGCTAAGGTTAAAAGTTATTTGTAAGTCGCTGTGGATAAGTGTCTGCTAAATGAATAAATGTAAGGAATAAAACACTTCGGGATGTGCTGTTATAGATATAAATCAACTTCACTGTGGTAACAGATAATTCAAGAGAATTCTTTTTCTGTTCCTTTGAGGGGTGCCAATAATTCTAGAGTTGACTCTACAGAAACCGTCATATAGATTCAGTATATTTGGACTAACTAGTAACTTATCTAAGTAAATGTTGATTCAGAATCTATTCGTGTATGGTGAATACAAGCAAAAGCATTTAGTAAATTTTGTAAAGACTCAGTGATTTATGCATACAGTGCATGTAGGCGCTGTGTGTGTGTGTGTGTGTGTGTTGTGTTTCACCTGATCAGTACAATCTTCACTTTAGATGAAGCACTGTTGATAACAGCAGCTGCATTCTGATAACTCCGACCATATAAAACCTGCCCATTTATCTGCAACACACACACACACACACAGCCTGAGGTGAGCATGAAAGCTGTGTAATGAACAGTGTAAAAGCTACAGGTCAGAGGTTATGACCTCACTTCTAACAGCTCATCTCCAACATTGATTTGCCCATCAGCGGCGGCGGCTCCGTCAGGTTGTATTTCTGAGACGTACACTGGCGTTCTTCCATCTCTTCTTCCTGACACACACACTCCCAGACCAGAGCTGTGTGTGCTGCAGTCCAGCTCTACCAGTTTCAGCTCGCCAGGCAAACTGCCATATTTCTGCAACATATGACCTACATACACATATTGCAAATCACATACGGTCGTGTGAAAAAGTAAGTACACCCCATGGACTGTTTCTTTCGTTTTGACATATGTGGACACATCAGTATTTGATCTTTAGTTAAAAAGTACGTATAGATAAACATTGATATAGAACGAAAAATGGAAATTTGACTTTGCAATCATTTGAAATGATGCTAAAAAAATAAAAAAGTAAATGAAATGTCATTTTTTTTCTGATGAAAAAATAAGTACACCTCTGGCGTCAGTACCTTGTATTGCCCCCTTTGGCAGAAACAACTTCATGTAGGGATTTCCAATCATTGTCTACTAGTCTCTGACATCTACTGGGAGAATTTTTTGCCCACCCCCCTGTGCAGAATTCTTTCAACCATGCAATGTTTGAAGTGTTTCTTGCATGTACAGCCTGTTTCAAACCCCCTACAGCATTTCAATGGGATTCAGATCTGGGTTTTGACTAGGCCCTCCATTTCTTCCTTTTGAGCCATTCCTTGTTGGATTCATTTGGTTCATTATCCGGTTGGGTGGTCCACTTCTTCAGCTTCAACCTTTTGACAGATGGCCTCACATTCTCCAATGATTGCAAGTTGGCGAAGCCCTGAGGCAGCAAAGCAGCCTCAAATCATAACATTTCCACCACCATGCTTTAAAGTTTGTATGAGGTTCTTCTGATTGAATGCTGCCTTTGGTTTTCACCAAACATGGCTTCTGGTACCTTGACCAAACAACTCTATCTTTGACTTGTCTGTCCATAACACAATGTTCTAGAAGGCCTGGTCCTTGCCTAGATATTCTTCAGCAAACTTTAGTCTTGCCCTGATGTTCTTTAGAGAGCAAAGGCTTCCTCCTGGTGCACCTCCCATGTAAGTCAAATGTGTGCAGTCTGTTTCTAATGGAAGAGGCATGCACTTTGACATCAACAGTGACGAGAGCTACATGCAGATACTGTGATAAAATTCTGGGCTTCTAGGAGACTTCTTTTAGCATCTTATAGTCTGCTCTCAGGTTGAATTTGCTTGGGAGGCTTGGCCTGGACAAGTGGTTTTAACTCTTCTCCACTTGTACATGATAGTGGATGAGTGGACAGTGGATTGATTGATTTCCAATATTTTGCAAGTCTTCTTTAACCCCTTCCCAGACTCATAGGCATCTACAATGTTCTTTCTGAAAGGCTCAGAAAGCTCTTTTGATCTAGGCATGATGATAGCACACACTCCAATGACAAAGAGCCAGAGCCATATCTCCCTGCAGTTCTCGCCTGGTGTCCCACTGAAGCTAAGCAGGGTTGAGTCTGGCCAGTATCTGGATAGGAGACCTCCTGGGGAAAACTAAGGTTGCTGCTAGAAGTGGTATTAGTGAGGCCAGCAGGAGGTGCTCACCCTGTGGTCTGTGTGGGGTCTAATGCCACAGAATAATGACATGGACACTATACTGCAAAAACAGCACTGTCTTTTGAATTAAACATTAAACCGAGGTCCTGACTCTTTGTAGTCATTAAAAATCCCAGGACACTTATCCTAAAGAGTAGGGGTATAACCCCGGTGTCCTGGTGAAATTCCCCCATTAGCCCTTCCCTATCCTTGCCCCCTAATAATCTCCATTCCTGAATTAGCTACATCACTCTCTCCTCTCCAATAGTAGCTGGTGTGTGGTGGGAGTTCTGGAGCAATATGGATGCTACACATTGGTGGTGGTTGAGGAGATTTCCCCCCATACAATGTAAAACGCTTTGAGTGTCTAGAAAATGTAAGGAATTAAAGCACAAGCCAGACCAAATATCTGAGGTTTAAACAAAACAGGTACCTAGAAGATATTCTCTACTAGTCTTCTAATCACTAGCACCTGATCCATTTCAATTTGGAACATTCAAAGAAGTCATATACTGTATATTTAGGGCTGTGCTTACTCCAAGTCTGTGTTCTTTCGAATCTTTAGAACACGTTAAATAAAAACACTTAAAACACTTGTAAACATTTACAATTACCATACAGACTTGAAACTTGAAAATGGAGTGTTCACACACAGACAACACACAAACACACACTTACCCCAGTATGACACTTGTCCCCGTTGGCAGTCCTGTGTATTCTCAGGTGGCCCACTCAGTCTTTCTAAAACATTTTTGGATGTGACTCCATCAGTTAACAGGCTGACAGGCCCTGAGGGGAGCCTTAAGGGAGGCGGAGCCAAGTGTGGTGGAGGTTTTTTCAGCGAACTGTTTCCTGTAAGCTAGTATAGATCAATATACCTGCATTTTAATTTCTAAATACTAAAACAGATGTACGGTTTCCTGTTTCTATTCAAAAACCACAGGTGACACAAACATTTGTCTTCAATCATAAATAGATAGATAGGGGTAATAAACCTTATATGGGATAGGGCTGCAAGGAGTGGATGGGGACAGGCATAGACTGTAGGCATCCTCACACAGCTACAGGATAAAAAAAAAAAAAAGGAAAAGATTAATGCTAAGTCACAGTACACACACACTCACACATACTACACAGGTACACACTAAAACATTAAACGAGCACATACCAAGTGATTTTGTTGGGATGATTGGTCTTCATTGCTCGTGACAAGATTTAAAACCTGTTTGAAAGGAAATGTACTCTGGTGGGGTGTGTTTCACTGCTCGTTTTACAAAATGCACCTTACTCGTAATTTAGAAGTGAATGAGGTTGGAGAAATGTGTGTGTTTGTGTGTGTGTGTGTGTGTGTGTGTTACCTGTGTGCTCTGCACTAACAGTTCCACTTTGTCCCCTGCCTGTCGAATCGCCTCCACTGCTTCTTCATGAGTGAAATCACTCACGTCCACACCTCCAACCTAAAACACGGATATCGAACCCCCACACACCACACTTCTCAGTGTCAAACTGATACCTCTAGTGTATGTCAGGGTGTGTAGATGTCAGTTTATTTACTGTGCATGAGTCACTAGAGTTGAGAATCATAAGTAGGAAACCAGAGATGTGGACTAAGTGATAAATAAGCAAACTACATTACTCACACACAAAAAAAATATATATATATATATATTTTTAAAAGTAGGCTACTTTTAGTGTAGAAATGCTCATTACTGTGGTGAAAGCTTCAAGGGTAGGGCTTTTAAAGTAGCTTATAGAGGAACAAGTTCAGAATTAGTCTCCAAGGACTGCCATTGGAGCACTGAGAGCATGCTACTTTTTTTTTTATTTTTTTTTTTAAATCTTTACAGAGTCCTTCTCTGACAGTGATGAAGCTTTCAAGAGCTTCACAGTATCCATCCAAAACCGATCAGCCAGAATATGGGAAGGATTTGAAGAGAGATATTTTTATTTTTTTATTTTTTATTTTTTTTAAAAAGTTCATTTAAAAGTATACTTGCATTTAAACGAAATAATTTAATACTAGCAATGCAACGGCAGTGTTATTGATCGTTTAACATCATCCATTTATTTATTTATTTATTTAATCTGGAAAGATCCAGCCAGGTTACGCAGTGTATACCAGTGATGCTAATTTATGCAGTTTTATTTTAATTGATAACGACGTGATGACTATGGAGATTGCAGTCACCACCTGTCCAACTACTGTTGATATGCATTGGATATAAAAAAGTCTACACACCCCGGTAAAAATGGCCGGTTTTCCAGCTTTAATGTGATATAGCAACAACAACAACAAACAAAAGCAAAGCAAATAGACTAGAATAGTTTCTATTCTGCTTGTTTCTTTCTCTAAGGATTATCTGTCTCTAGAACTAAATATTGGCAAAATATTGTTGTACACATTTAATTAACGTTTATGAAGTAAATCTGTACTACAGGCGAGTTTTACTATATTTTACTACCAAAAGGAAACAAGCGCTAATGTAGTGTTACGTAAAAGGCTCTGAATATTCTCAGTGCTTTGTAAGACCATCAGAGGGTGCCAGTGTACCTGATTCACTTCTGTACACACCTGTAATATTTGATCTCCAGGTGTCAGTGTGTTATTCCTGGCTGCTGGACTGTTCTCGGAGACGTGTTTTATGAAGATGCCCCGCCTCATTTCTCCGTTGCGAAGGCGTCGGCCCATGCCCCGCCCCCCGATCACACCGATGCCAAGACTTTCTCCATTTGTCCTGATCAGTGTCACTCTGAGAAACATGTAAATACACGCACAGCGATTATTACGTTCGTGAAATACGAGAATATAAACGAGTATATGTGTTTATCGTACCTCCTGGGATGACTCCATGATTCCTGATCACGTCTTTGCTTCTTGTCTTCTGTCTCTTCTCTTCTCCATCCTTTTGCTTGCAGTGCATCTCTCGCCTGCTTTTCCTGTTCATCTTTTCTCTCTCCGTTGTGTCTGTAGCTTAGCGTGGTTGTATTTGCTTCTTGTTTCTTCTCTGTTTCTCCAAAGGATTTTGCAATCACTCTTCCTCCTTCTACTTTGGTTTGTTCAGAAATACATCTCCTAAAAATGCAGTCATCATTCATATTTAAAAATGCGTACATATTGAAAAATATTTAGTTGAAAATCTTAAAGTCCTATTTTAGAACTTTTTGTGTGTTAGTGTATTTACTTTTTTTCCTTACCACTTTGTAAAGGCTGTGTCAAGAGTTTTATGTCCATGAAAGGATTGGGCAGTAGTGGCTTGGCCCAGTTTCATTTCCTGTTTTGATTGGGCGGTAGTGGCTTGGTCCAGTTTCAGCTCCTGTTTTGATTGGATGACAGTGGCTTGGCTTGCCTTGACATCTTGTTTTGATTGGATGGCCCGGTGCATGTCAAGAAATGCAGCAGGTACATATGTCATACTGCCAATACAAGAAGATAAATTCATCAAGTCACAGGTAAGCTAAAGCAAGTAAACTGGCAGTAAAATGGAAGGTATGACAGATATGATTGCCAAGTCTGTTGGTTTTCCCATGAAACTGGGGAGATGTGGGCTGATTTTTTTTTTTTTGTCTGTGGCTTGGGGAATGTACAGTAGTCTAAGCCAATTCCCATGCACCAGCCAGCTCTTCCCTATCATACGACAACTACCAATCTGGAAGGTGAAGGCTATGATGTGTTTTCTCCGAGATACGTGAAGCCAACCAACCGCAACTATTCACTCGGAGGAAACCCTCTTCCGCATGCAGAAGCTCACAGATGATCACGCCCAGTTTTGGAATCCTAGCCACAGATGACTGTAGCATCTCCAGACATTAGGGTCATCACTTTTCTGTCACACCAACTGGGAGCTCTCTTCCACACATTTTCGTGTTTTCCCACACCTGAACCAAATAATCAGCTCATTAACAACACTTCCTGAGTTGAAATGTGTGTCTTAGAGCGGGGAAAACCGATGGCACGGGGTACTACAGGACCAGGGCTGGCGTTAGATCAGAAGCGCTGGAGCATGGTTGTAGTGCATTACAGTGGGAGATCAGCTAGGGGTTTACGTTTGGACATATTTCATCACAAGCTTTGACACTGAACTGCCACTGAGATCAAATGCAGTGGCGTAAATTATGTAGCGTTTTGTCGAAAGGCAGCAGATGAGAGTAAAATTAGCACATGAGTGTTTTTGCCCTTTTTTTAAACCATAGTGGCTGCTTTCTGAAACATTTAATTTCTTATTTAGTAAAATCCATAACAAATGGTTCTCATAAAATAGCAACATTCACACAGCTTGTGTTGGGTTAGGTGAACTCAGCTCTGAACGTTTTTCTTACAAAACAACAAGAAAATGTGTTTTTTCCTCCTGAAATGATATTTTTGGTCTTTGTACAGTAGATGTAAGAACTACAGACATCTTTTTGGCTATTTATTTGTTTATCATTGCGTCTGTAATGGCCGTGAATAAACACAGGATGCATGCGTTTCCAGCAGCTTTCAAACATCGCGATATGATCACGTTTCTAGGGCATGAATTGTTGTCATGAGGCTATAATAGGCAATTTAATCTGAATTGTGGATCATGCTTTCTTTGGACTTTATTCTCTTTTTCATTCTAACCAGCTCCCAGTGAAGACGGTATACACAGAGGATGTGATACGACCCATCAGAACAAAACGTAGAGACTGTTTAAAAACAAACGTCCATAATTTTGTGATCGTAAGAAGTATTTCAACATTCTCTGGACATTCTCAGAGACCGCTTAATACAGTATTGCTGAAAAGAAAGGTTCTAAATGAAATTGTGCAAGGAAAAAGTCGAGCTTTATTAGCAGAAATGTAACTGAGTACGAATTCAAAGGAATATTTCATTTAATCAGGTGCAGTACACATTTCGATAAATTAGTGCAACCACGTTGCATGTATAGTAGTGTGTGTGCGTGTGCGTGTGTACATACCTGAGCTCAGGTCCAATAAGTGAATGTCTGCGTAGCATAGCTCTAGCCTGTGTATTGGTGAGATTGGTGGTTGGTTCTCCATTGAAGGCTAGGATTCCATCTCCCACTTTCAGTCTGCCATCTTTACTTATAGCACCTCCGTTAACCACTGAACGGATGAATATACCTGCGCCATCTCTTAGAGCACTCACCGTCATACCTACACACACAGACACACATATAAATATATACATATAAATATATCTATCTATATATATCTATATATATCTCTCTCTAAATATATATGTGTGTGTGTGTGTGTGTGTGTGTGTATATATATATGTAGAGAGAGAGAGAGAGGCACACACGTTCACTGTTCACTCTATTAGGTACACCTGTACATTTATGCAGATATCTAATCAACCAATCATGTGACAGCAGCACAATGCATAAAATCAATCAGATACAGCTTCAGTTAATGTTCACATCAAATGTCAGAATGAAGAAAAAGTGTGATCTCAGTGGCTTTAACCATGGCAGGGTTGTTGGTGTCAGATGGGCTGGTTTGAGTATTTCAGAAACTACTGATCTCCTGGGATTTTCAGTCTCTAGCGTTTACACAGCATGGTGCGAAAAACAAAAAACATTAAACGAGTGACAGATCTGTGGGTGGAAACGCCTTATCGATAAGAGAGGTTTGAGGGAAATATGCCAGGAAGGATATAGGAACTCAAGTAACTTCTTGGCTGATAGGAGTGGAATCTGATGTGGTTTTCTAGCTCATCCACTTCAAGGTTTGACGTGTTGTGTGTTCTGAGATGCCTTTCTGCTCACTACGGTTGTAAAGAGTGCTTATCTGAGTTATTTTAGACTTCCTGTCAGCTCAAACCGGTTTTCCTCTGATCTCTTTCATCAACTAGGCGTTTCAGCCTGCAGACCCTCTGAACACAGGATGTGTTTTTTTTGTTGCAATATTCTGTGTACATTTATTTATTTATTTATTTATTCGTGTATTATTTATTTTATAGTCATCTTATTCATTTGACTCCTTTTATAATTATGTTTAATGTTGTGGAATGTCTGTAAAACAGGTTAGTTCTTAAGACAAAAAAAAAAAAAAATGCAGCATGTCATATGTTACAGAGAAACCACAAAGCCCCCTGTCCTAAAAAGTCTGAAAGTTTTTTCCTTCCAAAAATTGCTAAATAAACATTTCACCATATTAATAAATACACACATTTTTTTTTTTTATAATCCATTGATTGAAGTGTCTGCCATACACGTCCCTGTGTAAGCTGAGCGTGTTAATATGAATCTTTCAGATGGAACTACTGTCAAAGGTGCTATTATAGGACATTTCAGATTCAAGCATTCAGCAGCACTGTCGTATAAAGGATTGTAAAGTGCATAATAACTTGTGAACGCTACCGGCAGAGGTTGAGGTCAAAATTAGTGTTCATTTTTCTTGTCATTAACTCTTTTTTTTTACTTTTCTTTGGTCTTGGTCTCAGCCTACGAAGACTCAAAATATATATTTTTTTGACACCGCCCAAGACCATAACATCATTTCCATGAACAAACACTTTGTAATATTCCCATTACAGTACAAAGTGTTAATGTCTATCTCATGTCCATGTCTATGTGGAGTGTCTATGTTCCAAATTACTTCATCCTCTTATGTTCAAAATATAAAATATAGCACAAGTACTAGTAATGCAGAGCTGTATTTAGTCTCAGAAAGCTGTATGAACCAAAAGAATGCCCACCACACACCAGCTATTAGTGGAGAGGAGAAGAGAGTGATGTAGCTAATTCAGAGATGGAGATTATTAGGGGACATGATAAATAAGGGCCAATGGGGGAATTTCACCAGGACACCGGGGTTATACTCTTTTCTACGAGAAGTGTCCAGGGATTTTTAATGACCACAGAGAGTCAGGACTCGGTTTAACGTCTCATCTGAAAGACGGTGCTGTTTTTACATATAGTGTCCCCGTCTTTATACTGGGGCATCATGTCCTTAGTTTTCCCCAGGAGGTCTCCCATCCAGGTACTAGCCAGACTCAACCCTGCTTAGCTTCAGTGGGAAACCAGGCAAGAATTGCAGGGACATATGGCTCTTGCCATATCTGGCCATATCTGATGTTTAATCGATTTTATTTACCAATCAAAGAAAATGTGCTTTGATTGGCAAATCTTTCCATGTGCTGGACTGCTTCATGTTGCTCTTCTTTACCTCATGCATACTCCCTAACCACCTCCCCACCTCATGTGTGCTTTATGTAGGAATGACATGAAATAGGATTACACTGCCGTGCTTGCTAGAAGAATGGGCTATACTTAACATGTCATGTGTACTTATTTGTACAAAATGATAATAACAATGTACGTGGGTTCTTTTAGTTAATTCAATAGAAATTTCATGTCAAGTTTATTAAGATGCTACAACCAGCAAATTAACACATCTGAGCTTCTGGTCTCTGTCTTGACATGGACTAGGTCACGTACGGTGTTGGTCTTGTCTTAGTCTTGCCCTCCGGTCATAATCGGTCATATATCAGTCAGTAACCACCTGAAAGTAAACGGTGTAATGTTGTGTCCATACATGGAACTTACATGGAACAGAAAGTACAAACATAGACCTTGGTATTAGTCAGTAGTTTGTACTTAGCACTAGCCTTTGTACAAAGCATCCAATATTATTGTAGAAATTACATATTTTTTACTCATTAAGGTAGAAACAAGTAGCTACTTCCATTAATACACCTATCAATTTATATACTTCAATAACCAATATACAAGGACAGTAATTGTAATTACTCCATATTAACCTGTAGTAGTGCTACCACTATTTCTCTTCCCAGATTCTCTACATGTTTTTGTATATCCAAGATTGGCTTCACAGACAGTTCTCATATAGTTAATGCGTTTCTCATAGATTTCTAGCTCAGACCAGAGCTGCTCCACATCTACCATGTCTAGAAATTCTGCAGCAACGCAGACCATCAAAGGCATCTTCTGTCCATTCTTATACGATGATTAATACGCGTTTAACTGTATAAGACTTCTCATTTATCAGCTGAAACGTCCCTGCTGATTTCATGTCACCGTTCTGAAATGTGTTCCTGTTTATTTAATATCTACGTTTTTCCAGTGCAGTATTTAAATGAATGTTAATACGTTTACGACTGAGGTATTTTGTATGTGTATTTTATGGTCATGAAACATTTCATAAGAACTATTTTAGTAATTGCACAAAAATAAGTAAATAATAAAATACAAAATATTTATTCATTGGATCATTTTCTTCTGGGAAAATACAATATAATAATCCAATAACAAAACAATAATAGCACATCACAGTCAGAAAAGACAGAAAAAATGAAGACCCACACCAAGATTTATCCATCTAATCTAATCTAAATCTTTACAGCAAGATGAAAAAAAAAAACCCCACAATACATAACGAACGATAATAACGTATGGTCCAGTATAATCTCATTGAAAAATACGACTATCTGCAAGTCTGTTGTTATTTTTAAGGTTAAATTAAAACGACGTGTGCCAAGATTGATGAATTAAACCATTTTCAGCTGTCAACTTTAATCTCAAGCCCAATTAATATTCATTTGCACATAATAGTTCAACAAATACTGAATACTAAAGAAAAACCAAAGATTTCCCTTTACAGGTCTAATGCATGGAGAGTCTCGCAGGTGAATTAAATTCTACGTATATAGCCTAAAGTTTTCTTTCTTATTTTCACAGACATATTAAGCATCGTCTATAGTCTTGCATAGAGAACCAAGTAGAACCAAATATACATTATGGTTACTTATAATAAACCTTTTGATGAAGGGAAAGCTCTTATAATTCAGTCAGAGACATCACAAGAAATGTTGATCCTTAATAATTAAAATATATTTCTCCCCAAGCACTTGGGTATATGAACATGAAGACAAATATCTAATTAGATACTGTCAAAGAATGATGAAATGAACAGATTTGTAGACATCATTAAGTTGTATGGTATGTAATTTCCAAATTAGCCTTTGGGCAAGACAGTGAATTCTTTCAGTATTAAAATGAAATGATGTAACCTTGTAACCTCAATTAATAAGCACCTGTTTTAGTAAACACATTCTTTGAGATTGTGAAATTGCTTATATTTTCTTTCAGATAAATCTTCCATCATGTAGCAAACAACAAAAAAAGTTCCTTTGACGTCGTCATCATAATGCATTTCATTGTTTACTGTTCACATAGTTCTGTATTGTTAGAACGATCGTTCATATAGTGTTTTGTGAACCATAGTTCACCCCGTTGAACCATGTGCACACTATGACCAGTGTAAACATACCCAGGCTGGCATTGCCCCTGAACACAGTGATGGTCTTCTCGAGGCCCGTAGATTGGTGAGCGCTGACTTTACAAATCGCCTCCATGCTGCTGCTCTGCAGTTCTTCTGCAAAATAAATCACAGCACAAGTCAATCCAGCAAAGGAGATAGTGATGCTGAACAAAACCAACAAGTCTGTATAAATCAAGAAACTGACAAATTATTAAAAATTTTTTTTTTTTTTTTTTTTTTTTGTTGTTGATGGAAACAAACATGAAACATGCTTCATTTTTATCTGATTTCTCCTTTAAAAAAAAATTCATTGTTTTTTCTAAGAAAGAAATTCATCCAATCACTGACTACCGAGTCGAAGCTAGCATGTTTGTGTAATCTCAATCTAGGCTAAATTCCTCCAAAATATCTTCACGGTGAGAAATTAAAAATGAAAATAATGTATTTACAAAGGGGGTTCCTTTCATCTCTGAAAGACTGCAGGTTAACTTTAGATAGCAGTATTATGCAGCTAGAAATTCAACAGTACCAAAGTCTATCAACGGCACTTTCTGTTACAGGATGATTAATACGTGTTTCAAAGACGTTCCATGATCAATAATATCCTTTAGTATTCAGTTAGCTAGCAGAGATCCTACGATCTTTTAGCTATGTAAATCTCAGCAGTTGAACATTTTTGTAATACAGTTATATTTTACAAACAAAGGACACAACATAATTGTCTAGTGAAATGAGGGCAACATTTTTCCAAACTGTATGCGTAGATTATCTTTAAAAAGCACAGATTTGTTAAAAATTTGTGCATGTAAACTTTGTTAATCCTGAAAGTCACTTTGAAAACAATAATTGCATGCACATTAATACGACTGAAATGCAGGTATTAAATTTGTATAACGTTTTTTCCCAGTATTTTAGTCATTTAAAATGGAAATCTCATCTGTTCAGGGTCTGTGGCGCTAGTCAAAAGTCGTAACATCTCAACATGAAGCGTCAGTCCAAAATAAAACATAACCACTTTGAACTGATGTTTTATTTATAAACTAATCACTAATAATTAAGCAGGTTATTTGCTTATCCAGACCTTCACAAATTTTAGTTGAATTCCCCTCATATATACAGTCCCCTCCAAAACTGGGTTAAGGTGTGATGATTGACTTGGTCAGTCTAAAATGTTCCACTTTTCCCCCCTGATAAAGTCCTTTGTTGTGTTGGCAGTGTATTGTTGGGTCATTGTCTTGCTGCATGATGAAGTTCCTCCCAATTAGATTGGATGCATTTCTCTGTAAATTGGCAGACAAAAGTTTTCTGTAGACTTCTGAATTCATTCTGCTGCTACCATCATGAGTTACATCATCAATAAAGATTAGTGAGAATGTTCCAGAAGCAGCTGTGCAAGAACAAGGCATGGCACTACCTCCACCATGCTTGTCCGAAGAGCTCGTATGTTCTCCACACTTTGGCTTCCAATCACTTTGGTAGAGGTTAATCTTGGTTCCAGAGCTTTTGTGGCTCATCTCTGTATTTCTTTGTGAATTCCTGTCTGGCTTTCTGATTCTTACTGCTGATGAGTGGTTTGCATCTTGTGGTATTTCCTCTATATTTCTGCCCTCGCGGTCTTCTTCAAAAGATGCATTGTGATACCTTCACCCCTGCTCTACGGAAGTTGTTGGTGATGTCACTAGCTGTTGTTGTTTGGTTTTTGTTCACAGCTCTCACAATGTTTCTGTCATCAACTGCTGTTGTTTTCCTTGGCTGACCTGTTCCATGTCTGTTTATTATTACACCAGTGGTTTCTTTTCTTTTTCAGGACATCCCATATTGTTGTACTGACTATGCCCAATGCTTGGGCAATGGCTCTGATCGATTTCCCCTCTTTCTTCAAAATGGCTTGCTTTTCTCCCATATACAGCTCTCTGGTCTTCATGTTGGTTTATCCTTTTTATACACCACCTGCAGTTTCACAGGCGAAACCCAGCTAGTTTTCAACTACCAAGAGTAGACATTCAGAGCTAGTCATTGTTTAAACTGTTTAAATTGTTTCAAACAATCTAACAGGACACACCTAGGCAACAAGAACCACCTGTCAGTCACATGTTCCAGTATTTTTTAATCACTTGAAAAATGGGTGGGTTCAAACAAAAGGTGCCATGTTCTTAGTTGTTTAACACATCTGGATGTAAATATGAGGAAATGAAAGCTGAAATTCTTATCTATCGTCTCATATTCATCTTTTTGTCTCAAACCCTAATGCCTTCAGTGTATAGCAAAAAAAAAAATTGACCTTGCCCTTCCAATACTGGGACTGTACATGCATATGGATGGGATGACAGGAAGAATTGACTGATATATATTGGAAGGCTTCATATTTTATTGGATTTTTTATGTTATATTGGATTTATATGTATAGCCTTTGTTCCCCTGATTGGTCTTGACAAGAGAACAAGCATGAGACCTCTTGCTGGGGAATATAGCTCTGAATAAACCAAAGAAAACTGAAAAAGGAATTAAAATAATTGCTAAAAACTGTTACATATACATACAGAGGGTTTGTTTTTGGGGTTTTTTTGCCAGTGAGATTTCCCCCCCACAAATTCTGTTCATCACAGTATATATACAATATTAAAAATGGCTTATTCCTGTTCTGGCCTGTCCTTGTGAATGTCAATTTAAATTTTCTGGCCTGATATGTCCTGTGGAGAGACTACATTATCAGCCTTGTCCCATCCTGTTTTTCAAATCAGAATTTTTATCCTGCATATCGTGAAACAGTACTCCTGAAGCCATATTGTGCAGAACGTTAAGAAAAGACACAATGTGCTTATGGCATCATTTTTAAAATGATAATAATGAATAAGTTTAAGACATTACACATATCACAAAATTCCAGTTTGTTTTGGCTGGAATTTACTCGTTCTTACAAGACAATATTAGTCATTGCTGGAGTAACCCTACACTCGAATGTGTGTGAATAAGAAATGAAGTCACACGTCTCCTGTGAACAAATATTCCACCAATTTAACCCTCGGGTCTAGAGTGACAGTGGTGAATTAGGTCAGTGGAAAAAAGGAAACACTTTCTCTTGTTGTAAACAACCAGCTGAGTATATGGCATGGACCTTGCAAACTGATCTATTCAATCACTAAGGAATTTAATGCGAGGGGAAACAAAATCATACTGCACTCATGCAAATACAACATGCATGACTTCTCAAACTGAAAGGTACCTAGAGTTGCATGTCATGCATTTGTACTAATATTATTAGGAAAATTAAAACATACAAGCATTAAAACATATATTGAATTGATTTGTATTACGTTCTTAACTATAGACATTATCACATTGTATCAAAGGACACATACAGTATATCATAGTTCATACCACCACATTAAAGACTTATTATACATTATTATATTAAGCACATATTCAGACATGACACCGCTCCATAATAATACCATCATTATTAATAATACCATAATGTGTGCAACATAAGGGTTCTTGTCTTTATTTATTTATTTATTTAAGGTGTTTGAACATAAATTTTACATAAAATGTTTTTATAAAACACGTGTTTATAAAAATGCTCAGGAAATTACAATTGTTTTATAAACACATTCTTCATAGAACATGAACAGAAACAGAAAAACAGATTATGTACCTGTACTGTGCAGAGTTGATCGCATCACTTTGTCTAGAATGACAGTCCCTTGTGTGTCCTGGGCATCATATTCCCGTAGACAATTAACCTAAGTTACTTAATAAATCCACACACACACACTATCTACGCTACCAGAGATGCAAACATATTCTGTGCAGACTAGGTGTGTCCGTAGAATTAGATTCATTAGTTTCTGATTAGTGTACTTCAGTTTGGAGGGGGTTGGAGTTTGAATTCAGGCAGCATTAATTATTGAAGTGTGTCAAGTAACGAGAGACTATATGTGCCTGGGTTACTGGCTCCCAACAAAACCCAATGAACAATACCTATACAAATGCATGCTATTGATGGCCTGAGGGCCAGAACACTTATATAAAATAAAAGTAGTCCATACCTAAACACTAGCGCTTGTTTCAACATTGTTGTTTGGCTCTTGGTTTCCATACAATTACTGTATCTTGCACTTGTTCCTATTCGGTTGGTGGAAACTTTAACAGCTATGTGTGTAGATTGGACTGGCCAAGAAAATACTATAAATTTACATTTAAAACAGTCTGAAAAATATATACTATCCTTATAATATACACTTTTATACATTATATTATATTATATTATATATTACTGCTAAAATATGTGTAACTGTCCAAAAAAAATAAAATAAAACAGTCAGATGTCTCTGTGGCTGAATTCTGGCCAAATCATTTCTACCTATAACATTCTTTGACAACTCAACTTTAAGAAACTATAAATAAATTTAATCAAAACGGTGTGGAAACATTTTTATTTGACTTATTTACATAATCTTGGGTAACTGAAAAGACCACGTTGCCTAATTATCCAGTTTAAAATACATGGTTGGTAAAAACATCTAAGTCCTTGCTAGCTCAGTGTATATATATATATAATATAGCTACTGTGGGATGTACTGTGGGCATCCGTGGGATGTGCTGGACAAACAAGTCCGATCCATGGAGGCACTGCCTCGCAACTTATTGAACTTAAAGGATCTGCTGCTAACGTCTCAGTGCCAGATACCACAGCACACCTTCAGAGATCTTGTGGAGTCCATGCCTTGATGGATCAGAGCTGTTTTTGTGGCACAAAGGGGACCTATACAATATTTGGCAGGTGGTGTTAATGTGTGTGGTGTTAATCTGTGTGTGAAAATTATATATATATATATATATATATAGTTTCTGTCAAAAGTATTTCTGGACCTGTTATTTAATCAATATATTTAAATTTACCAGTGTTTAATGTTAACCATTTAATAGAATGTGTTTGTTATTGTTGTTCAGTGTATGTTGACTGCTCTCTGCTGTCTCTGAAAATTTGCATTTACAAAGTATGCACTTTTCCCACTGTACATTTTCAAATTTCCGAGGAAAATGAACTGAGCTTATTGAGTGAGCTCATAAAAATAGATTTCTGGTTTGTCTCATTATCTCACGCTTACAAACCTCTCATGTTTGGCAGTAATGCCAGTCGAGAGCATCACTCCTCATAGATAATCTGGACTATACACTATTCGCCTTAGTCAGCACAGAGACTGTAGCCACATATATTTCTGATTAAAAACCTCCTTGATACAGTCCAAGCATTGATTAACCAACATAACGACATCCCCCAGTTTGACAGATGCCATTACAGAATATCATTTTTTATGGCAGGTGATTTTTCATATCTCATTTCCTTTCCAAGTTGACCTGAAGTTCCTATTTTAGTTAAATTCATTTTTGTATTGATTTTCCTGTTTTTTCCTTCTGTTGCTAGTCTCTTAATGTTTCCTTGAGTTGGCAGTAGTTTTGACATTTTAATGGTTATTTTATTGATCAAAGGCAGGATGAAATGAGAAAAAAAGCATAAATATATATTTGGATGTGCTACAAATTTTGTAAATATTAATAAATCTGTATGGAAGTAATTTTTGGTTTTTTATGTATTCAAGCAACAAAATATCAAAATCCACATTAATTTTGATGACTAGACTAGATTATGTTCATCTTTTAAATATGCAACATCTATGTTTTGCCTTGGCTTTTCTGGTTATTTGGTCTATTGTTTACTGGCCCAATAGGAACTCTAATTGGCCATCACATCATGTGGTTCCTGGGGTCCTTTTCCTATTTTGCCCCTTCCTCAGTGTAGCTTATACTTTCCATATCATCACATGCTAGATGGTACTTTTCAAGTCACTTACTTTCAAACAAAAACTGATTAAATCTTTGGCTATAATTTACATTATGGTTCTCACTAAGACATGGTAACTGTTCAATAAATATTTAATAATAATCTGAATGCAGGTTAATAAACAAAACTATCTATTCATTTAGGAAAATCAAAAAAATACAGCAACACCAATAACACCCAATCCGGCAAGATACTTATCTAAAATGACAAGACAGGGTTCACACCTGTAATTAATCTGAAAGGGGGTATAGAATAACTAAATTTGTCACTAGTTAAACAGATGAAAAGCAGCAAGTATAGCTCACCTGATCATTTTTCAGAAGCTGCCCAAGCTTAAGAGGTCCCTAAAAACAATTAAAATTGTATTTCATTTATTTATTATTTTGGATACTTTATTAATCCTAAGTGAAAATTTGTTTCTTGGCATTTTGCGTTTCTTTGTTTCTCTTTACAGAGGTTGTGGTCAGAGCATAGGGTCAGCTATCACAGCTGACAGCGTTAAGAGTTTTGCTCAGGGACCAAGCAGTGCCTGTGTAG